>OW240918.1:37504831-37587331 GCA_933207985.1 Pelobates cultripes | reverse complement strand
GAAACACAAAAAAAAAATGTAATTGTAACTTCTAACTGCTAACTGACACATACATCGTGCTTATCCCTGGTTTCCACAATTCAATTTAGATTTTTTTTTTTTTTTTTTTAGAAAATCAAATCACTTTGATTCACCATTTCTATCCTTTAGTTGCTAGTAACAAGACAAAGAGCAGTTAAAATAATTTTCATTTCAATAATTGCCTTCTGGTCAATTTAACAGTGCCTTATTTTGAAAGAAGCTGCCTAAATGAGATTCCTCTTGCATGTGTGTTCCCAGGCCTGATCCTCAGCCTTTAATTATTCCTGACTCCCCCCCACCCCTTCTTCCTCTGCATAAGACGCTGCATTGAGTTATGACAAAGGGTTCGCAGAGTATCCTTGAACCTTTTCAATAGCAGAGCTGCTTACATTCAAATAACTAGCAGTGGCTGTACCCCGCTTGGACACACAAGCATCTACCAATGCTCTATTTGCATAGATCAACTGTCTTTTGTAAAAATTAAAAAAAAAAAAATTACATTAAATTTAAAAAAAGGGAGCATTTGCCATTAAAAAAAAAAATCAGTTATCAAATCAAGTGCTTATTTTTAAATCCTTTAAAGCGTTTTACATTTTATATGAGCAATGCTCTTTTTACTGTTTGACATGCAAATTTGCTGCAGTTAATTTAGACAATTAAAAGCTATCTTCAAGGTTGCTTTTGTCCCATGGAACAAAAAAATTCACTTTTCCCTCTGGACCTTCTCAGATAAAGTTGGCTATAACAAATGAAGTCTAGCAGATTAATTAGATATCTGATAAGACATGAATTTCTAATGAGACTACAAGAGACAGGAGGTTTATGTGTGTTCACAGTCAAAATTGATAATACTGAACAAGACTTCTATTTAAGCATAAAATGTCTTGTGTGAAGCATTTATTGAACCCATCATGCCCTATGGGACTATCTGTAAACTGAGATTCTCTCCAGCATCCCAACTTTAAAACCGATCTGCAGTAATTAATTCAATCTATTATGGTCAATTTAAAAGGTTTCAATTTTCCAAAATTCTATTTAGCTCACTATAAAATCCCACAAGACACATTTATTTGAATTGATTATAATTATTTTTTCAATGTGTCTTATACAATTGTTAAGGCATTTTTTGTTTTCAATTATATAAAGGCTTGTTGGAAAGAGGGAATAGCAAACGTGTTGATCAGAATACTTTAATAATAAGAAAATCCAAATATGATCAAGAATTTGTGTTCTGTTTTTTTATAATACAGATAAACGCATTTTATTTGTTTAAGTGATTTTAATTTACGTCTGTGTGGAATGTTAAATCAACATTTTAAATATCTTTTACATATATATATTGACTTTCACAAAGTGCATCGGAAATTAAGGAGGGGGAAAAGAAACTCCTGAATTTCAGGAATTCACAAACAAACAAACAACTAAATTTTTTTTAAAAATAATAATAAAAAAAATAATAAAAAAAACGTCGCGTAAACATTTACAGTTAAAAAGGAAAATCAACACAACCTCTTGCAACCTTTTTATACAGGATATAGGAAAAACAGAAAAAAATGTCCAATTTTTTTTCCTTTTTTGTCCTCAATGCTTTAACTTCTCACCTTGAAATCTTTTTGATCTTGTGTTTTTTTAATTTATTTTGTATTATTTTTTTCTAAAAATGTTTCTTTAATATTAAAATGGTTTGGAAATGGATCACAAAGAAGGGGTGTTTTGTTAGTGCCATAATCCACCGTTGAATTAGAGGTTCATGTTGTTTTTTCAATAAAACCATGAAAGTAGGTTGAGGGGTAAGGGGGAAAAAAATCACAAAAGGTCTGAGTGCTTGTACTCAAACATCTGCTCCTATTGCTCTTTTTTTGTATAGCTTTGCAGTATTTTTTCTGATTTAGCATTTTGCTTTTACAAACCAGTACAGTCCACCTCACCGAGGAGTAAAGAGGTCGAACCAGCTTACCAAGGAATAAAGAGGTCGAACCATCTCACGAAAGGAGTCAAGTGGTTCTTTAAACAGTCAAACTGCAACCCAGAGGAGCTGCACCCATAGAAGTGTCTCTGAACCTTTCTGATGACTGGTCCCTCAAAGAAAAGAGTCACTCTGACACTGGGTGAATTGCACCCCATAGAAAGTCCACCTGCACCTCAGAAGTGGTTGACTCTCCAAAGAAAGTCTTCTTGTACCTCATGCTTGCACCCCAAAGAGAGAGTCCTTCTCCATCCCAAAGGTGATTGCACCCCATAGAAAGTCCTCCTGCACCCCAGAAGTGAGTGCACCTCCACAGAGAGTCCTCCTGAACCCCTGAAGTGGTTGCACCCCCATAGAGAGTCATCCTTTACCCCAGAAGTGGTTGCACCCCCACAGAGAGTCCTCCTTTACCCCAGAAGTGGTTGCACCCCCATAGAGAGTTATCTTGCACCCCAGAAGTGTTTCCACCCCCATAGCGAGTCCCCAGGAGTGGCTGCACCCCCAGGAAGGAATCCCATGGACCCCTAAGAGTCATTGGCAGAATCTTTGCCCGGCCTGACCCCCTCCAGGATGAGTTCAGGGGATTCAGATCTGGGGGTCTCCAGGTTACTGGCGTCCGTGTCGCTGTCAGAGCCCTTCTTGCCGCCCCCACCGCCGCCCCCATTGTGGGTCTTGATGTGCTTGCTGAGGTGGTCGCTCCTCATGAAGCGCTTGTTACATACCGGACAGGCAAAGCGTTTCTCGCCGGTGTGGGTGCGGAGGTGCCGCTGGAGTTCGTCGGACCGGGTGAACCTCTTCCCGCAGAAGAGCCAGTTACAGACGAAGGGTCTCTCCCCGGTGTGCCAGCGCAGGTGGGCTTTGAGGTGGGAGGTCTTGCCGTACACCTTTCCGCAGCCCGGGATGTGGCAGCTGTGCAGACCTTTCCTCCGCAGACTCGCCCCCGCGGGGCCCAGCCGCTCCGCCTCCTGGCAGTTCGGGCAGTCGCAAGTCGCCCGCCCTGAGTATCGGCGAGCGGAGCGACCAGTGGCTCCACCAGCGGCTCCCGAGGCCCCGGAGAGCATGGAGCTGCCGGAATCCGGGTAGGAAGGCAGGACAGGCTTGAAGCCCTCCTGGGTGAGGAGGTGCTGGCCGGTGGAGAGCAGGTGGGAGGCTGCACTGGAGCCCAGACCGGTGGAGCTGAAGGCTGAGTGGGTGAGGGAGCTGAAGTCCGGGCTGTATCCGCTGAGCTGGCTATGAGGGGACCCTGCATGGAGGGCCCCCTGGAGGGCTGCTGCGGCCGCTGGGGGGTTCTGGACCTCTAGCCAGGTGCTGGGGCTGGCGGCATGCACGTCCCACCAGGCCGTACCGTTGGCCACCTCGGAGTGGAAGCCGGACTTGTACCAGGACTCATAGGGGTGAGCCATGCCAACGCGGGGGTACAGCCCCTCGGCCGCACCGTGCACCTTAGAGATGAATGCGGACTGTCCGGCGGCCTCCTGGGGAGACACCCCCGCGGAGCCCGAAAAGAGCCCGCTGTAGTCGCTGCTGAAGGCTGAGGAGGTCGGGGAGGTGGAGGCCAGGCAGAAAGCGCTGTTGGCGGAGGCTGTGCCCCCACTCAGGGCGCTGGAAGCCCGGCTGGTGGCCACCGTGAAGCCCCCCAGGCTGGAGCCCAGGCTGCAGCTGGATGAGGAGCGTTTCCAGGGGTGAAAGCCTCCCTTGGCGAAGGCGCTGGACTCCGGGAGGCTGCTCAGGGGGCTCGTGTTACCGATCTTGTTGCAGGTAGCGGCCAACATGGCCAGGGGGGTAGTTCCAAATCTCGGCTCTTCCTGGGGGACAAAAAACACAGAACTTGTCACATTCTGATACCACATCATAATGTCTTCCCTGGTCAACACTACATTTATAATGCGTTTATTGGAGACAAGTATGAAGGGGGAGGTGGGAAGGGGGAGGGGGGAGACCAATATTACATGGATAATACAAGTACAAATTAATGAACAGGATCTTCCTGATCACAAAAATTTGTCAATCCCTAAAAATCTGCACAGGGGTAATGCTGCATGTGTCATTTATTGTTTTTTTCTGACATTTAACTTGTAAAATACTCAGTATGTATGTACACTGTATCATTCTATATACATGTACACTATCATTTTATATACCTGTACACTGTATAATTCTATATACATGTACACTATAATTTTATATACCTGTACACTGTATAATTCTATATACATGTACACTATAATTTTATATACCTGTACACTGTATCATTCTATATACATGTACACTGTTTCACTTGATATACATGTACACTGTATCATTCTAAATACATGTACACTGTATCATTCTACATACATGTACACTGTATCACTGTATATACCTTTACACTGTTTCACTTTATATCTTACAGCACAGGTTTAACATCTACTATGTACATTCCAGGTTTAATGTCCTATAAGTACCTTTCTGTGAATTAAAATATTTGTGATCGCCAAGAGCCCCCTTCCTCATAACTAGTTATGATGTGATGTTCCAGTGTGTTATTGCCTATAAAAAAACACAGGTTTAATGTGCAATATAGCAATTCTATACAAGTAACTCAGGTGTGATCTCCCCCATAGGGGATGTACAATGTATTTACACCAGGAGTTTAATCCGGATCTCTGGGATACCGGTACTTTGAAAATGCCCCCTTCTAATCCCAAACCAGTGTACTGCCATTAAAATAGACTTTTAACACCTGGCACATGAACTTTACGTCTACATTAATAATTACTTGTTCAGATTAGAACATTCTACAATGAGTTTAGCTATAGTTTCCTAAACACAGGGGGGACGTTCTAAATGTCCTCTCCTTGTCACATACACGCGGAACTTCTACAAACCTATTTGGTCATATGTATTATAAAATGGGACCTTTTTAAAGCTTATACAGAAAGTGACATTACTGGGTTTAAGAAAAATGTAAAATAGTATTAAAACAGTGCTCTGAGGGTTGGAATAAACCCAAACTCCAGAGTGTGTATTGTTTTTTTTTTAAATTAATATATGGAATTTCTCCGTGAAATACATCTAGATGCTGATTTAGGTGGGCACTGAATTGGCATTTTATATTTTCATTTGGGTTATATTTTCTCTGCATTTAAAAAATGCTATGAAACGGTTTCGTTTTTGACTTTTTTTGTTTGTTTGTTTATAATGGATTTTTGTTTACTGTATGAGGATTTATTTATAAACAAGTGTGAAATCGAAATTAAATTGCCCATTCTGAAGGCACTCAATGGAGCACTTTTATCTGATAAGCTGTGAACCTGCACTAGGTTTACCACATTTACAATTTATTATTAACATAAACTGTAAAATAACCTTGTCAAAGCCTGGAATATATTAAGGCACGCAGCTAATTCATATCACACTGCAACAAATGCCTATTTGCAGCAAACTAATTTTGCATGTGACATATTACATAAATAAAGAGGGTGACCTTCCACAATTATTGATATTTAATTATCTACATTCATACTAAAATAACATGCTAGCACAATTCGTGTCTTGCAGATTCATGGAATATTTATTAAGTCTAATACAGTATTTAAGGACTTTTTGTAATATTTATGCTATTTGTATATGTAAATATATAATATATTATAAAAGAATTATATATATATATATATATATATATACACACACACTTTATTATTCATTCATGCTTTTAATATTAGTTTAAATATCACTAATATGTCATGATATAAATATATTAATTATATTTACATATGATAATATGTATTATTTAAATAAAGGCTAACATTTTGTAGACACTGGGGAAAATATACGGATAACAAACACAAATGAATGGAAAAAAAAACAAGTCTATAAAGTTTGCATGCCTTCTGTTAGACACCACCAGCCAGGAGAAGAATGCCATAAGAAATTGGGAGATTTAATGGGAAGCAGCCCTGATCTGCTCACATCCAGGGGCATTAGATAATGCAAGGCAGACAGGGGGCATGTCCTATGGAGGATCAAGATAGTCGGATCTGGACCTGTTTTCTTCCATGTCCTCTGATTTCTGTGCCAGACTCTTTCAGGCTAAGAAGACAACCACAGAGCCAAATAATACATAAGTACCGGCTGCACTTATTGATGTGGAAATGGTTTGGGGACTAAGAGAAATGATACCATTTGCGCTGCATTGTTGGGAACGAATAAACAAATAACAATGATTTAGGATCATATCACAGCTTGGGGAAAAAAACATAGTATCGAAGAAAAAAAAAAAAAAAGAGACACATTGGCAGCTGTTGGATTTGACAGCCTTGGGATCAAATAATGCTCACAGATCGTCCAGATCGAGTTTGCCTGCACTCATTATTTTTGGAAGGAGCAAAGCAATCGGTCAGTTGATTTCATGAGACGTATTGGTGGATGTTGAGTTGTGTTTCCTTTGGATAAAGAGACACAAAGTGTCTGTGATGTTCTGAAAGAGCTGTCACCTTAGTAATTGGAAGTTCTGGGCATCAATCAAGCTCATCGTTAAATATTACAATGTAGGAAGAATAGAGAGTGGAGAATGTTACTTACCCCAAGTATAGACGTAGCCATAGCCCGTCCTGTGGCTTGTAGCAGAGCTCCGGGTGGATGGGGGCAGTTAGAACCTTCCCTTTGATACAAGTTGCACAGAGTAGAATCCTCTTTCAGTCTCAGGCGAACTAGACTCAGGCTAAGCGCTGGAAGCGCCTGCTTTGAAGTACCGCTGGCTCTCCCTTTCAGCCAATCAGAACACGTCGAACGCCAACTGGAGCTGCGCCGTAGCCAATCAGAGCAGAGGAGGTACCAGAACTCTGGGCTCTGCATACTTTGCCATTCAAAGGAGGGGAGGAATTGGACGCTTCATTGCTTTAAGTCTCCAGGAATGGGGCTTTAACCCTTTGGCTCCCGGAGAGGCCAATAATGCATTGCAGGCCCCGTTAACGTGTATAGCGTGTCTGCAATAATATAACTTAAAACATGCTCCATAAAACAACATTCTAAGACATGTACAATGGAATCTAAAAATATATGTTTCCTTATTGGCAGTTTATATTATTGACAGTTTTCTGTAACATTGCCAAGGGATATTCCTATACAACTGTCTAAATAATTACTGGTCATATCATCCTCATCCATTGTGAGATTTCCTAATATTTTTTTTTAATAACCTCTATCAGTCGAACCATTCTATTTCAACGTATTGCTGCTTGTATTAATAAATCATTCTGGATTATTTTATACCTTTAGTCTGTCTTTTTGAAATCAATTAAACTATTTGTTATGAGATCATAAAGTAAATAATTGTAAAACATATATTAAAAAAAAAAAAGAAGAATTCTCCTTTTTTTTTTTTTAAGGGGGAGGACAAGGGGGGGATTACAAGCATCTTCCACTAACCTCCCTGTTAACATCCTGAGTTCCTATGAAACGAAGAGAGAGAAATTGAATAGCCCCTGGTACTTAAATGGTTAAATGAAACAGAAATCATTCACTCGACAGATATTTTTCTCCAAAATAAAGGATGACACTCAAAGCAATCTTACACCTTTCTATATCATATTATTTAAACGATTTGCTCACATTTCGTTTAAAGATATACAAACATTAGAAACGTTAATTATTGTATGCTCTCTCCCCAGACGCCTCTCTGGTTATTAGAATTATTATTATTTATGATTATTATTACAGCTGTTTTTCAGAGGTAGTTCTGTATTCTGTTTCATCAATGTTATATGTAGGTTGGAATGATGTGTCCTCAATGATATCTGCATGAAGACTGGTGTCTGATATTTCTCCATTGGGATCTGCTTAAAAAATGGAGATTATGCAAAATCTGCCACTACATTGTGATGGTGAATAAATGAAGGAAGGAAGGTGTGATTAAAAAAAAAAAAGCCCTAAAAAAGTGATCTCAACGTTAAATGGCTTGCAGACCACAACAGGTGACAGTACTAAATGCAGTCCTCTGCTTGCTGTCTGCACTGATAGAGGTGTCAGTGAGGCGTTACTGATCATCCCTTGGGGAAGGAAATACAGTAAAACTGACTTTCTCCTGCAATCACTATTTGTGTAACATCTTCATCAACAATTCTACAAACATTCTATTTAGAACGTAAACAATGCCAGTCCCCTAGTTCACGTTCGAAATATTAATGCACATTTAGGAATGTTTAATTCATTCATCGCAAAACCTGCTGCACCAGAATTCATTTCAGTTCATGCTTTTAATTCACTACACTGAATGACACTTTAAAACACTAGTGTTCACTGCTGAATAGAGATTACAATTCCTCCTTATGGGGCATTAGTGGTCTAATATATATCTCCCCTTGTCTTAGATTTAGTTTTTAAAACAAAGATCAGAGTGTTATGGTGAAGTGGTGAAATGGCTGTTAAAACATTTGGTGATAATGACAATATAACAAAGGCCTGGTTTGGTTGAGAATCATCGTCCTTTTAAAAGTTAAAAGCAATTTAGTGTAGAATAGCTTTCATCCAGCGTGTTACATTATTCAAAATGGTCAAATAATACTTCCTTTATAGTGGCTGAATGCTACCAGTCAGCCAATTGTAATTTGTGTAGAGTCTGTGTCTTAAAAATCTCCACTTCTTTATAAAGAGGTGAATATTGAACAATTTCTTCTAAACCCAGACAGAAAGCACACAAATTGCTTCCCTTTTTGCAATCAGGGCAATTTAACTGCAATGCAATTAGCTCTATTAATGTCGATTCTCAATAAACAAATTTGACTAAGAATGGAAAGTGGGGTTAGAACCTTAACTGACTGTGTGTGTGTGTGTGTATAATATATATAATATATAAGCAATATATATAATATAGCTTGATACCCAAATTCTAATTATTAATATTATTTTCTTCACAGTAAGTGATCGAGCTGTATTACACAAATGATTTTATTTTTTTGTTATAAAAAATAAATGGAAATAGTTTATTAAAATGGTAAAGATGGATGTTAAAGGAAAGACACTCATTAAAGGTTATATATCTGAAAATTGTATGATTAAATGTGTTTAAGGGTGCAGCAGGCAAAGTTAATGTTGCTTTAAGTAGAAGCTAATAGTAAATATCATGGGGAGCTTTGGCAGTGTCTGGGGGGTTTTTATGGTGGGGGGGAGTTAAGAGAGGGGAGTGGAAGGATCCTAATTCTGCAAAAAATTACAAATCCTCATTGAGATTCTCAGATTTGTTTAATAAATAAACAGGGCCACTTGAGAGACGTGTAAAGATATCTCCAATTATAGAGAACACAGTGGAAACAGACAAATCTCAAAGCACATGCACATCTCTGAAAATTAATACTATGCTGCCATATTACACCAGCAGGGCACCTACCAGGGGTTTACATTATAATTATAATTTCATTTAAATTTTATATAATCGACTTGTTATTATCAAATCAGCCTAACACATTCTACCTGTCATATGTGAGTGTGTATTAGATATGTAATAATATCATGTGATAAAATACACTTTTCATTTTTTTTGTTTATTTCCTTCCCTACAAGGTAATTAATAAACAAACACCTCCTCTGGTATTGCTCAAAATATCTCACACAATCTACAGTTGTGTTTGTTACATTCACTGCTTACACAATACACCACACTATTGATTTGCCTATACATTGGACGATCTTTGAAATGTAAAAAATTTTAATGGGGAAAATGTAATATTATATTTCTAGGTTTAATCTACTTCTGCGATTTAAGTACCAGACAATTCACACACACCCTTATATTGTACAGAAACACATAGATTATATGAATCCATACTGCATTTACAGCAGATACAATTATTCACTTGAAATCCACTTTAGTTCACTTGTACACTGATACACTGTAGGTTTAAAGGGAAGTATATGTGATGTGATGTCTCCACTGGGTCTGATGAGTTTAATGACTGCAATTATTGGTGGATTTTCCCAGAAGCTTCTCACATTTACTTTGCAGCATAATTAAAAAAGAAAAGAAAAAAAAAAGAAAAAAAAAGTTTATCTTAAATGTTTCCATAAAACATCAATTTTGCCTTAAAGACATAAGCATACGTTTTGTACATATTTGCTTAGCACAGACACACAGAACCAGTTATTTACACTGTATAGAGCCAGGGAACCTTTGGCACTCCAGATGTTGTGGACTTCAACTCTCCTGATGCTTTGCCAGCATCATGGCTTTAAGAGGATTATGGGACATGTATTCCAAAACATCTGGAGTGCCGAAGGTTGCCTATCCCTGGATAGAACGTTGGTTTCCAGATAGATACAATGTATTCAGGATTTCAAAGACTGCATCCAATTAATCTGCTCACAATTCAATCAGATGTCGCTGCTATCTGACTGACACTAATATTTCAGGGATGTGCTAAATTCTATGGCATTTCCCCCTTTCCCCCCAATACTGCCTGATCCCTTAATATGTTAATTCAAGTTTACAATTTGGATGGGTGCATTGCTTACAGGTGTAAATCCGATTAACCCTTGAGGCTCCGAAATATGAATATCTGAAAAATCGATGCTCGACAACACGATCTAAATGATGGATTTACAAACGTGATTTAAATTCTAGAAAATATAGCTTTAATCTGGGATCTGGAAATGTGGACGATGTCTCGGTTTTAGTGGCTGCCTGTTACATCTCCTAATAAGAAGTGATGCTAATTAGTGCATTGAATGTTTTTAATTCCAGATCCATAAATACATTAATGTTGGTCGAAGTGCAGAATGTAACAAATTAATCTGAAATCTACATTCACCTTTCGGGTAGCTGAGGATGATAGGCATTGTAGTACCCAGGGGTTCTGGAGATTGACTATCCCACTGCACATCTTCACCTGTCAGATGATCTTGAATCTTAAGATTAAGGTGAAACTCAACTCAGATCATCAACCGTTTCAGGTTCAATTGCAAGCCTGCAGTACATTGCTAGTTGTAATTAGAAGCCTATTACAAGTCATTAGATTGATCAATGTACCTTAAACAATGTGGATGATTTATATGGCACTGGGCAAGGAAAAAAAAACTGTAACATCCATTGTAATGTCCCAGAGGCCAAGTTGAACCCATGCTTCCATCCATCACTAAATGAAACAATAGGAGACCCAGACTAATGGGAGCATACCTATTTAGAAAACTAACATGCAGATGGAGAGGCAGGGCAGCCTGTCCTGTGAGCCAAAAGGTCTCCTTCTCTCCTCCATGTGTTCTTTTGTTGTTGACATTTGTTGCCACATGTAGACAGCATGGCAAACACATTGCCCAGCTCCTATAGACCACAATGGAAAGCAGGTTTTGTGATCTATTTAGATTTTATTAGCCAATCAATCTGACTCCCTTTTGTATCTTCAAGAGATTTACTAGATCAACTCTTCTAAAGGCAGTAATGAATTAATAACAACTTTTTTTTTAATCTGGAAGTATTTTGGCATTAGATTGCAAGCTCTTAAGTCGAGGGTTCTCGTTATCTTGCAGTCTCTCTGTGTTGCTTTTATTGCTCTGTTAAGTTATTCATAATTTCTCTCCCGGCCTATAGAGATTCTACAAAGCTCAGTTTAAACTGTATGTTATGTGTGTGATGCCATTTCCCTTTCCCCAACATTTATTGCAAACGTATCTTCCTGAGCTCTGAGGCTTTTCTAGATCACAAGAATTTCATTTCATCCAATTTCCCACATATGTTGTCCTATATTTTATTATTATTGGTATTTATATAGCGCCAGCTTATTCCGTAGAGTGTTACAATATTATGGAAGGGGGGAATTGAACAATTAATGGGACAAATACAAAATCATACAGGAAAATATATTATCAAAATCTCATATGTCATTTAATTCCAGATTTAGTCCCATGATCCTATATGCATTATTTAATTTCACATACTCGACATTTAATTTGATATACACCATGTCTGACTCCATCATATATTTTTCATATTTTATCCCACAGTTCACTACTCAAACCGATCACCCATAGCTATCCATCTCAATACTCCTCCCAAACTCATGTTAGACATCCATTCCATTCCCTTCATACAACCCTCCTATCTTCCATCGGTGATTGGGTGGAACATGTGTTATTGCCAACATGGAGGGCCAGTTGAGGTGGAAGTGGTCTTGTACCATTTTCGTGGTGATGTTTATGTCAAACTTTGTTCCAGAATAGCACCTATTTTTGCCTTGATAAAATGATAATGTCTTAAATTCGCACTTTAATATTCAGGTGGAACCGAAATGAAGGAAACAGAGTAAGGAAACATCCTGTTTCAACCACTGAACCAATAGTTACTGTTGAATCGAGGGTCAATGTGAAAATTACAGTGGGGAGGATGGTCAAAGTATTTACGGCATTGAATTAAACAATGTAAAAGGGTGCTGTTAATACAAGGGGATGTCAGGATAGGGAGGTAAGAATGTTGGAGGAATTCTTCTGGATGTCGATAGCAAGGAATGCCAACAGATGGGTTTCTGTATAGACTGGGCAAGCATTATTGAGGCATGGTGATAGGCTGATTTGGGAAATTGGGTGTCAATCTGCAGAGCCATTAGTGAGATCAGCAGATTGAGAAAGAATAGTGAGGTTAGATGGCAGGGTGAGGAAGAATTAGTTAAATTAGATTGAAGGCCAAGGACGAATAACTAGGCAGGGTGAATAGATTAGGGAGCTTAAGGAAGTTAGGTGAAAGGGTGGTGATGGGTCAGGTATTTGGTGCCTGGTGACGGATTAGGTGCTTGGTAGCTGGTGATGGATTAGGCTTTGGTGATGGTGATGGATTAGGCATTTGGTAACTGGTGATGGATAAGGTTTTTGGTGACTGGTGATGGATTAGGCTTTTGGTGACTGGTGATGGATTAGAGATTTAGTGACATGTAAAATGGCATGCTAGTTATTAGATAATTAGATATTATGTTAAGGTGGGTTTATGTGAAATTCCAGTGCAATTAAAATATATCATAAGACAAAGTAAGGACTACTTTGTGTTATGTACATACCAAATTTTGCTACCACCAGATCTTGTAATGCCATATTTTACCATTTACCATCGGCTTCCCCTAACAACACTCATTGGGTACAAACATCTTGTATGGCACCTTACTGTGCAAGTTCAGGATCCTGTGGTCTTGCTTGATCTTCCATAAACATTTATTATATTCTCTTCCTGTGAGTCCAACTTGTCTGGTTACAATGACATGTTTGTTCGTCCACTCGTTGTACAGTGCTGCAGAATTTGTTGGCGCTTTATAAATAATAATAATTTTGGAGTGCAGGCCATAAGCAGAGGTTTACCCTAGGTCTTAATATTATGAAGGACAGTCTTGGATGAGATGCAGGTGAGAAAAACGTTAAAAAGTAATGTTTAAGGGTTCTCTGTATCAGAAGTAAATGGGAAAGTGACTTCCCATTTAAAAACAAGTAGCCAGTGATCACTAAAACATAGAAACTCATAAAAGTCAGACTATCTCGTGCAACATGATTGGCTGAATATAGTACCAAAGAATTACAATGCAGCTCTTGACACATTTTATAGAGCTTTCTGGAATCTTCACAGAAAGAGTTCCAACTACAGAATCTTCTAGTCCATTCATATTCCATAGCAATCTACAGTTGGAATGTATTGCAATGTGATTTGCTGAGATAAATAATCATTACAATAAAGGGGAGGGAGTGTGTAGATGCTGATATTGAAATCCATGTGGTCCTCTTCACTACTTGGAAACTTCCTGCCCTGCTTCCATTCACCAAAATGGAATCATAAATTAATTCTATACATTTTTGTTTGTTTGTTACCCTGTTTGTTTACACTCTTTTGTTGAGACTGCTATGATTTTTTTGTGACTGCTTCAGTATATTCCTTGTCAGTTCAATTGGGCAGAGTAGAAGGATTCTAGAGATGCCAATCACTGGATATTGTAAGTATGAATGTATTTGATCTAACAACGTTCATTCCTAAAGGTTATTGAAGACAATTCTGAATATTTATTAGAAGGAGGTGAGGACATGGTTTTCTGGTTTAAGCTGTGTCTGATGTTGACATATGGGGAGCTATGAGATATTATTAATACTCTATGTTGAGGGGTTTGTGGACCCCTGACCACACTAATATGGGACAGTAATCCTGGTGACTAGGCATAACCTTGTCATTGTTCCATTAAGAGCCAACACAAAAGTCAAGTTTTCGCTGTTCTAGCTCTTTTGCTCCGACAGATGAGAGTGGTAAGTCGCTCTGCTGTCCACCATGACACTGAAAATGTCACCCTAATTGTTTAGCTCATATCTAGATACTCTGTATGCAGATCAAGTGTTAGTCTATAGGTTATCGGTGATCTGTCGCGTTCCTGAACTCTGAGCAAAAATGTACTCGAATCACAAACCTACCCAAACGTGCAATAGCCAAGAAATAGAATTTATTTTACTGCACCTCCTTTTTTCCCCTTCTATTAGTTACTCTCTCACTTGATCTGTAAAGCAAGTGGCAGTTAAATACTCTTATCAGTGTACTACAAAAATATATACGTAATATTATATTATGTATATATTTTGCTTACAGTACACTGACTGGCCCATTTTGGATCCCTTTTGATACAGCACCGAAATATATGATCGAAGCTCTGATGTCCTGCAAATTTTTCTATTTTCAGGAAAATTGGTTCGTCTGAGCTGAATTTATTCAACGTGCACAAGTCTACTACATACCTGGGATTGACAGCATGGGTCATTGGGGACTCAGAACTGCTTTCTGTCTAAAGAAGATTTCGAGTAAATGTTCACCTAGTGCTGGTACCTAAATAGTGAATACCAGTTGATGTTTTGATTGTTTTCAATTAGAGTAACAACATTCTATCAAAGTGTAAGTGATGCCAGGTATCACATGGAATTTGCCTACAATAAGGCAGTGCAACAACCCTTTTCTAAATTCATTAAATCAAGTATAGCTTGCAATCATCATTATTATTATGTTTCTGAAGCAATGTTTTATTTTTTGACTCACATTATTATATTGCCTTTAGGGCTATGAAGAAAGTGTGGAAAATATCATTTTTCATCTCGATGAATTCTGATGAAAAATGAACAGTTTTTGACCATGTCTTATCATTCATCATTACTATCCAATCCATTGCTACAGTTAGTTTATCGTGATTAGTCACGCCCTGGGTATGTTGGCTACCCTTGGTTTCTGACTGTGTGCTTGGTTCATTCGGAAGGCATTGGGAAGTACACGTGTTAGAGCTCGTTAGTCATTTTATCGTGGGTGGGTCATGGATTGACTGTTTTTATCCTTATCATCGACTTCAGAATATAAAACTTTACTTAATCAATACCACCACTGCAATAAATTTAACAATTCAATACTGATCACTGCCTTGTAATAGTCTAAAACATTCATGTTAAATTTAAAACTTTTACCTTTTTGTGTCTTGCAAAGCTATACTAATTAACTCACTGTCTTCCATTCAAAGTCTTACAATTTTACAGAGAATTATCAATGTAATATTTTGTTGAAACAAGCAGATAAACAGTTGTTGACCCAGTTTTGTCTGTTTGAAAGAGGTGGATGGATTTATGTAAAGGGATTGCTAAAATGAAACACTTGATAAAACCAGTACGTAATATGAAAATAATGCAATAAAACGATAATATTAATTTCACCTACTCATATAACCACATAACTCTGACATCTAATAAAGAAAAAAGTTTGCTGGTGTGAGATAACAAGAGAATTGCTAAATTCTAGCCAAAAAATATGAGAGGGGAATATGTTAAGTCCAAACATATGAGCACATGGTTCGTTATTGTGTGGTACTGAATCTATTATTAACAAGTCTGCTCCAAATGTGGATTTGATCTCATGTCAGCTTACCTGATAGAGCATATTATTGGAAAATATATTTCTGAATTTTTGGAAAAATATGGAAAGGATAAAAAAAAAATGGTATCACAATAGTATCACAAGTAACTATTTCCTTGGCCTCTACAATGATTATATTCTAAAACAGAGCACTGTAGAGTACAAATTATTCTTAATCAAGGTGATAAAACACCAAGGGAGCCAACCGCTAAACTCTACTTAAGTCAAATGTTAATGGAAAGCTGGTTCAAATAGTTTCAGGTCAATTCTAGCTCGCCCTCCTTAAAGGACCACTCTAGGCACCCAGACCACTTCAGCTTAATGAAGTGGTCTGGTTGCCAGGTCCAGCTAGGGTTAACCCATTTTTTTTATAAACATAGCAGTTTCAGAGAAACTTCTATGTTTATAAATGGGTTAATCCAGCCCTCAATTCCTCTATTGGCTGTCTCATTGACAGCCGCTAGAGGCGCTTGCGTGATTCTCACTGTGAAAATCACAGCGAGAAGACGCCAGCGTCCATAGGAAAGCATTATGAATGCTTTCCTATGAGACTGGCTGAATGCGCGCGCAGCTCCTGCTGCGCATGCGCATTCAGCTGAAGAGGAGGAGAGGAGGCAGAGAGGAGGAGGAGAGCTCTCCGCCCGGCGCTGGAAAAAAGGTAAGTTTAACCCCTTTCCTTGCCATCCAGCCCGGCGGGAGTGGGACCCTGAGGGTGGGGGCACTCTCAGGGCACTATAATGCCAGGAAAACGAGTATGTGAGCGCAGTGTGTGAGGCTTGCATCTGTTGCATATTGTCCCTCAGGTCGGTCAGACCTCTTTGTAGGGTGTGTACTTCTTCTTCTGTGGCCTGGGTGTGGGCTTTGACAGTTTGTACTTCAGCTGCTAGGCCTTTAAGATCAGCTTGCCACATTTTGTGAAGGTTTTGTTGTAGCCCAGTCAGCATTTCTTGGAATTCTCGTTTGGATGCTGGTGCCTCTGTCCCATTTTCCACCGGGGGTGGAAAAACGGCATCTGCCGGTTCCGTGTCTAGTTCGGAGGTGAGTCCCGTTCTTTCTTTCGTCCGGTGTGGTGTGGGTCGACTGTTATTGCCCGTTTTTGGCCTAAATCTGTCGGAGCTGTTGGCGATGGTGACCGCTCCGGTCTGCTGCTAGGCTCTGCCCCCCCGTGATCACATCTTTAATAGTGTGAATGTCAGTGTTTGTGTGTTATACTGTGAGCATTAGTGAAAGTGTTTGTTAGTATGAGACTGTGGATGTGAATTTGTATATGTGTCAGTGTGTGTCCGAGTGTTAGTGAGAGTTTGTGCACAAGTGTCAATGTGAGTCTGTGTTTGACAGACTTATTCAGCAAAGCAAATTTCGATTTTAAGGTAAAAATAGCTACCATGAAACATTATCTAAGTCAGCCATGCTTCCATTTCAGGCTACTCTGGCATTAAATTTGAAATTCACTTTCAATACTTACTTTAGTGGATAATCCTGTAATTGTCACTGTGTGTCTGTGTCTAAGTGTCAATGTGTGTGAGTATCGGTATGTTTCCTTGTATGCACATTAAAGTTTCTATGATTGTGTGTTGATAATGCGTTACTATTTTTACCTGCTAATGTGCGTCTTTGTATCCATACTTGTGTATGCTATGAATTAGATTGTGATATGTGCAAGTGATGTATGTGTGAGAGTGGCTAGTTATGTATATTTATATGGTCGTGAATAATTACAGATATGTGTTTGCCTAACTGATGGTGGGGGTGAGTGCAAGTCCTGCAAGATTTTTGTTAAGAGTGATTCAGACTTACAATCCCTGTATGCCAGTGCCCGGGGGATATTTGTCCTCTTTGTCACTTGCTAGCTCTCCCATGAGGGCAGGGGATAAACACATAACATATTTCAGGTGAGAGACCCATTATGGTAAGCCCTATGTGCACCAGTTATAATCATATTCCGATAAAACAGGAAAACAAAGTTATACTATAAATTATTGCAAATGTCTTAATCCCCTCTTCAAATAACTTAGTTTTCCCTTAGTTTTCATGGACTATATAAGCACTGGGTCCTAATATGATTTAATTGCTTAATTGTAAACAACAATCTGTGATTCGCAATGCAAATCCAAAGTCTTGTTAATTGTATTCAGAATGTTGCTCAGTCTTGCTTGTTTGCCAGACTCTGTTCCATGATAACAATGAGCTCGCAAGCAATGTTTCACTTCTCAAGAAATGGGACAAGTTAATCTCTCTGTTAGTAGTGGGACTCTTATAGAGCACCATGTAAACAAGAGATTAAACTAATATTCAATTTCTTTAAGACAGAAATCCTCAGGGATGAATTACAAATAGAACATCATTAATTAAATGGCATTAAAGCACAAATTTCAATTCAGGCACTTTTTTTGTAGTTCAGCTAGGCACGACAAGCAAATAGAAATTAAAGTGACATTACTGCAGAGGGTACAGGGCCCTCTTCTCCTTTGGGCTCTGCTGACATTTTATTTGCAAATTACCCCGTGTTAGGTACCCTTTGTAAAATTGAAAAGTTCTGCAGAACATGTTGCCACTATATAAATGATAATAATTATACATTATTACCAGTGACAAGTAATAGTGCATAAAAATATACATTTACTGCAGAAAATTGTACAGGCAGATGGGTCTAATGCAGAACAGATTTAATGAGATAACGCTTTAGAGTTTTCCACCAAACGCATCCTGTATAAGGGGCTTTAAAATAATTACTTTATCGTTATTCACTTTCTTCACCTGATAGAACACAGGTGAGGGGAAAAAAATTGAGCTACCGATCACAAAGTCCTTCCTCCACTCCGAATAGTGGTCCCCACCAGATATTTTACATTTCCCGTGTTTATACTTAAAAGAAAAATTAAATAATATCAGCTGATTTTAGTCACAAACTTATTAATTAGAAATATAATATATACATTTTATTTAATTAAGCAACACTGCAAAAATATATTCGCAACATTCTTTTAATTCTTGCTGCTGGGTTACACAGTGTTGGATGATGAAACATTATTAAAGTAATATTTAGAAATCGGAACAATAATAAATCCAATTTTTAATGATTCCAGACCTTCTTATACATCATATATGTTCCATTTTTATAAAGCATCTCTGCCTAAATCACTCATCTGGCTCACATACCCTCTCCCCTCCGCTTACAATGTGATCAAGTGAATTTTGCTAATCACAACACTTTACTGTGAAGGTAAATAGATGCTGCATTTAATCAATACAGGGAGCCAGCCTGATCCACACTTAAGGTAACCCAAGTCAACTGTAAATAGTTCAGTATGTGGATAATTACGGTGAAGGCTGCAATTTACTCACAGCTAATTTGCTTGCTCCTTTTCTTAAGGGAAAACTTACAGGAACCAAACTGAACTTTCTAAAGCCTTTTATGGTTTAAAAAACAAACAAAAACAAAACAAAAACACAAGACCATAATAAAACAAGACAAAAACAAAACAAAACACAACACAAATAAAACAAACCAAAAAAAAAACCACAAAAAAAACAAAACAATCTCCGTGAGTTTATGATTTTGAACATCTGGACAGGTGCTGTGATCAGAGCGCTCCCACACAATTATATAGCATAAAAATTGCAAGGAACATGAAAGCTAATAAGGTAGGTAGAATGTCTGAGAAATGAACATGTATTTTTTCAGGACACTTGGCGCTTTCTCATTAGTGACTGCCAGCAGAATGATTATACATTTACATCTGTATGCGATACCTAGAGATGCGTATAAATCCATTCTTTCCAGAAAGTTGATTGATACGGAATACTGCAAATCCTTTTCAGGATGTTTTTTCTGCTTTTGACGTAATTTGATGTTTAGATAAATGCTGTTTGGAAATCATGCATCATATCTCCCAAGTAAATATATCCTATATACTCAGGTTTTATCCTGAAAACAGCTAGTCGTTGTGACTTCAGAGTTTACTTTCAACTTGACTGACGTGGATTTTATCCAGTTTGGCTACCTTTTGAAAATCTGTATATCACGTATATTGGTGAAAGACCAAAAATAGTTTTCAGAGGGGCAAAAAAAAAAAAAAAAAAATTACCAAAAGTTAAGAGATAGGTGAGAATACTCAAAGGTGCTTTTTAAGGATAGCAACAAAGGGTGTCCCACACAGCTGCACATGCAGGGGCTGGCGGGTCAGTGGCAAGTTTCAGCAGTAGGCCGCAAATATGGTAGCGGAGCTAACTATACATGGGGCGGAACTAAATTAACTGTGGGATTTAGCTAAATGAGCAGCGGGGCGGAGCTAAATGCAGGGGCTGCAATGCCTCCACTAATCCACCAGTGACCATAATGGAAAAAAATAACAGTCTGTGTGTGACTGTCTGTAACTGTGTACGACTGTCTGCCTGTAGCTCTGTGTGTGTGTGTGATTGACTGTAACGGTGTGCATGTTGCTGTATTTGACAGTATATGTGTATAACTTCAAAAATTTATTGAAAACTAGGGATGTAAAAAATTCGATTCGGTTCGGAAATTTGGGCACGTTTATAAATTGGTCTGCTTCGGCAATTCGGACCAATGGCATTCGGTTCGGCTCGTCACTACGGATCATAGCCCTAACCCCTTGTTTTGCCACTTTTCAGGAATCCAAAGCACTTCGGAACTTCGGCAATGCGGCGCTTTGGACATTCATAAGCATCCGAATGTCTGAATTGCACGAAATTCATCCAAATGTACATTTGGAACGAAACTAATTGCACATGTCTATTGAAAACGTATTAAATAAATCTGTTAACAGCTTTTCATACCTGCACCCTGACTCCTCTCCGGCAACTGTTAAAAATAACTTACTAAGCCCTCAGTGAATACTTTTATAGTAATCTACTTTTAAACCCCTACTTTTACCCTTTGTTCCACTATACCACACTCCCTGTAGCATGCAAGCTCATTGAGCAGGGCCCTCAATTCATCTGCTTCTGTGTGTCCAACTCATCTGGTTACAATTATGTGTCCGTTAGTCCACCCACTGTACAGCACTACGGAATTTGCTGGCGCCTTATAAATAACTAAATAAATAAATAATAATAATAATAATAGCTGTGTGCATTTGACTGTTTCTGACTGTGGGACTGTGTGCATATGACACTGCAAAAATACACACCTGCATTCGCACATGGGCCTATTTGCATTTTTTAAAGTCTGAATAAAGTACCCATGACAAATATCATACACAGTCAATACACCCTTAACAAATATCACACATGGAGGGAGGGACCGGACCAGATTTCCAGCATGCCCCCCCCCAATGTAACAACAGGGAAGGAGGAATGAATATTTGTATTTTGGTTTTTTACCAATTATTATTCTAATAAAGTCCGTATACAAACACTACATGGATGAGCGGGTGCGACCAGTGCGTTTCTCGCACAGGTTGTCTGTTGTACTATAACAACCCGGTTAATCAAAATGTCTTATTCTTTAAATATCTAATTCCTAGTATTGCAGATTAACTTGGAAAGCATCACCTAGCAACACTGTAACAACAAATATATGAATATTTAACCTGACTATCTCTAGGTCACAAAAAAGTAATGACAACATGTTAAAAAAAAAGAACAAAATTTGTATAAAGTAAGCAGGCAGGCAGGCATGAAGTTTTAAATAACCCATTCTACACCTATTTTTATGTTCGCGGCTTGACTGTCCTCCCCCTCGTAGTGCCGCTGTGTGTCATGTCATTTACGGAATCCCTGTTTTGTCTCATCCTTTCACAGTGATTTTCCATCATTATGGACCTCTTGAATTTCTTGAATAAAAATGCAGTCCTTTCTGACAGTCTCTTTCTTTTGCTTTCCTTTCTGTGTGATTTTCCATCATTATGGTTCTTGAATTTCTTGAATAATGATATATGCCATGAACAAATAGTCAGAGTAGTAATGGTTTCATCAGTGTTTTCTGAAATTTGTATCCCAGTTCTATGAATGTGTAGTGGGGCCCAGAACTGTTTGTAAAGCAATATTTTACATTGCCTTGTCTATTCTGTTCATGCATTTGTAATACACATTTGACTTGCCGCGTGTTCTTCATAAACCCTTTGCTTTGAAAAAAATATTGCCAGCCACATATCAAGCTTCTGTAAAAGGTTGCCCGTAACCCCTCTTATTTGTCTAACCCGGTCGTATATAAAAAGATTGTTCCAAAGTATGATATAAGTAATTAAGATTTGCTCGCATAGACATGGAAGATTCTAGTACATTTCTGCCAAATGTTTTTTAAGTAGTATGATAAACACCATAACCACTATCTCTCAATGTAACAGTTATGGTGCTATGAATCTTCAAGTGTTGTTTCCCCAGTTAGCATCACGTGGTTTTTAAAGCGGCACTGTCACCATCAGAGGACTTTGCAGAATTTGCAAAGACCCGACGGTGACATCACCAC
Source organism: Pelobates cultripes (assembly GCA_933207985.1). Lineage (NCBI taxonomy): Eukaryota > Metazoa > Chordata > Amphibia > Anura > Pelobatidae > Pelobates > Pelobates cultripes. The sequence goes on along the minus strand of OW240918.1, from coordinate 37,565,044 downwards.
CCCTACATTGTCTATGTGTATCTCTTGACTGTGTTGGAATTTCAGTTAAAGGTTCTATGTTTATGAAATACTCATTTTTGAGGGGGCTGACAGTGCTGCTTTAAAGGGACTCTATAGTCACTAAAACAACTTTAGCTTAATTAAGCAGTTTTGGTGTATAGATCATGCCCCTGTAGTCTCACTGCTCAGTTCTCTGTCATTTAGGAGTTAAATCACTTTGTTTATGAACCGTAGTCACACCTCCCTGCATGTGACTTGCACAGCCTTCCTTAACACTTCCTGTGAAGAGTCATCTAATGTTTATCCTTCCTTTATTGCAAGTTCTGTTTAATTTAGATTTTCTTATCCCCATGTTAATAGCTTGCAAGACCATACAAGAGAATCTGATGTGTAATTAAAGTTCACAGAGCAGGAGATAAAATCGTTTAAGGCAAGTTACATCTGATTGAAAGTGAAACCATTTTTTTGTTTCATGTTAGCTGTGTCAATCAGATCCAGGGGAGGTGTGGCCAGCTGCATACACAGAAACAAAGTGATTTAACTCATAAATGGCAGTGAAACATCAGAGGCATGATCTGTACACTAAAACTGCTTCATTAAGCTAAAGTTGTTTAGGTGACTAGTGTTCCTTTAAGTGTTTTAACAACAAATTGAGTTCTCCTGAGCCATCAGTACATCCTTCTACTGCAGCTTAGTCTAACACTGAAATTAACTTCTGCATCAATCCATCTAACTTTGACAACAATGCACTTGGGTATAGTGATGTCGCAAACCGTTCGCGAACTTCCCAGCTGACACATCCCGGCCAATCTCCAGCAGACCCTCCCTCCCAGACCCTCCCACCTCCTGGACAGCATCCATGTTGAAGGCAAGCCGTTCGTGGGAAGTTCGCGAACGGTTCGCGACATCTCTACTTGGGTAACCCACGCTGACCAGGCACAACATTAAGGTTAGTTATGGCTTACAAGCAATATAGGTGCTTAAATGGGTTTGTAGTTAACGAGGGCAAGACTTTTAATAGGTGCTAATATTTATCTTGACTTAGCTGTTTTGGAAGTTCTTTTCTAGTGTGAAACATTAGAATAATTGTTTCTCCCAAACAAAGACATAGCATGCCAAACTGACAGCTTCTTGCCACGGAGGCAAAAAGGAGGTGCTCCAAGACAAGACTTTATTCCATTTAAAGAAACACTCCAGGCACCATAACTACTACAGCACTTGAAATAACTATCAAACAAGAAATTTGCCTTTTAGCTCTGGTAGATGTATACAACTAAGAGTTATAGAAATAAGAGCCTGCTATCCACAACCAATTATTCTTGCTAAAAAACAACAAAAAAACTTTTTTTAAAATTTCTACCAATAATTAAGTATACAAATATACATTGCGCCCAAAGGCAAGTGAGACTCCAATCCACGGTTCAATCAGAGCTCCATCAACCTGGCATTCTGAAACTAAGCAGGTGATAAACTTCACTGGCAGCAGTATAAAACTTTCAGAAGTGTAGTGTTACATACATAAAGAATACTGTTAGATTTTCATATATAGCATGCTTAAAATGTTTGCATATATTAAATGTATTCTTTTTATATCAAAAGGTGGTAGAGATTATGTGTCCTTTATATTAAAGTCAGATTTGGCAGAGAGGTTTGACCTGCTTCTGACTCCTGTACCAATAAGCATATGTTGGAATAATGGCTGGTTTTATTTAGTGAGTAAACTATTTTCACTACAATATTATTTATAGTATAAACATAAGATCTTGCAAAGTATTTACAACGATTAGAAACATATGCACAAGGCACATATGCTTTGGCTTTTGATATGTTTCATTCTTTATGACATAACGATACAAAATAATAATAATAATAGAACAAAGACATTATTCCCTTTGGAACAGGAGCTGTTTAAAAGTATTATTACCATTAATATTAATAATTATATTTAACCCGGGGAATACACTAATACTAGACAACTAAGAGAAAGTACGGAGGTTTAACCAAAGGAAATATATGCAAGTTTTTTCAAAGAAGAAAACATAGGGTAGAATTGTAATATAATATTAATACCTTAACGTTTAACCGAGCTACACCAAGCTCTAGTATGACATGACATAGGTCATGTCAAACTAACCTAATTGCATTCTAAGTAGACATATAGATCAGGGTGTTGCAGTGGATGTGATCTACTTGGATTTTGCCAAGGCATTTTTTACAGTTCCTCACAACAGGTTGGTCTTCAAACTAAAAGAAATTGGTCTAGGTGAATATTTTTGTTCATGGGTAGAACAATGGCTTAAGGATAGAGTACAATGAGTTGTCATTAATGGTAAATTTTCAAGCTGGACAAAAGTGGTAAGTGGTGTCCCTCAGGGTTCTGTTTTGGGACAGCTTCTAACATTTTTAAAAAAAGATCTTGAAATAGGCATTGAAAGCCATATTTTAGTGTTTGCAGACAACACAAAACTTTGTAAAGTAATAAAATGTAAGCAGGATATTGCTTTGCTGCAAAGGGATTTGGATAGATTGGGGGACTGGGCACTAAAATAGCAGATGAAATTTAATGTAGAGAAATGCACAGTTATGCACTTTGGGGGGTCAAGAATGCACAAGCAACTTACACCCTAAATGGTTGTGAATTAGGGGTAACCACACACGAGAATGATTTGGGAATTGTCATAGACAACAAGGCAGCAATATGCAATGTCAATCTGCAGTTGCTAAGGTCAGTAAAGTTTTGTCATGTATAAATAGGGGCATAAATTCTCTGAATGAAAATAGGATTTTGCCTCTTTACAAATCGCTGGTAAGACCACACCTTGAATATGCTGTGCAATTTTGGGCAACTGTTCTAAAGAAGGATAGCATGGCACTAGAAAAAGTGCAGAGACAAGCTAAAAAATTGATAGAAGGATTTGAGCATTTTAGTTACGAAGAAAGGTTAAAAAATTTAATTCTTTTTAGTTTGGAAAAACGGCGCCTCAGAGTGGATATGATAACATTATACAAATATATTCGGGGCCAGTACAAACCATTATCTGGAAATCTATTCATAAAACAGGGCTATACATAGGACAATAGGTCACATATTTAGGCTGGAAGAAATTTAATCTAAGGCAAAGAAAAGGTTTTCTTTTAACAAAAAGAACTATAAGGATATGGAATTCTATGCCTGAAGATGTGGTTTTATCAGAGTCCATACAGGTGTTTAAACAGCAATTGGATAAATACTTCCAAAAACATATAATACAGGGATATAATTTTTTAATTAGTGGGGTAATAGCTGCTTGATCCAAGGAGATAGCTGACTGCTATTTTGGGTCAAGAAGGAATTTTTTCCTAGTTTGTTGCAAAATTGGAAGCGCTTCAGACTGTGTTTTTTGCCTTCTTTTGGATCAACAGCAAAAACATATATGAGGAAGGCTAAACTTGATGGGTTGTGCAAGAACTACATTGGGATGCGTATTTGTAGTATGTATTCACTCCGATTAGCAATGGTATGATGGAGTGTTAAGTAGAAGAAACACATCAACCTTTCTCCTAAAAGTATAAGTAGAAGCATGTAATATGCCACTCACATTTAATTGAGCCTGCCAAAAGCTCAGAGTAAAGCACACTAAGAGAACAGAACAGTCCCCCTTCTAGGATATACTATTAAGTGTGTGGTTTCTTTAAGCAGCAAGGTAGATATGTAAAACAACAATAAAGACAAGTAGTGCAGTCTGTAAATGAAACAGAAAAATATGCACAAATTGGCTACTTACAAAGTAGAGAGCATCAGCATGCTTCAGTAAATCAGCATAGGTGTTAATATCCGAATCGAGGATGGAAGTGATGGGACTGTGTGCTACAAGCAGAATCCTAAAAAAAAATAACTCAAATCATAATTTTATTTTTTTATTAATTCTCACAGTAGCATGTTTTGCCAGTTGTGGGGGCGTTATCAAGCTAACTTTCATATAGCCCCTAAGGGTGGCAAAACATATGTACATTCCAACAACACCCTGTGTATATTTTTTTCTTGCACCTCTGACTTTCATGGCACAAAATCTCTGTTTTAATTGCTCTGTGAGTCTGTGTCATATTCTACATGTCATATCTACTGACAGCCTAGACCAAAGAGGTAGAGATGTCTGCCAGTTGTCAAAATAGAAAAAAGATTATATGAATTTAAAGTCTGTTATGAATGGTAAATACTGTGAACTTATTAAATGATGGTAAACAAGCATGCCAAATACCCGAATTAAAGGAAAACGGCAAACACTCCCAGTTATTACCTGTTTTTCAGAAGATTCTTGTAACGGAACTCCCTGTACTCCGACCGAGTACCTTCCGTTGATGGACGCTTCCTAGCTTGCACCGAGGACCACAAGCACCGCACCAGACACCACAACCACCGCAGACTCCACAACCGTCGTAGCTTAACCGGAGTCTCGCCGTCTTCCTTCCACCCTGGATCAGCTTCTATCCTCCAGGACCATGTGGGAAAGACCTCTTCCTTCCACCCTGTATGAACCTCCAGCATCCAGGACTGTGTGGGGAAGACCTCTCCTCCAGAATAGCGTATCAGGAACAAGCTCTTAAAAGAGCTAAGTGATTAAAGCTCAAGGGAGTATGCAGAGCATAGCAATCCCCAGTGTGAATATAGCTGTCCCCTCCAATCACGAGGCAGGACTACATGTTGAGGGTCAAGAAGAACTGAAGCTTTAATCCAACGCTCTGCTTTTATGCACATTTTACACACATAGTACTGCCCACAGGGTTTTGCAGAACAACCAATCAATACGTACAATACACTCAGACACTCCCAGCAATTACACTCAAAATCCTACCCTCTGCCTGTTATATATTTACTGAATGGGCTAACGTAATTATCACAGGCAGGAAAATACACAATATTCATAACTTTAAAAGTATACAACACATTCACATAACTTACGTTTTCAGAATCAGCATACTCCAAATACAAACATATGTCAAAATCATACAAATTGGTCCAGTGGTTCAAAAGTTAGTTGGAAATCCCTTTTTGACCAACTGCAAGCATGGCTTGGGTGTGGTAAGCCAATTATCTCCAGCATACAGAAAATATCTCCATTTACAACAACAGTAAAAACACATAAAAATACATAATTCCTATCATACTGAACAGAACCCCCACATTCACAGTCAAATCACCATGGGGTTAAAGTTTAGCAAGGGCCATACACAGTCCAATAGAAGTCCATAAGCCCCAAGACTGTTTTTAAAGTGCCCAATCTTCCAGGGGCCATAGTCCCAAGGCATGAGGCTAGCAATCAGTCCCCTCCAAAAACCAGTGGCGAGGCCGCTTTCGCCACAATTCTCTCATTGCATATCTGCTAATGGTAATAGTTTTTTTATTGCACCTATTGTGTTATTTTTCCCTGTTTAGTACACATGCATGCTAGGTTGTGCGCAGTGCAGGGATAGCTACAAAAGTACAATTAGAATAGTTACATTAAAGGGACACCGTAGGCACTGTATCTGCATCATCTCATTAAACTGGTTATAGTGTCTGACGTCCCCTGGTATCATAATTTCTTTCAGCATTAAACAGTTTTTAATGTTTTAATGCTAAAAAAGAATCCCCAGCAGTCCATCTCCTCTGTGCTGCTTTGGCTAAAAAGGAAGTATTAGCCTAAACAGCAACGGGCAGCAGTGATTGGCTAAGAGTGTGAGCTGACTGCTTTTTGCCTGTCAGAGCTCCAACTTACGGTATGAATGGGTATGACAACAAGGAAGTGTATAATCTCTGCCTTAGCTACACATACAGAAGGGGCCGGACTGTGTGTGGCCAGGGACTTTTATTTTGTGGCATACTGCACAAACATGGTGTAATACTGAATGAAGGGACAGTGCCAGGGCACCAATTCAAAGAGATGAAATGCTTATAGTGACTACAGTGTTCCTTTAAGCATCTGTATCATACAGACCATTAGAGGCTGATGCTGAATTCTGCAAATAATATAACTTAGTCATTCCAGATCACTATACAATGTGGAAGACAGGAGGGGGAATGCCTTCACATTGTTGGTTGTGAATGTAGCAATATATTTTCTTATATGTTTTTCATTCTCCAAAACGGTTCACTGTGCTTAGTGCATGCTCTCAGGCTTTAATGAGTTAGATTTGTACTTGCATTTGGTTGGATAATAGGTTGCGCTGATTCAGGGAGAGTCAGACCTGAATTCAGAGACTGTAGTGCTACACTTATACGGACCAAATTGGCTATCTCGTCAGCTCCCAAACCAATACACTCAAAATGGAAATCTAGCTGTTTTGAACTCTGTCAACCTCAAAGATCAGCAGTTTCAGAGGTAGCTCCACTGAATTTAGGAAAGAAATACACCATTAAAAGTGGTAAAGGATATTTAATTACTACTCACACCACATGTCTACTCAATAGTTCTCTCATGTCATAATTTAAAAAATGCGCAGTACCTACAATTGCCATATTACTGCCTCAAACTATATAACAATGTGTTGATTGTTAAAGGATCACTAGAGTGTCAGGAAAACAAAGTGGTTTTCCTGACACTATAGTGCCCTGAGGGTGCCCCCACCCTCAGGGTCCCCCTCCCGTGGCGCTGAAGAGGTTAAAACGCGCGCGCATTCAATGTGTCCATAGGAAAGCATTTCTCAATGCTTTCCTATGGACGCTCTGCGCGATGGAGGTGATATTCGCCTCCAGAGTTGCAGATGCGCCTCTAGTGGCTGTCCGGAAGACAGCCACTAGAGGCTGGATTAACCCCAAATGTAAACATAGCAGTTTCTCTGAAACTGTTATGTTTACATGTGAAGGGTTAAAACCTGACGGACCTGGCACCCAGACCACTTCATTAAGCTGAAGTGGTCTGGGTGAATTTAGTGTCCCTTTAATGCTGTTGTGGCAATAAAAACTTACCTGTAATCTTTTGCACACAAAAATAAAGAATTAAAAAATAAAATAAAAAAGTGGTAAAGGATAGACCTTTTTTGTGACATATCAGCAAACTGTTATTGAGTCTTAATTTGGCACGGTCAACAACCCCACCCCCCCCTCACAACAACCTCCCTCCTCCCATTACCAAAAAAAAAAAATCTTTATGAAATACTTATTTTGACTGTGTTGGAAATTCACAGAAATTCCAACCCAGTCAAGACATATACAGAGACAAGTTAGGCACTACTTTGTTTCTGTATATTTCTTCCGCCTGACTTTCTTGGACTCTGGGCAGAGCTGCAGGTCAGTCCTTGGCTCGGTCAATTGAGGATCCTGTGGTCTTGCAGGTTCCTCTATAGACCTCAATGCTGTACTCTTGCGCATGTGAGCGTTGACATCGGCTTTTGTCGCTGAAGCGCCAGGAGCTGAAGAGGAGAAGATGGAGGAAAATAGCAGAGCCCGGGAAGGACAGGTTCAGGTAAGTGAATCTCACCTTTACCTGCCCCCCGTCCATTTCACCCCCAGTGGTGATATCGCGGTCATGGGTCTTTGCGAATTCGGTAAAGTCCCGAGATGGTGACAATAATGCTTTAACCATGAAAACACATTTAATGGGTGTTATATTGGTATGTTTTACATTTACCTTAAACAAGCTTGCTTGCTTGATATTTAGCAACTGTAAAATATAAATTTTCCTTGTTGACTCACTTGTAACAATTCTATAATACATTTTTGGTAACAAATGGGTTAACATCCTTATTGGATGAGACATAGCCTCTGTTTCTCAATTGCTGTTGGCATCTTGAAGGAATGGTATATGAACATTGCATCAATCAAAGACAGCGGATACTATGAAGATTCAGCTTGAAAGTACTTAAATACTTGGGGCTTATAACCAGCTCCTTGTTATCGTTTGTGATTGCATTCCGTATGCTCTCTGTAATTTCAATTTTCCTTCATAAGTTTTACCTGTGATCAGCCGTGAGCGGAGATACAGAGCACTCATTTAAGATACCAAAAAAAGGCATGTCATTAAGTAGCCTAAATTATTCTATTGTACGTTTGAAATGTTTTGCTAGGTAGAAATGTGAGTTTATGTTGTTTCACATTTCTCTCCCAGTAGACACTGACAATGGGTTTTAAAACATATTAATACGTAATTGAACGGTTGACAATGACAGCATAACCTTTCAATAAGCACCATCAAATATATATATAAAAAAAGGCAGATTAATCTAATACGCTTGTATATTCACTGTTCTTGCTGACACTTTAGTAATGACATTTCCATTCAACAAACATACAGCAAATTTGACATTCCTGCTCTGACTGCTCTCTTCCTAGTAACAATTTGATTATACACAAAAGACAGGTCATTATAGGTAAATTAAAAAAAAACCAAATAAGTGGAGCTTAATTAACTTTAATAAATGAGAGTTCTTTCCTGTCACCACTCTTTTTGATGTTCACAGTTGCAATTATCTGACAGATATTAGCAATATAACCATAGTAATTCACCTTTACTGTTTGGTAGACATCCTGGGATGTACCTCTTGTATTAGAACTGTTGGTTAAGTGAGTTAATTAGACCCTTGTTTATTCTTCAGGTGTGTACACAAATTAGAAGAAAGAACATGTTTCTATAATTATCTTTTTTTTTGGACTAGATGTATCCATGTCAGCAGCTCATTATGATAAAATCCCTTCTTCTAGACATCCTTTGACCCTGATACTCCAGAATTACTCCTGAAAAAGGACCACTATAGGCACCCAGACCACTTCAGCTTAATGAAGTGGTCTGGGTGCCAGGTCCAGCTAGGTTTAACCCTTTTTGCAGTAAACATAGCAGTTTCAGAGAAACTGCTATGTTTACATTAGGGTTAATCCAGCCTCTAGTGGCTGTCTCATTGACAGCTGCTAGAGGCGCTTGCGTGCTTCTCACTGTGATTTTCAGTGAGAAGATGTCAGCGTCCATAGGAAAGCATTGTGAATGCTTTCCTCTGAGACTGGCTGAATTTGCGCGCGTTCAGCCGATGACGACGAGAACGAGGAGAGTCCCCTGCCCGGCGCTGGAGAAAGAAGTAAATTTAACCCATTCCACCCCCTAGAGCTCGGCGGGTGGGGGCACCCTCAGGGCACTATAGTGCCAGGAAAACGAGTATGTTTTCCTGGCACTATAGTGGTCCTTTAAACACGGGGTGGAAGCCATGGGTATATCCAGTTTAAAAAGTTACAGTAAATATGGCAACATTTTTTATTTCCTTAGTAATCTCATCATATTCTGGTTTTGCACAAGCAATGAACACAGGGGCAGGAAAAGAGAAAAGAAATTATCTAAAGATTAGTAAAAAATTGTGTTCACGCTCAAATCATTATGTCCAGAGCTTGTATCTTCTGTAACTTAAACATCAGGAATATAATGGCTACCAAAGTATTAGTGGACGACCAAATTGCATCCTTAGGAATGCTCAGAAAAACTAAATTTTACCAAGACACAGGATGACAATAGAGCTTGAACCTTAGTGTCAGGTTTAACCCCTTAAATACCAATTAAATTTTTTTGTTTGAATGTTTTTTTGCAGAATACAATCTAGTCAATAAATCCTCATTTATTCTCAGCCTGCAGAAGAACACATTTCTCTTCCAGAAGCCACTCATCACCGATTTAATACCTGTAAAGTTGCTGAAAATGACAGTTCTTCCCCTGCTTCCAAATAGTACAGGAAGTTTCAATAGATCATTTATTTTTACAGCCAGGGAGGGGGAGGAGTGAATGAACTCTACCATTTCACAGTCAGCATTCCATTAGTTTTCCAGAGATTGGTAAAGATTACTATCCAAGTTTTAAATACCTTTATTTTAGTAAAATATGATTAACCGGTATTTAATGTATTTGGATGTTATGCTCAAATGCAGACATTCTTTACACATTCTGTTGTAATTTTTTAGTAAACTCCACTACTATGAATGCCTTCAGGGTCATTACAAACCTGCATTTATGCTTCTATACTAACATTTCCGACCCTGTGTGACAGATAAAGGACATTGTATACGGTCTAAAGCTATTAATTGCTCAAATATTATGAGAAAGCATTGGATTGGCTGAGATAATCAAGAGTGATGATCTCAGCCACAGAGGCGGGACCAGGCAGGACCAGCCGTGGCAAGACTAGCATGGTGTGGGGGAAAAGGTTAGTAAAATCACCTTTTATCTCAATAAAGAGGGGGGCCGGGACCCAGAGCTGATCCTAGGGTCACAGGCGCCTGGCTGCAGAAATTTTTTGGGCGCCCCAAGGTGAGCGTGGTCATCTTTCTAACTCCTCCCCTTTGCAACGACTTCACCTGTCCATCTAGACACACACACTATCACTGAGAAACACACAAACTCACTGATTTGTCACACACTGACAGAAACATATTCAGACAGAAACATTGACACACACTTTAAGCTGCCTTCAACGTGGATGCTGCCCAGGAAGTAGGAGGGTCTGGGAGGGAGGGTCTGCCGGAGATTGGCAGGGATGTGTCAGCTGACCGGAGTTCGCCACGAACCGTTCGTGGCGAACCGTTTGCGGCAAGTTCGCGACATCACTATCACAGACATAAACACACGCATTAACACCATTACATTCATTAAAAAAAAAAAAAAACAGAGGCACATACATTAAAGGACACACAAAGTCCCTTACATAGACACACAACACACACATAGACATAGGCTTATGTATAGCAGGTTGGTTGGTAGGTTGCTTGTGTAACACCACCTACACTCAGCAGCTCCTTTGCCAGCTACATACTGGGGGAGTTTCTAGGTTGGGAGGTTTTCAAGGCTGCATTCTAAAGCAGCCACTCACTCTCCTGAGTCCTACCGTGTTCCAAGCTGTGAGACTCTTCCCTGCAGTGGCCCCTCATTCTAGTGCTTGGTCACAAATGTCCCCTCAAATGGCCCTGGTGGTCCAGTGGTATCCTATATCTGTTCCCTAGCAGTCCGGTGGTGACTAGCAGGAAGCGCACGTAATGTTTCAGATCATAATACCCATTCCTTCACGGCTCCGGCTTTCAATTGTTGCCAGAGCACAAGCTGAGAATCTCTGAGCCTGTTCTCTGACGCCCTAACTGAGCGCTGGAACCACGAGGGAGAGGATATGATCTAAATGCACCTACTGCAGGTGTGCATCAGTGGACCAGCAGGGAATCTTTTAAATGTAATATGCTGGTGTCCCCAACTTGCGAGTTGTGTTGGCAGCCGGGCGCCTCTGTTGTCATGGCGCCCTGCGTAACCGCACAGCTTGCACACCCCAAAGGCTGGCCATGCTGACAGACACACTGGCACTCACTCTCAATGCCACACACACACATAAACCCTGACACACACAAACCCTGACACACACAAACCCTGACAGACAACCGCTGACACACACACTGACAGATACAATTACTGACAAACATACACAAACACACTCACTGACGGACACATACACTGACAGTCACACTGACAGACACACACTCACTGAGACATACACACTTACACAGTCTTGCACACACACTCACAAATTAATTGTATTGTTTGTTGCTCCTACCTTTAGGAGTCTTCTGGGTCCTCTCCCTGGGGTCCAGTGACTTTCATGATATTCGTGCTCCTCTCTCCTCTGTCGCACTGTTTAGTGATGCGGGGCCGGAATTCCGTCATATTCCGGGTCCCGGCATCAGCACAGAGGGCGCGCGAGGGAGCAGGAAGATCTTCAGCTCAGACAGTGCTCCCCCGCTGCCGCCTGCCTCTTTCCTAGGCCGGCTGGTATATTGCTGCAGAGTAGGCATCTGCCCTCAGGGATAAGCAGACGCCTACTCTGCCTTGCTACATAATCGCCGTTCGGGTGAAGCCATTAGGTGGCCAGCTGGCCACCTGCGACAGGCCATCGGCCTTCTCTGCACGGTGCCCCCAACTCCTGGCGTGTGGGCGCAGTGCACCTCGTGCACCCGCACAGGATCGGCCCTGCCGGGACCCAATTAGTTATTGCAGCACTATAGTGTCAGGAATTCATGTTTGTATTCCTGACAATATAAGGTCCCTTTAAAGCAGTGGTTGGACCTCAAGTACCCCCTAACAGTCCATGATTTAGGGATTACCCAGTTGTGTTTAAGGTGTCTTTAGAAAAAGAGAAAAAAAACTCTTTAGACACAACAGGGAAATTCCTAAATTCTGGACAGGTAGGGGGTACTTGAGGACTGGGTTGGGAACCACTGCTTTAAAGGGACACTCCACTGCCTAAATACAAAAATCAATGTTTAACAGATATACCCACACAAAGACTTTAATTATGCTTTTTTTTTTTTATTATTGGAAGTATATCTAAGAACAACTTGCAAAAACTGCAGTTCTCTTGTCTGCTGCCTTTGCAAGCCCTCCCCTTCCAAACCCGCCCAGACTTTCTGTGACTGTCCAATCACAGACTTCCCAATGAAGCTTCATGAGAATTCATTGCAAGGCAGGTCCTCTGGGCAATTACTGCCCTCTTGAGTTCAGTTCAAATAGGCTAACCTAACCAGGAAGAAACAGGACCGGTTGTCTGCTTGAAAAGCCAGTGGGGGTGTAACCAGGTTAATTTATAAAAAATAGTTAATTTCTATTGAAATCTGCACTTTTTTCAAAATGAAAAAAATAGTTCACACATAAAGCTTTTCAGTAAGCTAAAGTGCTTTAGGGGTCTGTAGTGTTTCTTTAAATGTTGGACTAAGGAAAGTGTTTAAGGTTTTGGGAGTTGTTAAATTAAGAGTTAGAGAAAATAGATGTTTAGGATACGTGCAGTTTGAAGGTTATGTTCAAAGTACTCAGCCTCTATCTTCTGGATTGACAGCAGGGCTGCAGGAGCTGTTATACATTGTGCATCACCAGCAATGCATTTCATTGGGGAGAACACGATGGGAAATGATACCTTCAGCTTCCTGTCAAGCTTTACACAATGAGTTTTACACCCTTCATAACTGTTCCTGCAACACACATACAAGAGGCTGATTGGGCTATGGAGAACACTGGCCAAGACTCCCAGTAATTATCTCTTTCTATGAGCCCACTTAAAGGGACATGCATCACTTTGAGATAACTTTCTCATTCAAAATCTGCAAGCTGAAAAAAAGCAGTTAACTACGTTTTTCATATTTACCTGCTTCATCTTTCTTATGCTTTCCACACACACTCCAGGGGGGGGGGGGAGGGCAATGATCTAACCAATGAACCAATCAGTGTCCTATCCTTAGGAATGCTGGAAAAGTGCATTGGGCATACCCGACAGGTTTACACATGTGCAATTAGCAGATCTCTCACTTTGCAACACCTGACAGGGGCAGAAGAGAAGGAATCTGATCAGTGTGATCATGCAGAGCAGGATCTGATGTTGGACTTCTCTTTACTAATGCTGCACAATGGTGTCATTAGTGGACAGGTCTGAAACTAATATTGGCTGGGAAGGTTTAGGGGAGGGTCAGGGTCGGATTAACATAGGGGCTGATGGAGCTGCAGCTCCAGGCTCATGGAATAGGCCCATTGATTTAAATTAAATTAATTTATTTATTTTTACACACTACTCTTAGGGTTGCTACCTGGCCGGTATTTGAGGCCGCTTGGCCGGTGCCAATATTGCCGTAATACTGGCAATACAAATGCCGGTATTTCTCTCAGTATAAACAGAGATTACTCTGCAACACCAGCACCGTCCAGAAGGGGTCGCTGTGTGTGGACAGAGGCAGGGATAGGAAGTTACAGAATATAACTGCATCTCTCTACTCACTGATCCACGGGGGAGCAGCAACACAGCACAGAGGGTCCAGACAGCAGCTCCCAGCCTGCAGAGACATCCCAGGGAAGTGAGGGATGGGGTAAAGGCTGCAGGGAGACATGGGGACACTGAGGGACACAGGGAGACCTCTGGGGACGCTGAGACACTTCGGGGCACTTGGAGACACAGACATACATGGGGACACTGAGACATGGGAACACAGACACACATGGGGACACAATGTCCCCAAGCGTCTCAGTGTCCCTATGTCTCCTAGCCAGTGTCCCTGGTGTCTCTGTGTGCCCATATCTCCCTCAGTGTCCACATGTCTCCCAGTGGTCACTGCACGACATGGGGACACTGGGCGACATGGGGCACTGAGACAATGTGATACATGGGGACACTAGGAGACACAAACTATGTATCACATTGTCTCAGTGCCCCATGTCTCCCTATCACTAGGGGACGCTGAGAGACATGGGGACACAGACACAATGTGATACACAGGGACACTGTGATTCATAGTCTCAGTGTCCCCATGTCTCACAGTGTCTCCTAGAGACATGGGGACACAGACACTAGGGGACACTGGGCAACATAGGGGCACTGGGAGACAGGGAGCAATCCATCTATACAGCAGAATCAAAGTGTAAGTAGTTTTTTGGTGATTTTACAGAATTTTCATGCATATATTAGTTATGCAAATTAGTAAGGCCTGTATTTTTTTCCAAGAAAGGTGGCAACCCTAACTACTCTTCACATACTCTTACTTAAGTATAGAAACGTAAGAGGGATATATGGAAACAAAACTTGTGTGGACTAGCTGAAATTAAAGTAGTTAAAGGGACACTATAGTCACCAGAACAACTACAGCTTATTTAATTTTTTTCTGGTGAGTAGAATCATTGCCTTCAGGCTTTTTGCTATAAACACTGTCTTTTCAGAAAAAAATGCAGTGTTTACATTACAGCCTAGTGATAACTTCACTGGCCACTCCTCAGATAACTGTTAGAGATCCTTCCTGGGTCATGGCTGCCTAAAATGCATCCAAACATTCAGTATCTCCTCCCTCTGCATGCAGACACTGAATTTTCCTCATAGAGATTCATTGATTCAATTCATCTCTATGATGAGATGCTGATTGGCCAGGGCTGTGTTTGAATCATGCTGGCTCTGCCCCTGATCTGCCTCCTTGTCAGTCTCAGTCAATCCTATGGGGAAGCATTGTAATTGGATCAGGTTACCACTTCTGATGATGTCAGCAGACTGCTTGTTTTTTGTTTTGAGGCAAACAGCATGCAGATCTACAGCTTCTGTCTTGAATACAGTAAGATTTTGCTATATTTATGGAGGCATGAGGGGCCCAGGGGGGCCAGATGGTGGTTTTAACACTATAGGGTCAGGAATACATGTTTGTGTTCCTGACCCTATAGTGATCCTTTAAGGTAATGCTAACTTTGGTCTCTTTAACACTGTGGCATGTTCCCTTTCTTCTACACTCACTACATCCACCTTTTCTCTGTCTCAGACTGTAGTCTGCTAGTAAGAAGGTAAGAAGACAGGTGGACATGTGAGTGGTAGGGAAAGCATGGAGCGAGCACATGATTAGACACATTTATGCAAAGCTCAGGATGCTGTTGGCCAGCATGCATGATTGACAGGCAGTCTGACATGCATTCATGCCAGGCTAGCCTTCCACTTCTTTGGGCAGGTTCGTCCCTTTCGGGAGTTCTGATTACATGATTCGCGTCAGTGGCCCAGCCTTTTACACCGCCCACTGACTTCCTGCTTCACTGAACACCGCTGTTAGGGGGTATGGAATTACTTGAAAGATGAAAGCATGAATTAGAGAGAGAGAGATTAGCATATTTTAAGAGAATCTGAGTTTTCTTATAGCTGCATCCTACGGGTTTCCCTCCAGCAACATCTCCACCAGATACACAACGCTTGAGAGGAATGAATGTTTAAGTGTTTTTGGTCGATAGGATTCTGTAATTAGGCCCCTTATAATTGTCAGCACCCGGCCCACTGGGCTATTAATCTGGCCCTGGGGAGGGTGAAAAACTAGTGAAGTGGTGGGATAGAATTGCACTGGTGAACCCATGCTGCATATTATTTTCACTTAAGTGTTATTTATTTACCATTATTAAATTACTTATATTAAATAACTTTACTTGAAAGTTGCAACTAGATTAATTTTTGTGGGAAATAATTGTCTAAAACCACAAACACAGTGGAAGAAAATTGTAGCTTGCAGCTTACAATAACCAAACAAAAGGGAAAAAAAATCCATGTGACAATAAATGAACTATAGGTCTATACTGTGCATAAAATAAAACCCAACAATCACAGTATGATAACATTTAATATTTAACATATTAAACAACAGAACAAAAGAAATCTTAGTGTGTATTATAAACATTAGGTCAAAATAGAACTCACTTTTAACCATTGGGCTGCCATTGTTTGTCTGGCTGCCAGGGTAATTTTGTTGTACAATTTCTGAGTGTTTCTATAAAAAACATCTATAGGTCTAGACAATAGGAAAGACCAGGGGTTCAGCTCAAATGGTCTCTGAAATACTCTTTCCAGTAGTCATTTCACCTCTCACTAGAAATGCTGCGCTATAGGGCATGTCCATCACATGTTGATGTAGGGGTCCCTGTGCCCGCTACCCCTCCAGCAGAGATCATGTGGAAATGTTTATATTGTATACCATTGAAACAGTCATGTATTGTTAGAGCATGATTACACATGGTGTGTAATATGTATAGTCTGTGTCCAGAAGGGGTGAAGAACCAACTCTCTGCATCAGCACTTGGGATATTGTAAAGCAAGCATGTCAATCTCAAAGGCTAAGACGGGCCAAATAAAAAAAGATTTAAGTTTATGTGGGCTGCAAAAAAACAAAAACTTTAGTTTTCATAGAAATGTGGATTTATAAAAGTACAGAATAAAAAAAAAAAAAAGTAGCCTAACTTACACTGGACGTCTTCACGCTTGTAGGGCTTCAAAGTAAACAAAAGAGCGAATTTATTTTAACCCTTTAAGGGCACGTGACGGAAATATTCCGTCATGATTCTCTTTTATTTCTGAAGTTGTGTCCTTAAGGGGTTAAGGAGACGTGCATTTGAATATAAGCAATGTTTCAGTCCAACCACCTTGACATATTAAGAACAGTGCAGCCTTACATTTTTTGTAACATTAAATAAATAGTTACAATTAGAGTTATATAATGAATATGAGATGTTAAGCCAGGTTCCAGGTGATTCTCCATGTTTTATTGTGTGGTGTATGTGCTGTGTACGTACAGCCATGCTTTCTGTGTACGTACAGCCATGGCTGGCCAGGTTAGCAGACAGCATGGCCAGCTCCACGCACTGACCTTTCACCCCGCGCTGACAGCCAATCGGAAGCTCTAGCTGAGCGAACGTGTCACGCGCTCTCCCGCCCTTTCCGGTCTCTGGGACGCCGGCTGCTGCTGCTGAGCTAGCGAGCTCCGACTCCTCACACACGCCTTCCGCCTTACACACCCTCCGATACCGCCGGGGAGAACACGTGACCCGCCGCAGCCAGGGTGAGTGTTGGCGAGACCGACATCCCCAGGGCGGCGTACACTCCGGGAAGCCATGTGCAGCAGGCCTGTCAGGGACGCTGCCCTCAAAGCCACGATGTGGAGGACTACATTTCCCGTGATGCTCAGACAGCTGCATGGCTGGCTGAGCATCATGGGAAATGTAGTCCACAACTGCTGTAGTCACACATGTTAGCCATGGCTGGCATAGGGGATCCCTGTCTGCATGACCTGACCAGACTGCAATGTTTCCAGTGATCACCCTCACATATTAACCATTACAAGGCATTCAGGCAGCTATTATCAAACCACAGCTCTTTTGGCTGGCAAAGCATCATGGGATTTGTAGTTTTAGTGCTGTGGCTCTGCCTTTTGGTCACTCCTGATTTAGGGGGCATGAGAGACAGCAGAACAGCACTAGTTCAGGGCCCAAGGTTTAGCACAGGCTTCCCCAAACTCCTGCCCTCCAGATTATTATTATTATTGCCATTTATATAGTGCCAACAGATTCCGTAGCGCTTTGCAATATTATGAAAGTGGGGATTTAACTATAAATTGGACAATTACAAGAAAACTTACAGGAACGATAGGTTGAAGAGGACCCTGCTCAAACGAGCTTACAGTCTATAAGAGGTGGGGTGTAAAACGCAATAGGACAGGAATTTGTTGCTGAACTACAACTCATACGATTCCCAGCCTGTCTATTTCATTCATAGAATCATGGGAGTTGTAGTTCAGCAACATCTGGAGGGCCGGAGTTTGGGGAAGCCTGGTAGCAGAACACTAATCTATTGATGCATATTAATACTCCAGTATGAGAGCTCACAGATACTGCTGAATGATTTGGGGAGAATTATCAGTCGTTAGAAATCTGTTTTGATGTAATATTGTGAGACGGATGCGTAATATATGTTGGCGCTATGTAAATGTGAAAAATAATAACTAATAATAAATAGTGCTGATCTGGAGAAATTCTCCAACTAAACTATAGTGACAGTTTGACTATATTTGCCAACAGTTTGCAATTTGATTTTCAAGTCAATATATTTTGTTATTTAATTACCCTCAGGGTTTTTACAGTAGTCTGTAAGTTTTGAAGAGGGGTAATTACTATTTAACCAGAGGTGTTGTGTGATACTGTCTTTATATGGAAAGAGTTCCTTAGGTGCCAACTGGTACAATTACACTAACCTAGGTAAAAATTCCTTTGGTTTGTGCTTGTAAATCTGTAGATGTTTGTTTTTGTTTTTTGACTGATGCAAACATATTAGCATAAGCAAATTGTAAATACAGAATAATTAACTGGAGTACCTAAATACAGGGCATAAAAAGATTGTTAGATTTTGTAGTAATCAGACGTGACATGTGAATTGCTGTTTTGTATCTTGTAATTAATAGTTGTATATGTAGGAACTGTGACATATAATCCCCCACCCCCACATGGCAATTACTGTATTATTCTAATGAAGCTGACCATGTTCAAAGATGATCAGTAACATCATTCTTGATCGATTTTTGTACTGACACATGGGCAAGACATCCGGTCCTGAATCCATTCATTGCCCTGGCATTCAGTACAGTGCAGTGCTGCATTTCGTAGGGAGCAATTCCAGCTTTGCTGATTGCCAGGTTAATGTCAGCTTGCCTTATTGATGGCATCAGGTGTCCTTTTCTGGAACTGCATACTCAGCATGCGTGCTGCAGTCCTGTCCGTCAAGAGTATCAGTTATTCTTAGCAAGTTGTCTGTGTGTTACTGTCACTTCTGGTTCAGTTGTAAGGATTGATCTGTTGGGATGGCATATTTGTCTGCAACGAAGCCTTATTTGCAAGCTTAGCTTTCTGTTTAATTTGATATTGGTTTACCAAGCTATGTGACAATGGCTCCAAAAAAAGTAAATCATATGGAGGTCTAACTTTCCCTAAGGGTAAACCCTGAAGAATAAACAGTTTAATTTTATATTTTACACTTTTTTTTTTTAAATTTTATATAGATGCCACCGAAGAAGGCAGACAATGGACCAAAACAGCATCCAATCATTGGAAGATTTGGGACTTCACTGAAGATTGGGATAGTTGGATTGCCAAATGTCGGGTAGGTGAAACTTGATTATAAATAGTCTGCGTGTGTGTATGTATGTGTGTATGGTCTTTCCTCCCTCAAGTTTTGTTACTCCTGTGTCTGTCTCCCTCCAAGTCAACGGTGCTACCATCAGCTCCACCACGCAGGCTCGTTGCCAAGTGTTCTCTTTAACTCCGACCTCTCCTTCAAGCCTCATGTTCAATCTATCGCCAAATCCTGTCATTTCCATCTCAAAAACATTGCGCTTATCCGCCCCTACTTAACGCCAGATACGACTAAGGTGTTGGTCCATTCCACTGTCCTTTCTCGCCTTGACTACTGTAATCCGCTTCTCAGTGTTCTTACGTGCTCCCAACTAGCGCCGTTACAGTCCATAATGAATGCGATGGCGAGGCTCATCTTCCTGTCCACCTGCACCTCCCATGCCTCACCTTTCTGTCAGTCCCTACATTGGCTTCCTATAAAATATAGAGCTCAATTTAAAATTCTGGTTCTTGCTTTCAAATCTCTACATAATGCTGCTCCCACCTATCTATCCTCCCTTATACACAAGTATGTCCCGTCTAGGCCCTTACGATCTGCTGAAGACTTACGTCTATCTTCTGTCCATACTCCCACCTCTGATGCTCGCCTTCAAGATTTCTCAAGGGCTGCACCGTTCCCGTGGAACTCGCTTCCCTCCTCCGTTAGATGCTCACCCAGTCTCCATTTCTTCATAAAAGCGTATCCATTAAACTGTTAATAGCTCCTGACTGATTCCTCTTCTGCAACTGTCACTAGTCTAATACTATCCTTACCTTTTTGTGTCATTTTACCCCATTCCCTCTAGCATGTAAGCTCATTGAGCAGGGCCCTCAAACCCTCTGTTCCTGTGTGTCCAACTTGTCTTGTTACAACTACATGTCTGTTCGTCCACCCATTGTAAAGCACTGCGGAATTTGACGGCACTCTATAAATATCATAATAATAATATATATACACACACAGATCTGCACACCAGTCAAGCCATAAGACTTGCTTTTCCCATAGCAATCGCAAATTTGCAGTGATGTTATTACTGCAAGGGATTCTGGTGTTTAACAATATATATCGACTATCCACTGACTTCAGGTGGAAGGGGTTTTAATCACTTTTGTTCACTTTTGTGTGGATGAAAGCCCCTTCCACTGGAAGTAAGTGGATAGTTTATATAATTATTATTGCCATTTATACAGCGCCAACAAATTCCGTAGCGCTTTACAATATTATGAGAGGGGGGATTTAACAATAAATAGAACAATTACAAGAAAACTTACACAAACGATGGGTTGAAGAGGGCCCTGCTCAAACAAACTTACGGTCTATAGGAGGCGGGGTATAAAACACATTAGGACAGGAATTTGCAGTTAAATTAGGTGGGAGTGAAGCAGAGCTGGAGGAGAGAGTAGAGTGCTGCCCTCTAGGAGAAAGCAAGAGACAGGTATGTGAGGTAGAGGTTAGTCTGGGAGGCCATAAGCTTTCCTAAAGAGATGGGTTTTAAGGCACTTCTTAAACGATTGAAGACTAGGGGAGAGTCTGATGGCAGGCAGGCTATTCCATAGGAAGGGAGCCGCCCGTGAGAAGTCCTGCAAGCGCGAGTTGGCCGTACGGGTGCAAGCAGCAGACAGAAGGAGGTCACGGGCAGAGCGGGGAGACTGAGAAGGGGCATACCTATGAATCTGTGAGGAGATATAGGAGGGACTAAGATTATTCAGTGCTTTATAGGTATGGGTTAGCACTTTGAATTGACTCTTATAGGATACCGGAAGCCAATGTAAGGACTGACAGAGGGGTGAGGTGTGAGAGGACCCACTAGAGAGGAAAATCAGTCTGGCGGCAGCATTCATTACAGACTGTAGCGGGGTAATACTGCTATTGGGAAGACCAATTAGGAGAGAGATACAATAGTCCTCTTTAGCAGCATCTTGTGTAAGAAGGCGGCGGATGCGGGCGATGTTTTTGAGGTGGATTTGGCATGATTTGACAACAGACCGGATGTGAGGCTCAAAGGTGAGGCCAGAATCAAAAGTAACACCAAGACAACGTGCTTGTAAGGATGGGCTGATATGGATACCACCAATCTGAAGGGAGAGCGAGAGAGGAGGATTAATATTAGGAGGAGGAAAGACAAGAAGTTCTGTTTTGGAAAGATTCAGTTTCAGAAAGCGGGAGGACATCCAATCAGAGATAGAAGAAAAGCAAGAGGTGCCTTTGCTTTAGGTATACATTGCTAAACACAAATACACACACCAGGCAAGCCATAAGACTTGCTTTTCCCACAGAAATCTCACTTTAACAGTGCTCTCTTTACTTCAAGGGATTCTGGGTAGGCGTATGCAAAGGAGCTCAACAAAGAACCACATTTTTGCCTCATAATTCCACTTTATACATGGATTCCTTGGAGTATATGTCTGCTGTATACAACAGTTTTGAAACAACTCAGGAATAGGAGCATCAGTGGTTCACTGGCTTTGCTCCTCTTCCTGAGTTGTGTTTCAAAGCTGTACTGCAGAATTGATTAAGATTTCCCTGTTAAATATGACTGATTGCGTTTTTCTTTGAGAGCATTTTCTGTTGTATGCTTCTATAAGTAGTACACTGGCCTTTTCTGTCTCACTAAAGTCTGTGTTGTAGCAAATAGAAATACGAATTTCAAAATTTAGTCTGAAATAGCAAAGCTGTGAAAATAGCGGAGTTTGGAAGTTTTTACAGGTATTTTAACCTAAAAGCTAGTCGTTTGAATTTCAAGTTGATACATTTTAGAGTTTAATGAATAACCTACACCAGGGGTAGGCAACCTTATAGCAGAACTGTGCCAAAGTAAGATCCAAAATAAATCCTGTAGCATGTCAGTCCTGTTTTGTTTAAATGTAGATGTGTATGTTGCTGTATTCTGCTTATTTATACTACAGTTGCTTTGTAGTGTTGTATTTGTGCGTATAAGCTTTTATATTGTATAATTTCACAAGTAGTTTGTGGTATTGTATATGATACCTATAAATGTTGGCTGTGTATGGGGGCTGCTTGTGGAATTTAGTGTGTTGATGGACATGTCACGTTGTGTGTTTGTTGGGGTGTGTGTGTGTGGCTGCTTGGGGTATTCATGCGAGAGGCTGCTTGTGCGTTTATTTATATTGTAAGTAAAGTTGTGTTTGTGTGTGAGCTGTTTGTATTATTTGTATGAGGGGATGTGGATGGCTTCCTTGGGGTCCATCGGCTGTACAGGTCAAGGGCAGGAACTGCGATAGCTGCTGCAGGCTGCTCTGCTCATTCACATTTACAAGTGCTGAGATGCATAAAATGAGGATTGTCCTTTGCCATATTTTCGCATTAGTATCTGAAGTTCCACTGGGACTCCTGACAGACCAGAGAGGCCTGTTTGGGTCTAGCAGCCTTGAGTGCTGTGCAAAGAAACCTCGAGTGCAGTGTATGGCACACGTGCCATAGGTTGCCTACCCCTGACCTAGACTGCTTTAAAATGACTTGCTGAATATGTTCATACTTAATAAATAAAAAAGAGTCCTACTAGTAGGAGTCTAGAGTGTGTCCATAGATCCCTGAAGGGGATAACCCTTATAGTTAGATACAGAGCAAAAGAAAAAGAACGGTAGATCCCAAATGCACAAGTCTATGGGAGCGACCGAATGAAGAGAACTATGGGTCTGCACTAGAAAATTGCTAAAATAAAAGTCTTTATTATAGGGTAAGAAAATCCCCAAAAGAAAGGAAACTTACAAAAAACAACACTAAAACACACAGGAGAGGATTCGGACTGGAGGCAGTATAATAATGATAGGAAAATACTATCGATTCAGGGAATCCACGTAGAGATAGAGAGATATAAATATATATATAATGGTAAATAACTCTCTAAGGTATATAGCCCTCAGAAATCGTAGTATAGTCAATGGAGAAAAAAGAAAATAGCTGTATATGCACAAGTTGTAGATAAACTAGTAGCAGGAAAAAAGGGGGGGGAATCTCTATAAAGAGTTAAACAGTGTAGAAACAAATAAACCCTCTCATGGGTAACAGCTAGATAGAGAGCCCTTGCTACAGTGAGCAGTAACCACACTAATGTGTGAGCTTAATTGCAACAATATACTGAACAAAAAAAAAAAAAAATAGTTCAGATTGTGTGCAAAGAAAACAGCAACTGTTTCTATATATAGCTTATCTAAAGTAGGTAACATAAAATCCCTCACCAAAAGAGCCAAAGTTTAAACTGATGCTGAAAGTCCTAGCAATAAGTAGCCTAGAAAGTTACAGCAAAGTCTTAATACAGTATAAAGGCTACTAGTGGCCGGTAAAATAGAACCTACAGTAAAATCTTAACTGCACATGAGGGAGTCTACATAGAAACCTCCCTACACCAACCCGAATCTAAAGTAACCACCCCGTGAACCCATAACTAAGTGCTGAAATTAAAATAAAAAAGCAGCATAAGACCTAACGTCCGTTTCGGCGCTAGCAGAGCGCCTTTATCAAAGGTAAAGAGGGCACTAAATCGGGTACAATATATACCGGGCTGTGCTTCACTTACAGCCAATGGGTGTGGGTGTGTACTCATTTCCCGCCCGAATTCCAGCCGTCTATGTGAATGGTATACACCTCCGGCATGTCGTAATGTGGCTCCTCCCAAAGGGGAGGGGCCAACGAAGATGCACGGATAGTAAGGCACAGCATCTCAAAACATGGGGAAAGAAACCCCCCCCAATATGATGAAACTATTGCTATACCCACTGTCCCCTAGAGTATTAAATCATTTGAATAAAGCATATATGTGGAGCATATTGAAGACTCAATAGACTAGACCAAATGTAAATAAATAGCTTTTTCATGATGAAACAGATAAGAGCCTCATTTCATGCTGTCAGAAATGACAGTGTCTATAGATGTGTTAATTATATTATATGGATAATTGTAACACTGACAAATGATTATTGTTCATAAACCACAAAATAGACTTGTAGAGACTCGCTCTTTAATAAATGGCAAGGTAGAAGGTATATGTCAAAAGTCTTCTATTAATGAAACTAGTCGCTTGGCTCCTAGTGGCTCATAGTATTATTCTATAAATGCTTGATATCAATTAACAATTATCTGATACATATAAACTCAGGTGGAATCTACCAATAAAGATAGGGTAGAAGTAGGGTGAAGTTACACCATGTATATATAGACCCTAAATAAGTGCCCTTGTGCTTAAATCCTATAATTCAGTGTAGAACTTAATATTTAAATTGTACTAAAATGCAAACCAACATATATACATATTTACATAAAGATGTTAATTATTTATACTGAGCTTGTATTAAGAATCAATAAATGGTGTGAAGGTAAAGCCTTCATTCAAACCTTTTGGTGAAAGGGTATCAAGTTTGTATATCCAGTAGCATTCCCTTCTTTTTAAGGTCCGATCTAGATCGCCTCTTCTGTTACCCATCAGAATCCTTTCAATCCCTGCAAATTTAATACATCTAGGTGTGTCCATATGATGAGTCCTAACATGTCTGGCTACCGAGGTGTCTCTGTTTGAGGTTATGGAATGAATGTGTTCCATTATACGTCTCTTAAATGGACGTATAGTCTTACTGACATACTTCATTCCACATTTGCATGTAAGTAAATAGACAACACCTACAGTATTACAATTAAAAAATTGTTTGATAGGGATTTCATTGTTGTTATCGGAGTCTGAAAGGGTCTTAGATCCTTTGGCAATGAAGGGACACGCCACGCATCTCCCACATTGATATGTGCCATTTACTGTAAGCCAGCTATTATTTTTGGTCCTAGGTATCGATAGATGGCTCGGGACCAACATTTCCCTAATATTTCTGCCACGTCTAGCTGTCATGGATACCTTTGATGGAATAGTATCCTGAAGTTGAGGGTCCTGTGTCAATAGAGGCCAGAATCGGCCTAATATTAACTTTGCTTCATCCCAGCCTGCATCGTAGTTGGCTATGCACCTGATAAGTTGATCAGGTGCTGATTTGATTTCTTTTTGTAATAAAGTCTCACGATCACAGTTAAGTGCTCTTTGATATGCTAGCTTTAAGCATCTATTAGGATAACCTCTTTCTTTAAATCTTAATCTTAGATCCGAGGCTTTACTTTTGTTCATACTTATTAAATGGTCACCCCAACCACAATAACCACTTCAGTGATTTGAAGTTGTCATGGTGGTAGGAGTAAGTATGTGAAACATTCTCATTCCCTCCCCTCATTGGCCTAAATTGCGCACATTTTCTATGAGCCTGCAAAACAGTCCAATCACATACTTCTCTATGGCAACACAAAGAGGCTTTGAAAGTGTTGCCAGAAGCTTTGACTGGGGCTGAATTCCAGATAAGTTACAAAACAAAAACGGTTCTCAGAAAAGGCAGTGTTTACATTGAAAAGTCAGCAGAGACAGGCTTTAGACACCAGAATCACTGTACAGCTGTAGTAATTCTGGTGACTATAGTCTCCCTCTAATAATAGTATTTTTGTCACTGAAAATTTACCTTTTTACAACAAATTTGTCAAGCCCTGATATGTAGCGCTTGTGTTTTCTTTTTCAATTTGACAATTTTTATTGTTTTTGGGTACAGAAAAGAAAAAGGGGATAAGGGAAAAAGGGAGAAATGCAGATAAGCCAGTTTTACAACACTTCAGTACATCACAGTATTTATCTTCACCTGTGCAGTTGTCTTACTGTAAGTGATTAACCTTAGTGTGATGATGTAGTATTGGGGTGGGGACGGAGCACAGGTGCCAAGAGTAAGGGGCACAAGGGGGGGGGGGCGGTTGGTGTAGGAATTGGATCCGCTTTCAAATGTGCTCTTCCTCCTCATCCCTCCACTCTCTCCTTTGGTAAGTTAACGGCCCTCTAGACCTTTGACCCTCTATTTTGCCCTGCTTTATTGGGGAGTTATTGTCCCATCTACACCTCTGTGGGGTTCACTGTCGTCTGCGCCTCTGAGGCTAGCCATTCCTCGGTTCGTTCCCTTTTGGGTGGATCCTAACCCTCCTTTGGTGGCTATCTGCCATGTGGGGTAAGGGGAGCGGGGGGGAAAATAACTGGGTTTAACCGTGTAACTAGTATGTCTTCACTGAGTTGTTTCGTTCTGCTCAGTCATCTTTGTTCTGTCTCTTTTGGCAACTTCTGAGGGAGTTGTCTAGGGACCCGTCCATCTATAAAAGCTGCCCAAAGTTCTTTTGCTGTGGTGCTCCCCTTGCCTACTTTCGTTTGGTGCCACACTATTGACTCGTATTCCAGTGTTGTGGAGACCAGTGTGGTTACTTCTGCTATGGAGGGGATTGTTGGGGTTTTCCAGTGACGTGCTAATAATGTGGAGGCCGAGGAGAGGATGAGGAATATTAGTTTAGATATACGTGGCATGTTAGTAGGCAAGAGTTTGAGTAAAAAGGTTTCAACATTGTATTCTAAGGTGCACTCTGTGGCACCCCTTATGAGCTCTTCTATTTGTCTCCAGTACGGCTGGACTGAGGCGCAGGTCCACCAGATGTGGAGCATTGCTCCCTCCTGGGTTAGACACCTTCAGCATCTGTTACTCGTGTTAGGGTACATTTTCTTAATACGTGCGGGTGTCATGTACCATCTATAGAATAATTTTCGAGATGACTCCAGATGGGAGGCACACGAAGTAAGACCCTTGTGGGTTGCGTAAATGTGGTTCCATTCATCCTGTGTGAGGTCCCTGCCTATGTCTTTATGCCATTCGGTTTGGAACCGCCAATTGGGTTCAGTGTTGTGTGCGGTAATCAGTTTATATCAAACTGACGGTGCTTTTTGAATTGGGAGTTGGTGTAGACACATCTTCTCAAAGGTAGTGAGGGTGGCGTCATATGTAGGTGTGGGGTCCTTGTCTTTGGTGTCACCTATTAGTGCTTTGAGTTGCCAGTAGGAGAACGTTAGTCGCTGTGGTAGATCGTGTGTGGACTATATAATCGGGAGTGAGTGTAGGCCTTGTGTTTTGATGGATTTATATGTGAGCAATTTTGTGAATGCTGGGTTAGTGGTTTTGTTTGTGTGAAGCGCAAGTATGCAAATGCAGGGGTGTATTTTAATGTGGAGTAATGTTGGGTGTTGTTTGTGTGTAGAGCAAATGTTTTTGCTAGTATTTGTCTACATTTCCGTGATGTAGGAGTGTGATCTCATTTTGTTATTTCTATACAATATTCTCCTGTATCTCTCCCCATGCTGTTTAGTGTCTGTCCGGCCACCCCTCTTGTTTTAGTGGTCACTCCCATACCCCTGTTTACTGCATTGGTGCAGCTGTGTTCTCACTGCTTTTGACTGTGTAAATACTTAAAGGGATACTATAAGTGCCAGGAGTACAAAGTTGTATTCCTGGCTCTATAGCCCCTCTGCCTCCTCGATGAATAAAGGGTTAAAAAAACGTTATTTACTTACCTTATCCCAGCCCCAATGACCTCTTCTGAGCGGGCGCTATTGCGCCTATGCGGCAAATGCCACGCACATTAGACCTCCCCAGAGGAAAGCATTAAATCAATGCTCTCATTTGGGGATTAATCTGATACAGGATGACCTCATGCAGAGCGTGAGGACATCCAGCATCATTTACCAGACCAAAGGTCTGTTTGGATGCAGGAAGCGCCTCCAGTGCCTTCTCTGGAACTGTAATGTTTTACATTGCAGCACTAAGTGCAATAGGGATACTGCACCCAGACCTCTTCAACGAGCTGAAATGGTCTGGGTGCCTGTAGTGTCCCCAGACCATATGCTCAATATTACTGCTCTCTACTAGCTTTCAAAAGGTCATATGACCCTCTGCTTTGGATGAGGTGCACATACACATGAGTGGACTTCACCACTGACTACATGAGGTGCCTCTATCACTATGACAATGGAGATTATTAGTGCTGTGCTAGTGCTGTGAATAAACCAAATGAGTAGTTGCACCTTATACTATATATAAAGATCAAAGGCACCATAATGTAACAATATTATTTAAAAAATAAAAATAAAAATAAAACACACACACACCATGGTGCCCCATAGTTGCCCTACATTGTTGTTTGGCAAGTATATAGAAGGAAATCAAACCCTTTTCTTTTCAAGTAAAATGCAGTTCTTCAAAAGTTTCTGTTTATTACATTTTCAATCTTGGGTACGCAGGAAATTTAAAGCAAATATTAACTGTTCTGTGCAATGCCTTTGTTGTGAGAAAATGTAATGATGTTATTTCATGTTAATCCTGTTTAATATGAGCACATACTGTACTAAGGATTGCCTTAAAATATAAAATAATTCCCACATGCTTTTCCCTTCATTTTCGCAGGAAATCAACTTTTTTTAATGTGTTGACTAAGAGCCAAGCTGCGGCAGAAAACTTCCCATTTTGCACAATTAACCCAAATGAAAGTAGAGTACCTATTCCAGATGATAGATTTGACTTC
Source organism: Pelobates cultripes (assembly GCA_933207985.1). Lineage (NCBI taxonomy): Eukaryota > Metazoa > Chordata > Amphibia > Anura > Pelobatidae > Pelobates > Pelobates cultripes. The sequence continues at coordinate 37,536,223 of OW240918.1, read as the reverse complement.
CTGTGCCAATTCCATAAACCTGTAAGGTATGTCTAAACATGGCTTCAGTTTGTTTCTCACTATGTGAGTTTAAGAAATACAGATGGCAGAACCAGTCTAAGGTTTCCATGCAATATTTGTGTCAAGATACTTCAGTTATAATTATTTTTGAATGTATTTAAATAAATTGCTTTCGGAAGCAAAGTTTAATTGAACCCATGAACCTTAGCAACACAGATAAACAAATCACGATCTCTAATTTCTCAAACTTTTAAACTTATGTTCATTTGTTTACAGTGAGCATACTTGCGAGTGGATTTGTAGCTATAGATATTTTTGTGTATATATTTCATTATCACTGTGTTTCAAGTTTTAAATAAGTCAACCTAGAACAGGTTCGAAATGTCAGCCTTGCAGTAAACTGAAGGCCAGTTGCCCACAGGGTACCAGTCAAAGATTTGAGGTTGCTCTCCTGATAATTAGTGATTGTTATAACGACATTCCTTTAGGATTGTGGTTAGTTGAGCAGATTGATTCTCAGCAAACAAAGTAAACCAAAATACATATCACAATTGTGGTAAAATGTAAAAGGCAACCAGGTGTGAACAAAATACATTGTAGATTTTACTTTGACTAGCTGACTTTGGTCATACAATGTTCAGAGGTTCAAGTCATATTGCAATGCTTGATTTCAGGAGTCCCTGGTTGAGTAAAGCTGAACAGGGTACAAAAGCAGAGGATTTCAATATACCTTCCCCCAGTCATTTGGACAGAAAGTAGTGTATCTTGAATTCAAACATCTTAAAGGAACACTATAGTCACCAGAACAACTACAGCTTAATGTAGTTCTTCTGGTGAGTATAATCATTACCTCCAGGCATTTTCATGCAAACACTGCCTTTTCCGAGGAAAGGCAGTGTTTACATTGCCCCTAGGGATACCTCCTGTAGCCACTCCTCACATGACCACTGGAGGTGCTTCTTGGGTTGCAGTGAAGAATCTGTCAAGAAGATGGAATAAGGGGAGTTATAGTTGCGTGTTTTTAGCTCTATTGTAGGGAAATGGGAACCCAGAAATAAATATATATATATATTACATATGCGCAGTGGTTCTCGTCCAGTATTAACGGGTTACCCAGTCGTCTAAGATGTGTTTAAAAAAAAAAAAAAAACCCCAAACACCGTAGACACAACTGGATAATCCCTTAATCCTGGACTGGTAGAGGGGGTACTTGAGCACTGGGTTGGAAACCCCTGTATTAAAGGAAAACATCTATCTAAAAAGGTGTGTTTTTTGTTTTTGTTGTTTTTAGCTGTTCCCAAGTGTGTGGTCCATTGTAAACTTCTTACCAGTCTATCTTTTCAGTTGAGAAATATTATTGTGCTCAGTAATTCACAGCAATTTCTCTATTCTAAAGCAAAATCCCAGCCTTTCTAAACGTGGTGGATATAGCGGGTCTCGTGAAGGGAGCCAGTGCAGGACAAGGCCTGGGGAATGCTTTCCTGTCCCACATCAGCGCTTGTGATGGCCTCTTTCATCTCATGCGTAAGTCACATTTAGACTTCTGTAGAGCTCTGCAAGTGGTATTCTTGTATTTGTCACTTGGACACAGATATTTGTACAGTCTTTACAATTGAAGTCTGGAATAAGATCCTCTGAGTTTAATGCAAAAAAGGTTCTAACTGTAACATTAACTGTAACATTTTTAGAGTAGAATCGTTGTTTGCTGGGATTTGTCAAGTTAAGATATGTCTACGTTATGATATGGTGGGTGTATACATGTGTGCATCTTAAATGTTTTGTTTGATTATTGCTTATTCATAAATTACTCTGTTCCTGAAACCAGTCCTTAGGGCCTTAACAACTGACCAGAATTGCATGTTCTTATTGGCTTAAAGGAACACTATAGCGTTAGGAATTCAAATGTGTATTCCCAATGCTATAGTGCCCTCCTAACCATTTAGGTGAACATGCCAACACTCCTAGGTTTAAACAATGGTTGTTTACCTTTTCTCTCTAAGTGTTGGTCTCCTCTGTGAAGCTCTGCCTCTTTGGCTGGCATTATCAAGATCGATGATCTCAGCCAATTCAATGCTTTTCTATTGGAAATCATTGAGAAGCTATTGCGCACGCACAGCAAAAGACAGCTCTGTGTCAATCTAATCAAAATAGGACAGCCACTAGAGGCAGATTAACCCTGTAGAACGGCAATGTTTTCATTACAGGGTTTAAACAGGGGGACAGGGCGTTGAGATGAACTGCTCTAGGTGCCTACAGTGTTCTTATAACACAGGTGGTTTTTGTTTCTCCAAAATCCAAATGGCAAAATCTACTCGAAAATAGCCAAGATGTTACTATAGTGAAATTAGAAAACCATGCCAAATCTATTTTTGACTAAACTGTACAATTTGCATAATTTCATCGCGCTACAATTTGGAGTGTTGTGGATAGACCCCAGACTTGTTATTTAACTGATCCGTGACCTTCATTAAGATGACTGTTCAGTGGTTGAGATTTATGAATTCATGGCAGTAAGGACAAGTTTGAACATTCATGTAAAGTTGTTTATTGAGCATATGTCAAGTTGTGTATTGTGCAATTTAAAGGGACACTATAGGCACCCAAACCATTTCAGCTCATTGAAGTGGTCTTGGTGCAATGTCCCTATTGCACTTAGTGCTGCAATGTAAAACATTGTTCTAGAGAAACCGCAATGCTTACATTGCAGCAGTAAGTCTGCCTCCAGTGGCTGTCTACCAGGCAGCCACTGGAGATGCTTTCTGAAACCTAACAGACTTTTGTTCCGGTATCTTACGCTGGACGTCCTCACACTCTGCATGAGGACATCCAGCGTCGGCTATTTCCCCATAGGAAAGCATTGATTCAGTGCTTTCCTATAGGGAGGCCTAATGCACTCGCTGCGCATACGCATTAGCGCACATGTTTTAAGGGACTTCGGAGGAGGCAGAGCTGCGCCGCAGTGCCGAGGGTCTTTGGCACTGGAATCAGGTAAGTAAATAAATACAGCTTTGTATTCCTGGCACTATAGTATCCCTTTAACCTTTTTTTTTTTAATTTATTTTTTTTATTTTTTTTATTTTATATAAACGGTTTGCATTGCCCTTTCTCCCATCTTCTTTTAATTATTTATTTACTATGTACTGTACCAAGTGAAAACAGTTTCATTTGTTTGTTTTTTTATTCCAATATTTTGCATCCATCATTTTGAAATGTTACATGATTGCTGGTGTGATCATGGTGAAACACTAAGAGTGCTTTTGTGGAAAGTCTCACTTCAATTTTTCCCGATTTTATCTTGCTAAATATTCTGTTTTCTTTTTCCATCCAGAATTTAAAGTTTACTCTTATTTCAAAGAGTTTTTCCTTCTGAATTTCACATTCCATATATGTAAAGACCATTGATCATAAGATCCAAAAAAGGAATGAATGAGCCCACAAACATGCACTTTTTGCTACAATATTGTATAAAGAAAACCTCCCTATATTTTATGCTCGTAACTTATATATTCGCTAGTTATATACTTTTCCCCCCTTTTAGAGTGGCCTGGGCTTATGGCAAAGATATTTGAACATTTCATTCTCTGGTTCTGATTGACTGCTGGCATCGAATGCTTTTAAAAATGTTTTTTTGTTTGAGTTAAATAAAAATGTTGGCTTGTTTTATTGGGAAAAAAAAATCAACTGACTACCTCCCTTTAACTGTGCCTTTCACAGATTCTTTAAACACACATTTTAAAAATGTTTTATTTTTAAAAGCATTCCAAGCTCTGTGACCACCACAGCTTGCTGTAATGGTTATGGTGCCAAGAGTGATTCATGCCTCCACTACAACTAAGCTACAGGAGAGCCGTAAGTGGCGGTGAGGGTTTAGCTCCTTGGCTTACAGTGATCAGCTGACAATCTGCGCAATGAGCTAGACCTGCTCTGCATGTTTAGACTCAGAGCTAACTGAATATCCTAAGCCTGGGCTTCTGGCTCTCCTGTAACTGTACTGGAGGAAGGGAGCAGGAAGTGGCACCCAGCAGACTATCTCCAGGTAAGATGTCAAGCCAATTTAAAAACAGTTTGATTACTTACAATGGGGGGTGGGGGGCGCACTCACAGCAGCATAACCACTGCAGTGGTTTTGGTGCTTGGAGTGTTGCTTAAAATCTGGCAGCACCATGAGCTCTTTACTGTCTTCTGCATAGTTTCTTCTCCTCTAGAAATGTGCTAATTTCCAAATTTCTTAGATCTGAGTTTTTTTTGTATTTTGTATTTTTTTTTTTTTTGTTAGGCTTGCAATAGTATAGCCTGCTGTTCTGTCTCTGTTATCAGAAAATATCAACTTCCCTGTCTTTTTAAGCTTGTGTTTTCAAATTATTTCAATGTTTTCTTTATTTTGTTTATGGATATAGATTTACCGTAGTAGCACTTATGAAATGATTGCTGCTTGGTTTATATCCTATTTTCTCCATAGGACTGACATGGAAGCCTAGTACCTTCACAATGATAGTGTCTTATTTTATCAGAGTCTTTATATAAAGAATTGCTCTGTGGATCAAGCTATTGTAAGGAATAAGACTACTCTATTACAGATTCCTTTTACTGAAATCGTATCCTTTTATTTAACCTTTTCAGTATGAGAGAGATGTATGACAGTAATTTATTAAAACACGAACACTTGGAGGATTAAATGTTGCCTATACGACATTTGTGGTAACTATATTGAAGCCATTTATTTGCCGAAGTTAGATTTCTAGCTTTCAAAGGGTTAATTTTGTAGGTCAAGCCTCAAGAACTTTCCGTAGTATTTCCATGTGGATTTACTTGCTTTTTGATTTACTTGATGTGTACTCAGAATGTCTAACACATGTATACATGCCTCTCTAAGTATGGGCTGTCTACATTTTCTATATATATATATATATTATAAATGTATGGTCACGTTGGTTGAAATGATATTGGATTACCAAGTCTAGAAAGAGTTTTCAGTTCTAAGAATAAATTGCATCATTTCTGCCAGACCGACTAGACCCATCTAATTTGATGTTTGGAACTACTAAGATTATCGGCTGTGCTCAATGCAAATGTTGGAGAAGTATGTTAAGGGGGATGTAAAAGTATGTACCACTGTAAGTCAGACTTAATGAATATCTGTGTATATTAAATTGTTTTATGTCTTCTTTGAACTGTAGGCAGTATTGGGGCTGGTTTTCTGCCTCTAGCATTTTCTTATATTAAATGGACACACTCCATAGTGAATTTTCATGTTTTTTTTTTTATTTTTTTATATTATAGTGGTGATGCAATACAGAAAAATGTACATTCAAGATCTACTGTTTTTGTTACGAATCTCTTATTCGGACATATGGATCGGATAATTCAATTTCTCTGAAGCTCCTTGGCTATATACTAGCAGCAGTAGTATATAGCCAAGCCAGACAAACTTACTGTACATATACACATATATTGATTCGGATAGTTTGTTGCCCATTCTCTATTGCCATTCACCTTAAAAAGTGAGATCTGTGTTGTTAGCAGGGATGTGCTATTACTTCCTGGTAGCAGATACAGATTTCCCCAATTCCTTAGCTACCCTTTCGCTTGAGGATGTGTGTATTTTATCTTGTACACTGGTCTTTGGGAAATATACAGAAACGATGTGCATGCGCTAAGGGTCTATTGTCATTGTACATTGAAAAATAGTAATGAATACTAAGCAGCCAAGTGACTGGAATCCAGTGATTTCATTACTAATTTTCATTGGATAAAAACTCACACATAGCGTCTGCACACCCTCCCATAAATATCTGGGGAAAAATAGATGTATGTCTTTAGTTATCTTGTCTATTCATTTACCCCTAGAAGAGCACATGAGTAGGCGTTGCCAAGGTGCAAGTGATTTTTGCTTTCTTGTCATATACATGACAATCCATCTTCAAAACATATGAGATTCTCCTGTCACACCTTCTTTTTTTATTTATTTTTTTCCTCATCTTTCTTGTCTTTTGTGACTTAAAGTGAACCTGTCATGTCAGATTTAACAGATAAGCTCTCCTAAATCAGTAGAGATATATTTATCCTAAAGAGAAAATGTGCATTTTCTTTTGAATTTATTAAATTAATACTTGCCTCCTCTCCAGCATCCATTGCTACTTTCTCGAACCCCACAACTGCGCTCTGTCGTCATTGGCCCTGCATCTTAAACACCTTCCTAACACACTAGCTCAGGGGAAGGCAACCTTTGGCACTCTAGATGTTTTGGGCTACTTCTCCCATAATGCTGTTACAGCCATACAGCTGGCAAAGTATAAGGGGAGAAGTTGTCCATCTGGTGTGCCGAATGTTGCCTACCCCTGCATTAGCATCTTTGTGAGATACACATTTGCTTAAGGAATAATCACAACAACTACAGTGCATGTTTGGCAGTTGCTGTGACGGAGAACTTCCTGTAGATGAGCTACATAGACCTTTATGTGGCAAACATAGTATAGTACAGTGAAGAGAATCCATCCAGTCCTGAAGCTTTATGTCTTGGTAGTGATAGAATTGGCCTGTGGACTTCCTCCTTTGTTAAAGGGGGTTTTCAATGCTACCCTGTGTTTGTTGGACAAGGAGGGAAGAGCTCTTCCGTCTAGAAAAGTGGAGATCTCCGCATCATTGGGCTGATGGGTCTTATAATTTCCTGTCAGGTTATAGAGTCAGACATAAATGGAGGCCAGCCCCTCTACAATGTGTGGGGGTTTTCAGTTTGGTGCCGTCTGATGCTAACAGATGTCTTGTGCTGTTCTTATAATTTCACTGCTAGGAGTGGGTCACTGTTTCTCTCTCTCTCTCTCTAAAATCCCCAGTTCCTAGAGAGGTCCTGATTGGGCCATACTCACTGACTTTTTTTTTTCTCTTGGGCACCTGCTTTTATTCGTATCCTTCTCAAAGCCGCCTTACGTGCTAACCAGACAGTTGATGCATGAGTGATGTCACTTTAGTTTGTTTGGAAGTAATTTTTAAGAGCGTGCTCAAATTTTTCCCGTGATGTGGAGGTCACTTTGTTTTTTCAGGCGTCGATTGCATACGAATGTTCCACTTTTTCAAAGCTGTCTCGCTGTCCTCTGGGATGTAATGACCTTTAGGGAACCATTGCGCCATATTAAAAGCTTTATGGGGAAGCCCCGCCGGTAAGCAATTTTATGGTAACTTAGGGCCTTGGTTATGTTGTAGAATTCTCAACATCATGCCATGGGTCTGGTAGGGTTGACATTTTGCCGACCATTTACATAATGGCCTGTTTGATGTGGAAATGTGCAGCCGCCCTACGGTGTTCCTGGGAGTCGAGGGTGGCGTGTCTTTAGACTGTGGGAGCCTATGGGCCCTGTGGAGCAGAAATTGGGAGGCATCCACTGAGGGTAAGATGGCTTGGAATAGGTCTTGTAAATGGTGTGGCAGTCCAAAAATAGTTATTTTGTTTATTTTATTTTTTTGTATATGTCACATCAAATTAAAGTCCCTTTTGTCCTTAAAAAAAAAAAAAGTATATAATCTGTTTTGGTGCAATAAATAAGAAAAATGCAGATTGTGTTTGAACACAAACTGCAAAAAAATGCTAAAATTGCAAATGTCCTTAAGTGTACGTCCAGCTTCTCAAGCTGTATCCTTAAGGGCTTAATATTCGTTGTGCTGTATGTATGTATGAGTGTGTTTGTATAATATATAATAATAGACATAGTTGTACATTGGCCAAGATTTGAGTGCCGGAGGAGCTGTAGAATTTGTCAAATCTAAGACTGTGTTGCATCATTGCTATATATTAAGTGTGCTGAAAGACATTTAACTTGCTGCTATTTTTTATTTTTTTTATTTTCACCTGCTGTACTTTTCAAAGTAACTATATTTGAGCACATCTTTTTTACTGATATTTATTTAAATGCTTAACATATTTTCTGCAGTATTTTCTTGAATCATAAAATAGGTGAGGTCTGTTTATTATGGACTATGGTGAGTACTTTGTAATAAATTATTTTTTTAAATCTTGTGATCGTTCACCAGGATTAACATTGTGTATTCATGAACATGAGTGTCTTGGTTCTTCTATTTATGAAAAAAAAAAGCTGTGATTATACTCTTTGCTTTTATTAAGTTAAAGGGACACTATAGTCACCAGAACAACTACATCTGAATGTAGTTGTTCTGGTGTGTATAATAATTATATTCAGGCATTTTCATGCAAACACTGCCTTTTTAGAGAAAAGGCAGTGTTTACGTTGCCACTAGGGACACCTCCAAGTGGCCACTCTTCAGATGGCCCCTGGAGGTTCTTCCTTGCTCAGTGCACAGTAGGCAGCTTTGTCGTTCAGCGTCCCCACACTCTGCATGGGGATGCTGAATTTACTTCATAGAGATGCATTTATTCAATGCATCTCTATGAGGAGGTTCTGATTGGCCAAAACAGCATTTGGCCTGCCCCTTGTCGGTTTTAGCCAATCCAATGCTTTCCCAGTGGGAAAGCATTGGATTGGCAAAAAATCGGCAATTCTGGGGGCGGGTCAGTGCCGGCGGACCCACACGACACTGGAAATAAGGTGAGTTTTTCATGCTTTTAAGGGGAGTAAGGGGGTGGGGAAGCCACCTTAATGGTGGATTTTGCACTATAGGGTCAGGAATACAGTTTGTGTTCCTGACCCTATAGTGTTCCTTTTAAGCAGTTATTTAAACCTTTGTCACTCTGGGATTAATTGAAATCATGCATGTCAATAGTTTTTAGAGAAGTGATTGGTTGCTTTACAGTTCTGTCTGTTTTGCTTTTTAATATTGTATTGATGCAAAAAGTGACACTTCTCTGTATCAATAACACGTTCACATCAACTGTAGCTCTCCAGAGGGAAAAAAGTGCTTAAATGAAATACACAAGATTTTGTAATTTTTTTTAATTTTATTATTATTATAAAATGTTAGTATTTGCTTAATGGACTTAATAAGTACCACTTTTACTTAACATTTCTTTATGGGTTATGTTGAAGGTCCTCCCTGTGTCAGTCTCTCATTATTCTCCTTATGTTGGGCTGTACACCTGCCCAGCACCCATTCCTTGATGTCTTGGCGTGAGGCACAGCTTTTCCTAACCAATGCAACTCAATAAGTGATTTGCTTTGACTCCTCAATACCATGTACGTGAAAGAAAGTACTCCGCAAGCTAATAAAAGCCGCACTACTATATACTTGCTCTTAATGTGCTGGATAGTGTTATATGAAAGACTTACTTAAAGGGACACTCCACGCACCCTATCCACTACAGCTGATTGTTGTTTTGGGCTGTGAGTGCAGTTCCTCCTTTCTTTGTGAACTATTTTTTTTGTTGGTTTGAGAAAATCAGAGGATTCCCTGGCACCTAAAACCCTACCCCCTTAACATGCAACTTCATAATGAGGAAACTTTATTCCAAGTTATTTTCCCACAAGTTGAACTAGGGATAGTGCAGTTTGTCACCTGTAAATTACCACATTATATTTGGTGCAATTAAATTGGCACTTGACCCTTTTCAACATAAAGTGCATTTGACTTGAACCGTGAGCTCCAAGAGACTGCTCTTTTAGCTTCCTAGCACTATACCTATTGCAAGCAGCTTGTGCTAGTGGTTATGGTCCTTGACATTGCCTTTCTTAAACTGACCATTACCAAAAGTACTATTTTCCGTTGCAAGGAAAAAATCTCTACAGTGACCTTACGTTAGACTTGTATACGGGTACTTTTTATAACTGTTAATTACATAGCAGTCCAATACCATGAGAGGTGCAGAGCTTGTGAAGTTAGAACTACTTTTCAGTTTGATAAAAAATTTTGTGTGGGTGCCTGTAACCTCCCATGTGTCACAGTTGGTTTGGTGTGTTCAGAATTGTCAATGTTATTTTGTAACTGTATTTACCGGTCTACCTAGTTCTTAGTGTATCATCGTGTTCACGTTAGCCCAGCCACACAATGCATGATAACATGTCATTGCAACTTGGATTTAAGCAGCACACTCAATGTCTCCTGTGAAGGGCAGCCTCCGTTTGGTGAAATAGCCGCAGCCAGAGCCATGCTGTTTACAGACGAAACTTGTTAAGTTTTCCCAGCAGGGTCTTTCAGATATGACCTTGTAGGCCAGAAATGAGTGATGCGGGCTCAGCTACTTCACAAGGACAATTTGCTACACAATAATGAATGAAGAGGAAAAGTTGCTGTCTACATTGTATCAAACCATTTCTTGGCCTTTAGTTTTCTTTGTTGCAATAAATACTGGTTGTGTGGAGTCTGTAAAGTTATTTGAATCCATTATTGTGACTTGATTAATTGGTTTCTCTATCATGTTATGTTCCCGTTCTGTGCCCAGGTTATAGTTTTATTACTTTGACTCCTAATAGGGCCAAAGCATTAAAACCGCAGTGGTTCGGTGAGTTCAACTGGATGTGTTTTTGTTCTGGCCAGATTGGCTCTCTTGCTGATTTAGGATTGTCTTTTATCAAACATCGTGTTTTATGGCACGAAGGAGGTACTCCACATTTAACATCTTTGTTTTCATTTGCATATAATTGGGTAGCTATGTAATAAAGGTGATGAAAAACTATTGTAATTAGTATAATTATTCCACACTAGTTTTGTTAAAGAGTATCTGTCACACAGTACCTACAATTTATGCTATTTTTATAGAGCATAACATTTGATCTATACATTATAATTCAAGATTTGTCAACAAAAGTGTAGATTTGGAGAATTTTTCTTTTTAAATTAGGTCTTTCTTCCACCTGTCTGTCAGTTCCTCGCCATGGACTCTCCAACGGGTGTTCCTGCTGCTTTCCACACAAAGCAATCCTGAGACATGTACTGTGGGTGCTATGGTAACTCCCTAGCGGTGGCTAGGGAGTATAGGAATGAATTGACTGATGCTACTCCGTTCAGATGTTGACATGCTGGCACCAAAGCGTCATGGAAGACGTTTGTCCTGCATGGAGTAGTGTCCACAAACAGGGCAAAGCGAAGAAGTGAACAGTGTAGAGGTTACAAAAGAGTACCACCCACAAACCTGAGGGCATGAGGCTGCTAAATCGGAGTTAGGTGAGTTTATAGCTCAAAACTTTACATTTAATATCTCTGGGATAGATGATGTATAAAATGCAATTGAGGGGGATTAATGTTAACTTCACTTTAAGAAGCATGAAGTCAAAACTACGTGACAAATGCTTCACGTAGTGGTAGGACGACTGATGCTTAAGCCAGGCTTTGCCATATGTAGTATGTAGGCCACATGGGATATGCGGTGTTTGCCATATTTATCTGAAATCCATTTTGGTCAGTATTCTAAAATGTCTCCTTTGAAAAATCGCTGCAACTATATGCCAACCATCTCAGTAACAGACATCACAGCAGGCAGCTATACTTCCTTCTCTGTGTCAATATTTGTAATGTATTGTCAGGTTATATAAATACCACCGCCCAGATCCCTGTTGAGAATCCTGAGCCACTGTTACTCCATAACATCTGATGCTCCAGTCACAAAACTGACTGGGGGTCAATACATTAATTGTAACTGCTGTGTGGCTTAAGCAGCAGTTCTGTTCATAATATCTGATGAATGGAGTTGCTGCCAAACTATTTATCCATCACCACATGCTATGTTCAAAATTGGAACGCAGAGCTTAGAAAATTATATGAAGATTATATGAAGGTGTGCAGTGAACTCAGTTTAGGGAGTAAAGCAAATCTTTAATGTCTCCCGAAACATGAACGTGGCTGCATTGTCAAATATGTGTTTTATGTGCCATTAAAACGTTACAGGTATAGAATATCATATACTCAAACATGTTATGTATATTTCAGTGTGTGTGTATGTATATGTGTATATATGTATATGTGTGTGTATGTATATGTGTGTATATGTGTATGTATATGTGTATGTATATGTGTATGTGTGTATGTGTATGTGTGTATGTATATGTGTGTATGTATATGTGTGTATATATATATAGATATATAGATAGGAAGGCATGGCCTGAAGTTGTGGGAGGGGCTATAGAGCTACTTAAGGGACTCCCCCCTTCCCTTACTTACCTTCGTTGGTCTGGACGAACAGGGTGATACTCGCCGGCATCCTTTACTTCCGACTTCCTGGTACGTGACGTCACTTCCGGTGAGAAGCGGCGCGTTTCCCTACGTCACACGGTGAGCGCCGCCGGCTCCACAGCCCGACCAGCTCTCCAGCCCGGCCTGACCGGCACTTTCAGCCCGGCACCACCAGCCCAAGAACCTGACTGGCTCTCCAGCCCGGCCCGGCCTGCTCTCCGGCCACCAACCCGACCTGCCTCTCTCCCCACCAGCTCGTTGGGGCGGTAAGCATGGCACTTCCTACTGGGTAAACAGCACGGCTGGCCCGGGTACAGGTACAGAGACTCCATTACCGTTAGGAGTCCCTGTTCCCGGCCGGAACAGGCCTCACAGACCCCTATATCGTAAGGGGTCCCTGTTCCTGCCGGCAACACACAGGGAAGGGGGGGGGGGGAAGTAGTTGGGTCATTGGTGTAAGACCCAGTATACCTGCCTTGCACAACTTAAGGGGGGCATGGTACGTTTCTGTTGCTGGCTGACCCTTAGTTCAGTCAGTTCAGCCTTAATGAATACAATACATACAATTCCCAATTCAAATGCTTTTATTTTTTCAATACTTTGCTGTTATGTATACAAATACTGATAGTTAGAACTCTGGTTAAATATATATATTGTATGATATGCTTGATAAACATGGTAGTTATATAATGTGTTTTACTTATGGCTGATTAGATATGTTATAAGTTATCTGCATTTATAGTAGCAAACGTCAAAGTCTTAAGATAATTAACCCCGGTTAAGGTTAAAATACATGGCCTACTGGTGGCATTGTGTCTGTTGTGGGGACAGTACTCGCTGCAATCACCCCCGAAGCACTTACTACTTCAGTTATACAATCTTATGTATATGTCCCACAAGAGTACATTATCTGAATTCATACCCCCAGGAACCCCGAATACTCTCGGACGGTTCCCCTAAGCTAACCCCCCCCCTACTCAAGAGACCTCTGATTTCTCTTATACAGAAGCCAGTGCTCATTTTTTCTGCAGGTATGTTGGTTTCACGTTATTTTCAACACTGCCGTTTAGTTATTTCCCTGCCCCTTAGTCCTAGCGGTCCGCTAGGCCAACTCTCATCCTCCACTTACGAGGTACTTTCGCCCCTCGGGCCAAATCATAGCTAGCCGCAAAAAATTTAGAGGGCGACACCACCGCCAAATACCCCCCCCACACGCATGGAGAGGCCAACGTCCCATCACCGGTATAGGTTACCACGCCCCTCGCGCCAACTCATAGATAGAGCCTCTCTAGCCACTTGGCACTAGTAGGGCCTCACCTGTCACAAACCTAGACTAATCTTTCGCCATCTGGCACTAGCTAGCCACCTGTCAATTCCCAACCCTGGTTACCAACATGTCTTATATATTTTTAGTATGTCCTTACTCCCAGACGATGGTGAGGATATGTCAATCCCTAGCACCCCTGCTAGGTTACTTACTCTGACCCGCAAGGGCAACATGGGAAGTCCCTCGTCCATCAGATCATGGACTATCCCCCGCATCACTGCAGAATTACGTAAACGCAGTATTCCCTTCCCGGCTACTGCCAGGAAAGCAGAACTGTTCATATTGCTAAGAACCAATACCATTAATACAGACGCAGGGGAAGGCACAAGCAGCTCTCAAGATCCGACTCTCCATGCTATGGTTGCCTCCCTAATCTCTAATATGGGGAAGGTCAACGACAGGCTGGAGAGGCTGGAAGCCCGTAGCTTCCCCGCACAGCCTCCGGGTCCTCTCTCCGAATTAATCCCGGCCATACCCACAGCAATAACGGTTAATTCCATATCCACCAAGGCAGCCGCCCACGTTATTAATCCTGCCCACATGGTTCCGGCAAATCTTAAAAAGGACATCCTGGAAGGCAAGGACGTTAACTTAGTCTCACTGCTCATTGCCTCCCAGGATATCGTAGAAAACCGGTCTTACGACTACGGGGATATCTCAGTGGTTTTAAAAGCCAGAGACCCCAGACTCAGTAAGAAACTCGCCATTCCTGATTTTGTTCTGGCCTTCGGTATCTTTAGAGATATTTTCTGCACTGGTCATCCCCATAGGAGGGAGGAACTCGATCTATATGTGCATAAGCTGGTGGACCTTGGTAATAAGTATGGTGGCTATACTTTTTACGATTACCACAAGTCCTTTTCATCAAAAGTGTCTGCCATGTTGTCTCAGTACGGCATCCAGATGGATTGGAGCCAACTGGATAATGAACTGTTCCTCAGACATTTCGTGGGGCTTAGGACACCAGCTTGTGCCATATGTACATCACCCGCCCACGCAGCCAATTTCTGCCCGTTCTGTCCGGACAGCGCTCCCGGCTCATCCTTACAGCATCCCCCGAAGGCTGAGAAACAGACTAGAGACAAACTGGGTTGTCAAGTAGTGTATCTAGGCAAATCTCAGATTTGCAATAATTTCAGCGAGGGCTCCTGCGGTTACAGCGCCTGCCGCTTACTACACGTGTGCTCGCATTGTTTCAGGGCACATGCGAAATCAATGTGCCCTAATAAAATGTACCAGAAACCTTATTTGTCTCCGGTGAACATTCCTTTACTTGCATGTATGCTGTCCACTCACCCCTCCACACACCTCGTTGAATTTTTATGTACAGGGTTTTCACACAGGGCTCATTTACATGCCAACTGGGGTAATAGAGTGTCACAATTTACAGTCTGCCACTAACTACACTACGGCAGTCACCACATTGTTACAACTTGAAGTGGATTAGGGATTTGTCGTTGGGCCTTTTGTTAACCCCCCCTTTTCCAGCTGGAGAACTAACCCTATCGGGCTGGTTTCCAGCAAAAATTCTGAGAAACTGAGACTCATCATTGACTTATCTGCACCCCACTCCTCAGCCATCCCCAGCCTAAACTCATTGATTCCATCTGAAGAATTTTCCCTACAATACTCCACGATTGATGACGCTATTGCAGCTATCAGATCTGCAGGGTTGGGGGCTTGGATCAGCAAGACGGATATTGTAAATGCTTTCAAATTATTACCTATTCACTCCTCTTTGTGGCATCTGCATGGCGTTAAGTGGCAAGGAGCCTACTACTTCTTTACAAAGCTCACTTTCGGGGCCAAGAGTAGTCCGAGGATATTTGACACGTTCGCAGAAGCTTTGTGTTGGCTCCTCTTAAATACCTGCAGGTGCCCAAACGTGATACATTACTTAGATGATTTTCTCTTCATCGAATCCAATTCCACCCCCCCACGTAGTCTAGACAAAGCAACCAAACTATTCACCTCCCTTGGTGTCCCCGTGTCACCCACTAAAACCTAAGGACCGGACACAATTATAAACTTTCTTGGTATTCTGCTGGATTCATCAACAATGATGGCCAGCCTCCCTAGAGGTAAGATCGGTCACATCCTACACGACATTAGCCACTACATGCACAGGGGGTCTTGCAATCGTAAAGAACTACAATCACTTTTGGGTTCACTAAATTTCGCCATGCGCATTATCCCCCAGGGTAGGGCTTTCATTTCTAGGCTCCTCGCCCTGTTCCTCACTTTCTCCAATGACTATGTCCGCATATCCTTGGACTGTCCTGCGACCGCTGACCTCCAGATGTGGTACAAATTCCTCTCGGACTGGAATGGGAGGAGCATGTTCCTCCCGCAGATTGATTCACAGTCACCGGTCATTTGGACAGACGCGGGATATGCGGCCATTTTCTGTACAGAATGTCTCTGGGGGACCTGGCCTACAGAAACTCAGGACATTGAGGGTTTTCACACTAACTCAGCCCTATTTGAAGTATACCCGATAGTTGCTGCAGCAGTCACTTGGTGTAGGTTGTGGAAAGGTCAGTCCGTACGCTGCTTTTCTGACAACCTGGCAATATGCCACATTATCAATAAGGGTCGCTCTTCCTCCTTGGCGATTATGAGTTTCCTTAGGAAACTGACATGGCTGGCGGCTATCCATCAGTTCCACATTGTATGCTCTCACGTTCCCGGCATAAACAACACGGCAGCTGACCAACTCTCTCGCTTTCAATTTCAGGCTTTCGGACTGTCCCTACCCTCGGCAGCTCGGGTAGCAACCCCAACTCCAACTTTCCAAGATCTTATCATGGAGTAGACGAACTACTTCAGCACAGCCACATTCTCACCAAATTAGCCTTATCCACCAGCACCCAAGACGCGTATCACAGAGCTTTTCACAATTCATGTCTGACCATCACCTAGCCAACTGGTTTGAGGTTTCTTCACTGATAGCTTTTGCATCCTTTTGCCACCTTAAATTTAAATTCTCACACAATACTATTAAGCTGTATCTCACGGGGATACAACACCATATGTATTGCTCCTTCCTTAACCACAAAGGATTCTTAACTTCTTACCCCATCCGAACACTACTGAAAGGCATAGCAAAAGCGGACGGCCCCGCAACACCAAAGAGACTTGCTATTGACATTAAAATATTCAAATCCTTGTCCGACCTTCTCGACCAGGCACCATTTGAACCCCATACGAATGCGGTCATTAAAACCGCCATTTATCTAGCGTTTTATGGGTTTCTTAGACCAAGAGAATTCACCATTAGTGGCCAGCACCATAGCCAAGGGTGCCTCCTCACCTCCTACCTCAGGAAACACACAGACTACTACGTCCTGACCCTACTTAAGACCAAAACAAGTCAGATGGGAAAACAGGTTCACATAACCTACTACCCCACAGGGAACAAGTGGTGTCCGGTGAAAGTACTCAACGCTTTCTTAGCTACAACACGCACCACAAAACCACTACTAATGCTACACGAGGCAATTCTAACCACGGCAAAATTCATGCTTTATGTCCGCATGCTTATCACCAGACTTGGTCTTAATCCTAGCAACTACTCAGGGCACTCATTCAGAATCGGAGCAGCCTCCACCGCATCTAGCCAAGACATTCCAGCCCACGTAATTAAGACACTGGGTCGCTGGAAGTCCTCGGCTTACACCACGTACATTCCAAACCCAGTCCAAGAGATTAGGAGAGCTTTCATTAAGATGTCTGCTTAAATATGTAATGATGTACAATGTTTTCTGAATAAATGTTATCTTTGATTTACCTTTTTGCCCACTTTATTTACCGGCCTACAGCATACATCGGTTTCGGCACACCTCAACCGACTATTTCCTTTTTATTTTATTCCTCTTCGCCAGCGTATTTCATATCCAATGAGTGCCCCGAACACAAATATATATATATATATATATATCTCATAATATCAGGAATAGATTCTGTCTCCACGAGAGTGTCTGAATATATAGACACTCTCCTACAGCCTTTAGTTTCGGCAACTCTGTCGTACCTTAAGGATACAATTCATATGTTGCAAATTTTGGAAGATACAGTTTGGCAACAAGGTTACTTATTAGTAACCTGTGATGTTACTTCCTTATATACCATAATACCTCATGAGAAAGGGATGGCAGCAGTACGGCACTTTCTGTCCAAATCAGATTTTAAAGGTGAACAGATAGATTTTATTCTAGAGGGTATTCTTTTGATTCTGACAAACAATTTTTTCTGGTTTGAGGGCGAATTTTACCTTCAGATCTGTGGAACGGCGATGGGCACCAAGTTTGCCCCCAGTTACGCCAACCTTTTCATGGCATTCTGGGAAGAAGCTTTCGTTACCCAAGGTCATGAGTGGGGGGCACACTTGGTGTCCTATCGCCGGTACATAGATGATATATTTATTTGGACAGGTAACCATGATCAACTGAATGATTTCATTACATATTTGAATTCAAATGATTGGGGGATTCATCTAACAAGCTGTATTAGTGAAGTGAAAATAAACTTTTTGGATTTGTACATATATATAGAGGATGATAAGATCAATACAAAAAACTTTTTTAAACCAGTGGATGCCAACGGGTATATAGAAAGAAATAGTTGCCATCACAACCCGTGGCTGGAGAACGCGCCAAGAGGCCAATTCTTACGGATTCGAAGGAATTGTAAAAAAGAATCTGACTATATAGAACAGGCCGAGTATATTAAACAACAATTTATAGAAAAGGGATATAGCAAAGAAATTTTAGAGAGAAATATCAAAGAAGTAAAAGAAATACCAAGAAAGGAGCTTATAAAATATAAACCTAAAAAAGAGCAAGGAAATAGTAATAATATATCCTTTATTTGCAACTACAATGGACGGAACAAACAAATAAGGAAAATAATTAAAAAACACTGGCATTTGTTACAAGATGATCCTATTCTCAATAAGATTTTACAGCCGGAACCCAAAATCATCTATAGAGGCGCAAAGAATTTTAAGAACATTTTAGTTAAGAGTTGCCTTAGCCCCAAAAAACCTAGCCATTTTTTAGAGGACCTAAAAGGTTTTTATGGATGTGGGACTTGTCTACCCTGTAGAACAACTAATAGTAAAAAAAGACACCTGAAAGACATAGGACACATTGTAAAAAAACCCTACTGTATAAAGGACCATCTAACTTGTCACACAAAGGGAATTATATATATTTTGAAGTGCCCATACGACCTATTATATATAGGCAGAACAATTAGACCATTGAAAGTAAGAATTGCGGAACACATCAGAAACATTAGAAATGGGCTGGAGACACATAGTGTTCCGCTCCATTTTAAAGAAATGCACGATCAAGATCCAAGCAATTTATTCTTTTGTGCCATTAAGGAGGTCAAAAGGGACTGGAGGGGTGGAGACTATATCCGAAAATTAGGAAAAGAAGAAATGAAGTGTATCTTCTAGTTCAATTCCCTAGCCCCGTATGGTCTTAATACTGACTTTGAGATATGTCATTTTTAGCGATTTTTAAAAAAAAAAATTTTTTTGAGACATATTTCATTTATTATTAGCTTTAGGCTATACACATATGACAACATGTGTGATTGTATTTTATATACTTTTTTTTTTTATTATACCTATATGTTATACCATAGAGGTTTATATTTAAGAATTCTGCCGTATTTTAGTTGAAACATTGTCCTTTTAGAGAGATGAGGAGTCTTATGTATATTTGTATATTACCTCTAAAAGCAGTGGTGTGTATATATATTCCTCCTTTTTTTTAATTTTTTTTTTATGTATATATTTTTTTGTATTTTTTATATATATATATCTTATATTTTGTATTAGTACTTCTTCTTCTTATATTATCAATAGGAAACCACATTCCTTTTTTATTGTTTTATGCATTGAGTTTTGTGTATACCATATGCCTTTACATAATAGTTAGCCATAAAATCAACCAAAGAACTGAACAGAAAGCAGCACGTGAAAAACGTTCTAAACAAAAGACTCTGGGGGAATCCTGTATTGCGTTCCAATTGTGGAACGCAAAAACCGGAAGAAAAGAGATCGGCACCTCACAAGAAAGCTACACATGACGGCTGTGCGTTCCAAGGGTGGAACGCAAGGACCGGAAACCGGAAGTCCGGCGAACCGGAAATGAAGAGACAAGGGAAAAAAAGCGGCAGTGAAAGGCTTTTAAAAACGAAGAATCATCTAGGAAGATTTACAGCAACTGAGGAAGCCCCTTGAAGGGGCGAAACGCGTTTTGCTACTAAGACTGTTCAACAGAGCTTGTAAGGTCTTTTAATATTCTTTTTATTTTGTTTACATTAATAAATGTTGTTTTATTATATTTCGCCTGTGAGCCTGTGATTACCCTTCATAAGGAACCTGGAGCACAGAGGAGGGAGTGGGACCCTTTACATCCCATAAAGTGAACAACTTGAGCCCAATCTTTAGTGGCTCCACCTTTGTGAGTTTGCATTTATCAAGATTTGATTGGACTTGCAAAAATAAGAGTACAAGCAATATTGCACTATTTTTTTGCTATTTTCTTTTCTTTAGAGTATACTATAAGAAATGTACCTATGCAAAGGACTACTTGAAAAGTGCATGTAAGATACTCCGCCTTATATTTTGTGGTGTGTGTGTGTGTGTATATATATATATATATATATATATATATTTTTTTTTTTTTTAAAGATGGGCAACTCCTCTGTACAAGTACATTTTATATTTGCACTGGTGTCTTCCCACTTTGCCTTTCAGTTGTAAATGTGCAATCTCCATGTTCTGTGTTTAGCTTCTAGAACCGCATTTTATGAAAGTTGCCAACTCTGGGGTCACCTTTGGACAATGCCAGCGTACGCCATTTTTATTTATGAGTTGGTATCAGTGGAATAATACATCCTCCGTGTGATCATGCATTTCTAGAGAACTATTTTTTAGAAGAAATATTAAAAGAATATTGTATATCAGTATGTATGCATATGTTAATAAATAAATAAAGGTAACGACCGCTAACACAATGGTTGATTCTCTGCCATATAGAGAACACAATTCTTATAAAATTTAGTGCCATGTAACTTCTCTGTGAATATGAATTCTCCCTATACTGCATAAAGCTGTTAAATACAATAATTGTAAAATGTTGCAATCCATTTATTTTAAATCCTACACATTATATTTTCGCAGTGCATTATGGCTGTGCGTGGAATTGGCTTTAAACTTTCTTATTAACCTACATTTTGTAATGGAAATACTGTAGGTTATAGGCTTTACACCACCAGCCGATATTATCCTGCTTTGCTTTATGTGAACTTGGCAAACGAGCTGGAGCTCTTCCGATGTCCGGCCTTTAATTTGCTATCTCTTGTGTGCCATACTATTCATCACCATAGAATCGTACGCAAGTGCTTTCTCATCTGGCCCGTGTGTGCTTCTGTCAAGTGCTTTGTACACTTTAAACTATTCAAGCTAAGTCATTAGCCCATTTCGATAGCTATTCATTAAGCAGTGTAAAGCATTTGCATTGTATAATTTTACTTTGGGGACCGACAGATAGTGCCCTGGCAGCATTTATAAACTTTGTAGTACTCTAACTTGAGAAAGGGATAAAATCTAATAGCTCTTTAAATTAATGTGAAGCACTGCCTTTCCACTGGTATTCTAGCAAAATGAAGAACACGGCACATTTACCCCCCTCCTTTAAAATAGGAAGGAAAAAAAAGGTTTTGTATAAAATGTTGTATTATGAGCTACAGGGATTGGCAAGACCAGGAAATGTCTCTGAATAAAATTGGTTGAGCATGATTTGACAACTTTCTTTTTTTTCTTATGTAAATTGCTTCTGTTGCATCCCAAATAGAAATGAATCGGCCCATTTGCCTTTTAGGGCAGGTTATGAAAAATGTATTTACTGAGGGATAATTTCAGCTCTATCTCCGTGGTCAGTATTATATTTTGAAATATCATTCCCCCCCTTCTTGTGGTGTTGATATAGAAGAATCAGAAAACATCTCTTCAATTCTATGTGCATTTGTCAGAATGTTATTCAAAAGCATTCTGATTTATTCCTAGATTGTGTAGTCAGGAATATATATATTTTTTTTAACCTATAATTCTCCCCCCTCCTTTTCTTTTTCTCCTTCTGCTTTCTCAGCTTATTACTTTTTGAGGAACCAAAAGCCATTTGCTTTGAAAACACATAGAAACCTAAATAAGCACTGGACGTAGAGGAGACAATTGTTGTCTCAAACACATTTGTGCAGTTTCAGAGAATCAAAGTACATCTTGGACCATTGTTACATAAGTGGAGATAGGTTGACGAAATAATAATGGCCAAATGGAGTTACTCAATGGCGTGAAAGACTTGTTGGCCACGGTTAGGAGGAATTACTATTAAAAGCATAGTGAAATGGGTATTCTTCATTCACTTTGTTAAAAAAGCAAAGCAGGCTTTAAATGAGCAGACATATTTTTTTGCGCAATACTCAACAGATCTAGGACCAGACAGCCAGGAGCAAACGTTAGGAGTTAGACAAAATTATCATCAATTTTTTGTGCTTATATTTTTGAGTAAAATATAGCTATTTCTATAAATATGCTTTTACAATTTTTAAGGATATATACAACTATCATATAGAGGGATGAAATTATATTTAGGGTTATGGCGCAGAAATAGTCTGATTTTGAAACCTATATTATGATAAAATTGTAAAAATATTGTGTCCCTTTTATTGGGCGTACAGTAGCATTTTTTTGTTATTTTTATTGTACTAGCTGAATTTCTAGCATGTTTGCAGATCATTATTGCCATTTTATTTATTGATACCAGTGTAGTCGCTGGGTACTAGGAATGTGAGATTACACATTATTAGGGACACAGTGGCTGGTTGCGCTGTTCTGTGAGATTTAAAAAAACAAACAAAAAAAAAACACATTAATTTATTTTTTATTACACATTATCACATTATATAAATGAGGATCAGAGGACAAAATGGGGAGTATTATGCCTTTACATACATGGGAACGAAAGATACATTATTGTTGCATGGATTATATAAAATATAAAGTGGATCTGCCCATTTGGGGCTTCTTTGCATATTTCATAAAGACTCCCCAAACAGACAAATCCACAGTGGGTCCAATTGCCATGGGGTGCAGTAGAGGTGAGTCCTACCTAAGGCTGTCCCTC
Source organism: Pelobates cultripes (assembly GCA_933207985.1). NCBI lineage: Eukaryota > Metazoa > Chordata > Amphibia > Anura > Pelobatidae > Pelobates > Pelobates cultripes. The sequence goes on along the minus strand of OW240918.1, from coordinate 37,513,621 downwards.
ACGGCCACCGACCTGTTAACTCTGCAGATCTCTTTGGGTCCTAATCCATTAGATGCCAAGAGCCACGTCAGTGCTGTACTCTCGCGTATGCTCAAGTGTTCAACACTGAGGTCTATAGAGATTCCCGCGAGACCATGGGATCCTCCATAGACACAGCCTGAATCCTACAGCCGTCCTTTGTAACTGCTAATGGGATTGGACATAAGTTGACAGTTGCTCCTCGTTTCGCAAACTCAGGTGAAAATTTACCAAAAGACGAAGTAGTCCTTTCCCTTATATCTTTGTATTGCGTTGGAATGATTAAGTGAAATTCCAACACAATCTTACTCAGTATTTCAGAAAGTATATATCTTTATGAAATACTGAAAAGTTGCACATCCGATTCACAGCTAGAGAACATAATGGGGTGGAACCAGAGATGTTGATGTGGTAAATGTATCTTTTTACCTATAGAATTTGTGAGTGCTTTAATGTTAATTATGCTAAGTGCAGATTGAATACCTACCTAAAGTGACATTGTCATCCACGTGATTTGCGAAGGGCTTGTTCACTTTAAAACAGAAGACTAATGACATTTTGAAGTCTGATAACTAAGTAAACAATAAATATAATAACATATTGTAATGGAAACCAAATGGCAGAAGCTAATATAAAAAATTTGAAGCTCCCCTCTGAAAAATTGTATTCCTCCTATGGCAACATTCAGATTCAAACAAGATGCCCTCCTGGACTTTATCATTTTCCCAGAAAATCTCATCTGTTCCAGATTGCCTGAAACTATTGTTATAGTCATGAACCATAATATGTTAATTTTAATTTCTTAAACCCCAACATTCTTTTAAGCAATATGTATTATCAATTTTCTTCTTTACTTTAATTATACCTTAGTGTTTGTATTTTAATGTTACCAGGTGGGGACTTTTTGTAATCGCATCTATAATTATATATGTCGTGATCCTATTTAGTATTGAACAAAGCCACAAGTATGATAGTGTAGTTACGTTTCATATGGTCACCAGCTTTCAGTTTTTTTGGCTGACTTTGCCCACATTCATGTTTGCAGTTCTTATCAATCTAGCTTGTTTGCATTTACCGGTAATTTTGTGAAGTTTTGCTCAGCAACATCAATTTGAAATGTTTGTCGTAACAATTTCAACATCTCCTAAACCATGAGAAATATCTTTTTTTTTTTTTTTTTTAATAGGGCAAAATTATGTATTCAGTCGCTTTAAGATATGTTTATATTGTATTTGCTTCCCATCCCGCACCCATATCACTACCGTCATGGAGGGTTTGTGGTTGTTGAAATGTTGAAAACTTCTCCCTATATTTCAAAAAACTGAGCAGATTCATTGGGGAATCTGATTACTATTGATTTACCTAAAGGTGGTTTGGATAAAATGTGATTTGTGTAATTTCTCTTTATTCGATAACTTTACCTTTCGAAACTGTAAAGGTAAGTTATTCTCCTATCTATGATATTACAAAAACTCTAACAAATTTTTATTTTCCTCCCCTCTTATCCTTTTGCAAGCCACCTGTTGCTTCCAATACGAAAATGTATAAACGGGAACAAAATGCTCATCACTCATCAGCCATCAGCGGCGGCATAAAAATTACATGCGAGACTTGCTTTGCAAGAAATTCTTTTGTGTCTGTGACACTAGCTTTGTTTTATACAATTAAAGTATTACACGCTAGAATAATCTAAATTGCAACTACTAAATGGTGATGTCTCCCTCTTTTCTTTTTTTCTTTCTTTTTGACAAAATTTGTTTACTGGTAGTAGGTCTTTTTGCTGCGGCTTTACTATTATCTTGCAAATTTTATTTTTGAAGTTTTTATTTATTTAAAATTTTATTTTTTGCCTATATGAATTTTACAGCAAACTAATGTTTATAAGAATGACTTATTCCATATTTTTATACACTGTATATCTGCTGAGATATTTATGATTGGACTGTGTATAAACTTCCATTTTTGTTTTTTGGAGTGACTTAAAAGGATACTATAAGTGGCAGGAATACAAAGCTGTATTCCTGGCACTATAGCCCCTCTGCCTCCCCCCTCGACTAACTGGCGCTAATGCCACGCGCGCATTAGACCTCCCCACAGTAAAGCATTGAATCAGTGCTTTCATATAGGGAAAAATCTAACCCTGCATGTACTCATACAGAGCGTGAGGACGTCCAGCATCATTTACCAGACCAAAGGTCTGTTTGGATGCAGGAAGCACCTCCATTAGCTGCCTGGGAGAAAACTACTGGAGGCAGACTTAGTGCTGCAAAGTAAACATTTCAGTTTCTCTGGAACTGCAATGTTTAACTTTGCAGCACTAAGTGCAATAGGGACATAGCACCCAGACCACTTCAATGAACTTAATTTGGTCTGGGTGCCTATTGTGTCCCTGTAAAGGATTACTTTAGACTCATTATGAACTTGATGATAAGATTAAAGTATTCAAGCTGATATATTGTGAATATCATAAGGTCTGAGGTTCTTATGCTTTAACCCCTTAAGGACACGACATGAGTGACACGTCACGATTCCCTTTTATTCCAGAAGTTTGGTTCTTAAAGGACCACTATAGTGCCAGGAAAACATATTTGTTTTCCTGGCACTATAGTGCCCTGAGGGGGTGCCCGGGCTGGATGGCGAGGAAAGGGTTAAATCTACCTTTTTTCCAGTGCCGGGTGGGAAGCTCTCCTTCTCTTCGGCTGAATGCGCATGCGTGGCAGGAGCTCCGCGCGCATTCAGCCTGTCTCATAGGAAAGCATTCATAATGCTTAATTCATAATTCTTTCCTATGGACGCTGGCGTCTTCTCACTGTGATTTTCACATCTAATAGCCATCTGAGGAGTGGCCAGTGGAGTTATCACTAGGCTGTAATGTAAACACTACATTTTCTCTGAACAGACCGTGTTGACTGCAAAAAACCTGAAGGGATTGATTATACTCATCAGAACAAATCTAATCTGTAAATCTGTAGTTGTTCTGGTGGCTTAAAGTGTCCCTTTAAAAAGACTTAAATTAATTATACCTAAATACATAAATGGCTCTTTAGAAATTTCATACATTTGGGCCACTGCCTTTTTGCAGTTTGTTTCACAATAATGTAACTTTTTCTTCCAGTGTCTCCATACTTACTATGAAGTAGTAAGACACACATTGTTACTTACTAAGAAAGACCCCAGATTTATATTATACTGCACATCCCAAGTACGGAAATACCCCACATGTATATATTTTCCAGAGTTTTGGAGACAGTCCCTGAGACTGTTTGGTGAAGTGATACTGTGTATGTCGCCATGCTTACCAGTTTCAAAATGTAATACTTATTTTCTGCACTAATCTTATTATCAAGTTCATAATGAGAAAAGGAAAGTAAAACAAGGATTAGTTAGATTACAAACAAAAGGAGAAAGGTATGTAGAAGAGGATAAAGGTCTAGCTGACTGCCTCAATGAATATTTTTGTTCAGTATTTACAGATGAAAATGAAGGAAAGGGGCCTCAGTTAAGAAAAAGGATAAATGAGTCATTTATTACACGTGAGTTTAGAGGAAGAGGTTCTATTTCAACTGTCAAAAGTAAAGACAAATAAGTCAATGGGACCTGATAGAATACACCCAAAGCTATTAAAAGAGCTTAGTGGTGTACTAGCAAAACCATTAACAGATTTATTTAACCAATCATTGTTAACAGAAGTAGTCCAAGAAGATTGGAAGTTAGCGAATGTTGTGCCCATTCACAAGAAAGGTAGTAGGGAGGAGTCGGGCAACTATAGGCCAGTACTTCAGTAGTGGGGAAAGTAATGGAAACCATGTTAAAGGATAGGATTGCTGAACATCTAAAAACACATGGATTTCAAGATCAGAGACAACATGGGTTTACTTCAGGGAGATCCTAACAAACTAATCTTATTGATTTTCTTGATTGGGTAACTAAAATTATAGATCAGGGTGGTGCAGTAGACATTGCTTACCTGGATTTCAGTAAGGCTTTTGACACTGTTGCACATAGGCTTATCAATAAACTGCAATCTTTAAGTTTGGATTCCAACGTTGTTGAATGGGTAAGGCAGTAGCTGAGTGACAGGCAACAGAGGGTTTTAGTCAGTGGAGTATATTCGAAGCTTAGGCTTGTCACCAGTGGGGTACCTCAGGGATCTGTACCCATTCTCTTTAATATTTTTATTAGTGATATTGAAGGTCTTGATGGTAAGGTATGTCTTTTTGCTGATGATACTAAGATATGTAACAGGGTTGATGTTCCAGGAGGGATAAGCCAAATGGCAACTGATTTAGGTAAACTAGAAAAATGGTCAGAGTTGTGGCAACTGACATTTAATGTGGGTAAGTGTAAGATAATGCATCTTGGATGTAAAAACCCAAGGGCAGAGTACAGAATATTTGATCGAGTCCTAACCTCAACATCTGAGGAAAGGGATTTAGGGGTGATTATTTCTGATGACTTAAAGGTAGCCAGACAATGTAATAGAGCAGCAGGAAATGCTAGCAGAATGCTTGGTTGTATAGGGAGAGGCATTAGCAGTAGAAAGAGGGAAGTGCTCATACCATTGTACAGAACACTGGTGAGACCTCACTTGGAGTATTGTATGCAGTACTGGAGACCGTATCTTCAGAAGGATATTGATACCTTAGAGAGAGTTCAGAGAAGGGCTACTAAACTGGTTCATGGATTGCAGGATAAAACTTACCAGGAAAGGTTAAAGGAACTTAACATGTATAGCTTGGAGGAAAGACTAGACAGGGGGGTTATGATAGAAACATTTAAATACATAAAGGGAATCAACACAGTAAAGGAAGAGACTATATTTAAAAGAAGAAAAACTACCACAACAAGAGGACATAGCCTTAAATTGGAGGGGCAAAGGTTTAAAAATATCAGGAAGTATTACTTTACGGAGAGGGTAGAGGATGCATGGAATAGCATTCCAGCTGAAGTTGTAGAGGTTAAAACAGTAAAGGAGTTTAAGCATGCGTGGGATAGGCATAAAGCTATCCTAACCAGGGCCGGCGCGTCCATAAGGCGGCACAGGCGGCCGCCTTAGGGCGCACGGGCTCTGGGGGCGCAATATTTCAGTGACCGGCAGGAGGGAAGCTCTCCCTCCTGCCAGGCCACCATCTCGACCCCCGGCGCGGCAGTGCTGTGAACAGGCGCGGCGAGGGAGCTCTAATCTCCACCCTCTGCTCCCTCGCGCGCTGCCTGCTGATGCCGCGGGAGCCGGAATATGACGTCATCAACCCGGCTCCCGCGGCATCAGAAGGCAGCCCGCAAGGGAGCAGAGGGTGGAGATTAGAGCTCCCTCGCCGCGCCTGTTCACAGCACTGCCGCACGCCTCCCAGCAGCCCCAGGGACCGATCCATAATCCACACCAGCTCTCCAGGTAGGGAGGCTGGGTGGAAAATATGTATTTATAAAATAATTAGTGAATGCATGTGATGTGTGTCTGTGAGTGACTGTGTGTGTGTGTGTGTCTGTGAGTGACTGTGTGTGTGTGTCTGTGAGTGACTGTGTGTGTGTGTCTGTGAGTGACAGTGTGTGTCTGTGTGTGTGTGTGTGTCTGTGAGTGACAGTGTGTGTGTGTCTGTGAGTGACTGTGTGTGTGTGTCTGTGAGTGACTGTGTGTCTGTGAGTGACTGTGTGTCTGTGAGTGACAGTGTGTGTCTGTGTGTGTGTGTCTGTGAGTGACAGTGTGTGTGTCTGTGAGTGACAGTGTGTGTCTGTGTGTGTGTCTGTGAGTGACAGTGTGTGTCTGTGAGTGACTGTGTGTGTGTGTCTGTGAGTGACAGTGTGTGTGTCTGTGACTGACAGTGTGTGTGTGTCTGTGAGTGACAGGGTGTGTGTCTGTGAGTGACAGTGTGTGTGTGTCTGTGAGTGACAGTGTGTAAAATTGTGAGTGACAGTGTGTGTGTGTGTCTGTGAGTGACAGGGGTGTGTGTCTGTGAGTGACTGTGTGTGTCTGTGAGTGACTGTGTGTGTGTCTGTGTCTGTGGAGTGACTGTGTGTGTGTGTCTGTGTCTGTGGAGCATGGTGTGTGTGTGTCTGTGAGTGACAGAGTGTGTGTCTGTGAGCGACAATGTGTGTGAGTGACAGTGTGTGTGTGACAATGTGTGTGTCTGTGAGTGACAGTGTGTGTGAGTGACAAAGTGTGTGCATCTGTGAGTGACAGTGTGTGTGAGTGACAAAGTGTGTACGTCTGTGAGTGACAGTGTGTGTGAGTGACAAAGTGTGTACGTCTGTGAGTGTAAGTGACAAAGTGTGTGTAAGTGACAAAGTGTGTGTAAGTGACAAAGTGTGTGTGTCTGTGAGTGACAGTGTGTGTGTCTGTGAGTGATTGTATGAGTGTGTGTGCGAGTGTATGAGTGTGTCTGTCTGTCAAATCAGTGAGAGTATGTTTGTCATTGAGTCTGTGTGTGACTATCAGTGTGTCTGTCAATGAGTGTCAATCAGTGTGGGTCTGTCAGTGTCAATGAATGAGTGTGTGTCAGGTCAATGAGTCTGTGTCTGTCAGTGACGTCTGTGTGTTTGTCATTGAGTGTGTGACTGTCAGTGTGTACAGAGTGTAGTGGAGCAGAGCGCGGTACAGGAGCTTCTGTTTCCTGTACCTGGCCAGACTGACAGGAGGTGCTCACAGAGAGAGCACTCCCTGTCAGTCCGGCCGGGTACAGAAAACTGAAGCTCCTTTAGGGGATCTGCTCCACTCGGCAATGCAACAATAGAGGTAGGAGGCACACCAGGAAGGGGAGTGTGACCACTAAAGGGGTGTGGGGGGCACCAAGGGACAGGGAGGGAATGGGAGAGAAACACCAAGAGACAGGGAAAAGAGGGGGGAGGGGAGAAGAACACTAAGGGACAGGGAAGGGAAGGGACTACTAATGGTCAGGGAGGGGAGAGGGGCTGGTTAAGAGGCACATAGATGAAGATGTTTTTTTTCGGGGGGGTGCGGGGGGGCGGAAAAAGGCATCTTCGCCTATGTACCTAAAAATCCAAGCACCGGCCCTGGTAGCACACATAAGGTTTGGAAAATATACTGTGCAAACTCACTTTGTGTCAAAAAGGCAGAAAAAACACTTATTACCACTACACTTGGTACAAGCTAGCGGAAAAATGATCCCACGCTAATGTTCAAAATATGCCTTTTTAAATTCCCTGGGATGTCTTCTTTAAGAAAAGGTATGGCTTTATGGGGTATTTGGATTATATAGCCTGGTAAAATACTCTATAATGGGACATAGGCACAGCGTAAAAATGTAAAGTTTGAAACAAAACTGGAATGGCTGTGTCCCAAATGTGCCCCTCCAATGTCCACATATACCTGGCAAAGGTACATACGGGGGTATTGCTGTACTCAGCCGACATAGCTGAGCAACATATGAAGTATTATACACTGGTAGCACACATAAGGTTTGCAAAATATACTGTGCAAACTCACTTTGTGTGACAAAAAGGCAGAAAAAACACTTATTACCACCACACTTGGTACAAGCTAGCGGAAAAATGATCCCACGCTAAGGTTCAAAATATACCTTTTGAAATACCCTGGGGTGTCTACTTTAAGAAATGGTAGGCCTTTGTGGGGTAGTTTGAATTTAAACCCTGCTAAGATGCTTGGAAATTGCATATAGGCCCAGCATCAAAATTCAAAGTTCGGTAAAAACTGATATGGCTTAGTCTCCTATATGGCACTGTAGCTTCACGAAGTAGTGCCAAAGACATTCATTGGGGGTGTCTTTTTACTCAGAAGACTTAGCCGAGCATAATTTGGGGGGTTTCAACGTAGTGGCACATGTGAAATATACAAAATGCCCAGCAGAAAAGCAATCCATATGTAAAAAACGCACAAAATTATTTATCACATACTTTAGCATATATTGGTGAAAAAATGGGGGCATGTTAAGGCACAATATGCACCTTATGAGATACCCTGGAGTGTCTACTTTTACAAATGGTAGGCCTTTGTGGGGGTTTTTTTTGAACAGTTAAACTGGTATAATCAGTGGCGTACTAAGGGGGGGGGGCGGTCCCTCCTGGAGCGCTCCCTCCTGTCACTCCCTCACTGTAGCGTGGCCGAGCTCTGTATGGTCCGCGGGTACAGGGAGCATCTGTCTCCTGTACCCGGCCGGACTAACAGGAAGTACACACTGAGTGTGCACTTCCTGTCCCGGCCGGTACAGGAAACAAAGTTCCCTGTACCCGCGACCATGATAGTTGAGAGCTCGCCACACTACAACAGTGGTAGGAGGAGGGGGAGAGAATGGGAAGGGGGGGGATAAATAAAGATTGGGGAGGGGAATAAGGAAATTGGAAGGGGGGGATAAATAAAGATTGGGAGGGGGGATAAGGAAATTGGGAGGGGGGATGAAGAAAGATTGGGAGGGGGATATGAAATTGGAGGGGGGGATGAATAAAGATTGGGAGGGGGATAAGGAAATTGGGAGGGGGGGATAAATAAAGATTGGGAGGGGATGCAAGGAAATTGGGAGGGGATAAATAAAGATTGGGAGGGGGATAAGGAAATTGGGAGGGGGAGGATAAATAAAGATTGGGAGGGTGGATAAAGAAAGAAATTGGGAGGGGGAGAAGGAAATTGGAGGGGGAGATAAAGAAAGATTGGGAGAGGGGATAAAGAAAGAAATTGGGAGGGGGAGAAGGAAATTGGAGAGGGGGGGATAAAGAAAGATTGGGAGGGGGGATTAAGAAAGAAATTGGGAGGGGGATAAAGAAAGATTGGGAGGGGGGATAAAGAAAGAAATTGGGAGGGAG
>OW240918.1:37486524-37504731 GCA_933207985.1 Pelobates cultripes | reverse complement strand
CCTTCAATGTCCCTTTTAAATGACCGAGAACAAACCAACAAAGGTTAACTTTCCTGTCTTGCAAAGAATTCTCATTGAGCTGCATTGGGAAGTCTGCAATTGGACAGCCACAGAAATTCTGGGCAGGGTTAGAAGACGAAGTCTTACAAGGACATCAGCAAAAAGATAGTTTTTGCAAGCTGTTTTAGATATACTCCGAATTCAACTCAGTGTGATGCCAGACTTAGCATTGTTTTCTCTTATTATTAATTAAAAAAAACGAGTGGCAGTTTCCCACGTACTACCATCTTAATATCCTGTATGTATACATATTGAACAATTGTTAATTGTTTGCTCTTGTGATGTATCATTTCCACTCAATAAAAATTTGACAAGACATAATTAAATTCTTGCCTGTTTTATCTGTGGTTATATATCTGCTAAACAGTGATTTTTTTTTTTTTTGTAATTGGATAGTGGAGTGTCCCTTTAATGCAGCCACCGTCATGTCAGATATGGTAGTTTAGAGCAACGTAGGGCGATTGCTAATTATAATTGCTGTGTGTATTGCCTTTGGTGCTTTGCAGAGAGCTGTTCTGTCTATTCTAACGTTTTAATTTAGATCCAGCGCTAAGAATTTCTGCATAACATAATGTAATTCTACTAGAAGAGATGTTAATTGGCAATGATTATAACCCGAGAGTTGTCAAATGTTTATAGAGTTTTTAGAAGCCAAATTGACACTTTTAGGAGCAAACATTGCTCTTGAATATCCATATCTAAGATTCTTATCCTGATAACCTTTTTTTTTTTTTTAACAGGAATATGATTATAGTTTAGCATCTCATTCTTACTTTATGTAATATATAACAATTTTACCTTCATAAAATTCTTCCCAGTATTGAAGTGTTCTCATTCAACGTGACTTTGAATTATCTTGTCAGGATATCACACGCAAACTTCACATATTTAGTAATTGCTCAAAATTGGACTGAGCCTACACTCATAGGAACACATATTCTTTACTGTGCTAATGTGCTCCTTCCTTTCCTCCTTTCCTCCCTTCCTCTCAATGTGCAGTATCAAAGCTTGAGAAGCATTGGAAAGCCACTTGCTCATGCTTCCAGCTCAAATGCTTCTCAACAAGGGGAAAAATGCTGGGGGGAAATTGTGGGCATACAAAGAAAAGATTTACAGATTTTGAAAGCTGTTTTTAGATACACCCCTGACATAAATGCTGAAATAATTGCAAGCATATTTACTTTGGGTGTATATCTACTAAAATGTAAAAAAAAAAAAAAAATTTAAATACAAAATTTGATAAACTAATACAGGAGGAAGATGACACACGCGCACACACACACTCTCTCTCTCACCTACTGACAGACGTGCGTGGGCATGTCTGTGGTTTGAAACTGCGACCTCGCACCCTAAATGAGATTCATATCCCACATTCTCCGTTTTTGCTTCTCTCTGCTTTTGCCCGTTCTCAGATTTCTCATTCTCTGTTTTAGCTGCCAGAACTACCACAACATTTTAAAGAACGTTTGTTTTGAAAATCTAATAAATGTATGTTTTTTTATTTTAACTACCTCGTTAAAGTGCATTTGAAATATGCATTTTTTATTTTAACCTAGAATCCCTTGAACTTCTGAAGTTTCTAAAATTCTGTAGACTTTTTATTTAAAAAATGAATGCACATGATCCTACTCCAAGGTTTTAGGAAACAGTGGGGCTTCCATTTTGGTGTTCGAATAATTACATCTTTTAAATTGCTGTACCCTGAAATAACTTTGGGGATTTTTTGTATTTTTCCCCCCCCTCCTTTTATTAATGTATGCGGTCACTAAAGTTATGTTTAATGTACGAAATTTACAGTAAATGTGAAACATTTTCCATGAAACTAATGGTGTAAATGTAGGACTGATTGAGATAACAGGCTTAGCACCTTAATCCACATTGCAGGCTAAGCTTTTTGACTGAAATGCTACGTCCCCAGCTATTTAATGTATTAATGGAACAAAATTGCCTTTTTTATGCAAATATGTCTCAGTTTTTGTCTCCCCTCCTCCTTCAGAAGCTTTTAGAGTATCACCATTGGGCTTTTAAATTGTAACAATAGCTAAAAGCTGAAGTACTGTACTAGCATGTTTAGCAGGTAGTCCTTAGTCCCCCGGTAAGTTGAATTTGCCAAAAGTAGAGTAGATTATTCACTAAACTCAACAGGGATTCGTTATTTGAAAACACAAATTAAAACAAAACAAAAAAATATAACTATAGTACTAACTAGTCTGTTTTTGTGATTTTGTTTTTAAATAGTTTGAGTATTTCCATAATCTTGACAAGTCTCTGTGTCCAGCATTGTAGTAGTTTCATCACAGGCTGAGCATGTGGGCTGTAGCGCTCTGACCATAATTTTTTAAAGTTTCAACTTTTATTTTTATATTCTTTGTCTTGACTCTGGGGCTTAACATTTTCTGTTACTGGTGACAATTATCCTCCTCTGATGTAGAATTAGGCTAATTGGTAAGCAGTATATAAGCTATGTTGTTGTATGGTTTGCTTTGGAAAATGTCTTAATGTCCAAGGGGAGCAATTTACAGCGAGGTGTGCACCAATTGTTTCTGTATTAATTGATACCTACCACAGCTTCACTAATACCTTACCTACTGTTAGACAAAATGGAAAAACTTAATACAACAGCACATCTAGGGATGCAACAGGCCGTATATGGATCCATTACTACTCTTCTACTTTATTGAGCACAGTTTAAATTAATTATGCTTTCTAGAAATTGAGTAGATGACTTCATAAGACCATATCAGAATGCAGTTGTTTGTTTAAAAAACCCATATTGCCTTTTGAATATCAGGATATGACAAACATATAAACTCTCTGAAATCAATTTTATTTCAGGGATGAAATTTTAAGGTCTGTTAAAACTTTCCCCAAGGACAGTTTTTGTTTTTTTTTTCTCTTTTTTTTTTTTTTCTCTCTTTTTTTTTTTTCCATTTGTTTTGTTTGCAACACCTAAAAGATAAGCTGTTTTAAAACTTTTGTTCTGTGATTGTTCAACAATAATTTTCACCTTTTGCTTTTAGATTACTCCGTTATAAAGATAGGGCTTTCTTCTAATTCCAACATGAATAGATAGCTCACTAAATATTCACAAAAGTAGGCAAAACGGTAACCCACATTTTACTTTTTAAATATTTTAATTCATGCAAATATAGTGCAGCTATAGAACAATATCTGACCCAAAAATACATTTTTGTCCTGATTTCTAGGTCACATATTACGAGGGGCACATAATTTTGTCATCTCTACACTTTTAATAAATTTGGTAACTTCCAGGATTATTCCTTTAAGTGAGAATTGTCGACAATTGAAAGTGAATTTAAAATTTTAGACCAAAATAGACAAACGGGATGCAGAGCTAAGTTTAAGAATGTTTCCAATTTTGCGATTTTGGCTTTAAATTTGAAATTAAGTTTGAAATGATTTTGAATTTCTGGCAATTTTCACTTAAAAGGACACTGTAGACTCATCATCCCCATTTCACTTCAACTCTACCAAACTGTAGTATGACCCGCAACCTATTATACTCTTAAATTATTTTTAACACATCATAGCATACATAGCTTTGGGCCACTTCGTTTTACTTTTGTCCATGCAGGCATAAGCACCCATTAAAAAAAGCCTTGGCTAATGGACCTTGTATATGCCCTTACTTTGAGGCTTCAAGGCCAACAAGACTTTGACTTCGATTGTATCAACCAAAATTACTTGTACGCCTGGTCTCTGATATTATTATATCATTTATATAATGCCAGCAAATTTTGTAGCGCTGTACAATCGGTGGACTAACACCTATTTGTAACCAGACAAATGGATGCACAGAAACAGAGGGATTGAGGGCCCTGCTCAATGAGCTAACATGCTAGAAGCACAAAGGGTATAAGTAAGGGTAATGAAATGAAATAGGTTTCTCGAAAAATATTCACTGAGAACTTGGGTTATTTTTAAAAGTTGCAGGAAAGGAGACATGAGGGGGGGAGGAGGAATGAAAACCTGCTAACAGTTTATATGCTTTCTTGAAGAAGTGTATTTTCAAAGATATTTTGAAGGAGTGGAGACTGTGAAAGTCTAACTGAGAAGGGAAGGGAGTTCCACAGAAAAAAAGCAGCCCTTGAGAAGTCTTGGAGGCGAGTATCAGATGGACCGTGGATATACATAGGTCTTCGGCAGAGTGCAGGGCCTCGACGGGACATACTTGTGTATTAGGGAGGATAGGTAGGTTAGAGCAGCATTCTGTAGTGACTTGTAAGCAAGCACCCGAATCTTAAATTGAACCCTATATCTAACCAGAAACCAATGTAGAGACTGACAGAGTGGGGAGGTGCGGGCGGACAGGAAAATAAGCCTCCCCGCTGCATTCATTATAGATTGCAGCAGTGCAATCTGGGACCACTGAGAAGGGGATTGCAGTAGTCAAGGTAAAAGAACAGCATGGACCAGCACCATAGCTGCGACTGGTGTTAAATAGGGTTGGATGTGAGCTATGTTTTTGAAATGGAAGCGGCAGGATTTGGCAATCGACTGGACGTGAGGGGTGAAGGAGAGGTCTGAGTCTAAGAACACCTAGGTAGCGAGTAGAGGCGATGGTGACTCCGTTGACTTGGAGGGAGACAGACACGGGAGTAGCAACACTTGAGGGAGGAAAGACCAGAAGTTCTGTTTTGGACAGATTGAGTTTAAGGGAGTAAGCAGCCATCCAGTTGGAAATCGAGGAGAGGCAGTCAGACACACGAGTCAAGGCAGGTGGAGAGGGATCAGGAGAGGACACGTAGATTTGCATGTCATCTGCATATAAATGATAATGTAAGCCAAAGGAGCAGATGAGTTTACCAGGGAGGCAGTATAGATGGAGAACAGTAGGGGACCAAGGACAGAACCTTGGGGAATGCCAACAGAGAGGGGATGGGGAGAAGATGCAGAGGCAGAGCCAGAGAAAGAAACACTGAAAAGGCGCTGGGAGAGGTAGGAGCAGCACCAGGAGAGAGCAGTATGTCGTAGACCGAGATTATGGAGAATGAGAAGCTGATCAACAATGTCAAAGGCAGCAGGAAGATCAAGGAGAATTAGGATAGAGTAATGGCCGCGAGATTTAGCAGTGATTGAATTGAAGTGGATACCACACTTTATTGTGTTCTACTTTTTTCTTTTTGTATCTATTAAAAAAAAATGTAGGCCAGGGGTCCTCAAACTCTGGCCCCCCAGATGTTGCTGAACTACAACTCCCATGATTCTCTGGCTATCTATGTAATTCAAAGAATCATGGGAGTTGTAGTTCAGCAACATCTGGGGGACCGGAGTTTGAGGAGCCCTGATGTAGGCAGTGTAACTGCTTCATCTCATTGAAGTGTGTACAGTATCTGGAGTCCCCTGGCGCCATCCTTCCCTGTGTTTATCTGCTTTTATTGGTTTAATGCTAATAGAGTGCCCAGCAGCCCATCCTCCTCTGAGCTGTTAGAATAACTGGAAAGCATTGGCTTAAGCCAGATGGGTGGTGGTTGGTTGGCTGGCTGCTGACCCGTTGCTGGTATGAATTGTGATTACTAAGGAAGTGTGCTATCTATGCCTTGGCCATATCTCCAATAGGGTCAGACTGTGAGCGGCCAGGGACCCTCATTCAGTATTAAACTGCTTGAAAATGATCTGACACTGAAATAGAGGATCTGCATCAGGGGACTCCAGACATTATGAGCAATACAATTAGATTAAATGGTTATAGTGACTACAGTGTCCATTTAATAAGTAACCCTGTTGGTTGTATGTATTATGTCCTAATATATTTGGGCATTTCTCTCAGAATGGTTTAAATAAAGTGGGGGGAACAGGCAAAAATCCAAAATATGGTTACATAGGATGTCCTGAGTATTTAAGGGGTGCAGAATATGGAGTAGAAACTACAAAGATCAGGATAGGGCCTGTTATGGGGCACTAAAAGCCAGGGGTAAGAATGCAGCAAGTTGGATGTTTGCATCATAACTTGCCATCTAGACAATGGGTTGTCAACCTGGTCCCTACCGCCCACTAGTGGGCGTTTCAGGATTCCAGGAGGGCGGTAGTGATTTTCTAATTTTGACAGATTGGGCGGGTGCGAGCTGGCGGTACCCCTGCGACTGCCATCACCACTTGGAGGGGTCCATCGGGTGGCCCATGCTATTAGGCCCACTCGATGGATGTGGATTGTAAGGGGGGCCCGGTCAGCGCTGGGCGCTTTAACAGCACGACCGGGCCCCCTGTGATTACATCACACGCTGGGAGGAAGTGACTGCACGTCACTCCTCCCAGCTAACGCACAGACCGTGCGGGAGGAAGGAGGAGGAGGGAGTCAGAGTGGGAACTCGGACTCCCATCCACCTGAGCCACCACTGGACCCCAGGGAAAGTCACCCTCCTGCACCTTAAAGGTAGGAAACAGGATGGTGACTTAAATATAATGTGTCTTTGTGTGTATGTATGTGTCTTGTCTTTGTATGAATGTCTTATGTGTGTGTATGTGTCGTATGTGTGTCTATCTGTTATAGTGGGCTATAGTGATAGTAAGTGGAATACCTAGCTCAGCCTTCCTACTGGGCATTGCTATAAGGAAGGTTAAATTGAGGAGGGAGAGGAGGGGAGCTGACGCACAGATGAGAAATCATATTATGCGCAAACAGAGAAGTCGTCTGAATATCACTGAATGAGGAGACCTTCGTTTGTTCCTTATGAAAATCGAACCAGATATCAAATATTTAGTCTTGCAGCATCAACCTCAAGGATCTCATTAATCACTAGTAAAGGTAATTTCAATTTACTTTTTCTCATTAAACTTTATAAAGTTAAAAACATTATAAACATGCATTAAGTAGAAATAAAAAGATAAATGTACGTACATTTATTTTTTTAAAAACACACTCCTTTCTAAAAAATATTCCGCACTTGCGCGAAAACTGTTGGGCGGTAAGGAAATTTTTTCAACCAAAAAGATGCATTAGTGGGCGTTATGTAGAAAAAGGTTGACTACCACTGATCTAGACTATGCAACATGTTTCCATTCTGTAACTGGGCCCTCTTCTGCACTAGAGATATAATGAAATGACAGAAATTTATAGTGTCCATTACAGCATCCAGAAAGTTATGTTTGTTTCTTAAACCATTTATTGCAGTGCCCTTAGATCCACAAGTTGCTTACACTTATGCTGAATGCCAAGATCTTTATCTGCGTAATAGTTTTCAGCACAATTCTACCAGCAAGGAAATTTATGTCGAGGTTCCCTCCCAACTATAAATTTGCGAGTATATGCGAAAAAAGGATCTTACAAAAGGGATGCTTTAGGCTGTAGATAACCCATTCTTTTTTTTTTATTTTTTTATTATTGCTATAACTAACGCTTTAGAAGTTTTCAAAATATTAACTTTCAAATAATCCACTTAGTTTTTCCTACCTGGTAAAACATTTGAACTATTTAAAACCATAAATAGATTAGAGGTTCTTGCATTTATTGCCCCCATCGTACTCCACCGAGGTGGAACCAGACTCTGGTGACTCAGCCAAATATAAGCACTTAGAGGTTTCTGGGATTGTAAATTTAAAGCCACTCTATAAGATTTATTTTCTGATTTTTGCATGCCTAATGTGTCCTCTATAGGCTGCTCAGTTTATTATTGAGAGAGAAAAAAAAAATTTGTAATTTTTTTTTTTAAATGATGCTTTTAAACTCCCCTCCCCCTCCCAATTTGTCAGTTTTTATTGGTTTTGTCAACAAGTTTACATTAAGTCTCTTATACAGTTACAAATGCCACAACAGTACAGTATTCACAGGTATGCAAATTGCCACTTAATATGTGTAAAGCATGTGTAGAACTTGTGGCCCAAGATTCAGCACTCAAGTTCCCAGACATAAGACACAAGCATATTTTGAGCAGTTGCAATATCCATAATGCCCGCTTACATATTTTATCATCATTGCTTTTTACCCATAATACTTTGAGTGAGGGAATATCTGCATGTTATGTTATCTTACATGACGGGGTCATGTCATACACTTGGTGTTCAGTTCTAAAAGTACACCTCTCTGCATAAAGGGCTTACACCTTAGGCTAGTATCAGTTGTAGTCAGTCTATTGCCGAACGGCAATAATTGTGAGGCCTAATAGAGTGTGTGGCAATTTTCCGGTCTTGTCCGGTGCCGGTTCCATAATCTGTGGTAACCTATTGCATTAAGTACTTAATAGTGTGCACTAGGTACCCGTTCCTGCGTTGCTTAGTGAGTTGTCATGTTATTTTTGCTCATGGGATATTGCAATATTTCTGAACTTGTTTAAACTCAAAAGAATATAAACTATGAATACAATGTGGGTAAAACTGTGTGGAATTTCCCTGTTTGCACGAGTGCGTGATTTGTCAAATGTGTCCGCTGATGATCATATAGCGTGATTATAGAATGCTAGTGCAGGATAGGCCCAGATGTCAGAAGTGCTCGGACCCCATTACCTACCCTATTTTTTTTTTTTTTCTTCCCTATTCTTTCTCCCCTCTTCCCCACCTGTTATCTTGTTAAAGCTGATTATACAGTGTTTGATACACCTCTATATAGGGAGAAATACGTGTTCTAATGTCTAAGATGCGTTGTCTCGCTTGTTTCTGGTGCATAGTCATTGTTTCATAATCTAGGTTTGAGGAAACCTGTTGTTTGCGATAAGCGTATTGGCTGCTATCAATGTGTGAAAGAGTAGTGTTGAGTCTGACTTATTTACCAATAAGAGAAGTAGGCACAGTTCTGGCGTGAGAATGATTGATTTTTTTTTTTGGTGCAGTGCTCTTGAAGCCACCCTTTCTATCTCCCAATATGATTTGAGTTTAGCGCATGACCTCCAGACATGTTGCATGGTCCCTCTTTCACTTAAGCACCTCCAACATCGATTGGTGGCACCGCGTATATTTTTGCAAGTCTATCTGGTACGATATACCAACGGTATTGCAGTTTTCGCTTAAGTTCTACGTGTCGCTCATCTGGATCTGCCTCTGTGTGATAGTAATGCCTGTCTTAGGTCTGTGTGCCATACCTGAATGTGTGTATCTACTTTGTCTCCCATGTGTCCATTCAATATGTTGTACGTTTTTCAAAAGGTATGTGAGGTGATACTTCGTTTTAAAGATATATATATATATATATATCTCAATCTAGATATAGATATTATATAGAGAGAGAAAAATAAAAGTTGACTACTTCCATAAAAAATTACTTTTACAATAAGTTATTTTTTATGGAAGTCCGAGAGTGCAGCCAACTACTTTAACTATCTGAATACTGGAGCCCTGGTAATGCACCCGGCCATGGAACTCTGAAGCCAGGTTAGTGTATTAAATATTCACAAAGTAGATCGTTTTGACCTTACGGTCTTTATCAAGAATATGTATGTATAACCTGCATCTTTACAAAAGTTGGCAAAGGGTGACATCCTTTCTCATTGGCCATTTTGATAGTTGATCATCTCCCTTTAGTGTTGCACCACTTACGGCAGCAGCGCGAGATGGGGGTTGTGATAGAGGAATAGTTTCATTGGCTGTGGGCCAGTCGAGGTATTACATGACGAGTCAAGTTAATGCCCTCCACCTCCCTCCAAAAAAACTAAATCAAAAAACTTATACTGAACTGTAGCCTAACTTTTTGACACAGGTCAATTATATATACATATTCATTGTTTAAGGGTTGGCACTGGAAAGCATTGTTGGGAAACCTGTTGCATTTTATTTATTTATAAAATATTTTACCAGGATGGATACATTGAGACTTCTCTCGTTTTCAAGTAGTTTGTTATAAACTAGTTAAAAAACAGGTTGATTACTTGGTACACATTCAGATGTTAAAGACCGAAAGAATCCTTGTTGATGGGTTCTCTTTAAATGATAAAATAAAAATTGGGAATAAGAAATTTTGTCCATTTCAAAATAAGATCAAAATGTGAGATCTGGGAAAATAAGCTTTGCTCTAGAATGTAATTTTGTTTCCTCCCCCTTCTTTTACAGTACAAAGTACTTTGCAGCATAATTCACACCATTATAGCCATTATTCTTCCATTTTAATTGGTGCTTGTTTTTCTCTGGTTCTTGAACTTACAGGGTTCTGAGTGTACATGGATCTCGACCTCTGATTATGGCCTTTAATTTTAACCCCATATCCACTGGAGAGTGTGGACAGCTAGCATATACGCATGTGCTAAAACAGTTTGTAGATTGCTGTTCACAATTTTAAAGTATGCAAATTTACATTATTATTGATCTTCATGTATTTGCTTATCATTATTACAACTCTAGTATACAGTGTTCTTTATCTTTCAATATTTCACACAGGGTCTGAAATATTGGTATAAATGAAAAAAAGGTTTTTCTTGTGTATAGTAGGTGTGACAAAATTAGATAAGTTAAAGTGGTCAACTACCCTGCTTCTATTAAGCAGGGTATTTTTCATTTTGTATAAATCACAGTAAGTGAAACTTTATGGACTAAATTTTGTGGGGGAAAAAGTGTATACACGACTGTCATAAAAAGGGTTGAGCACCAAGCTCGTTGCGTGTTTGGTTTATTTTTTCCAATTTCTTTTCCAATGCACTGATTTCATAAGGTATTTATAATGTATGAACCATATAAATCCTAACATATAAAATCTGTTTTCTGTATAGTTACACAAGAAAAAGTATTTGATCCCCTGCTGACTGTGAATGTTTGCCCACTGACAAAGAAATGATCAGTCTATAATTTAATTGGTCTATAATTTAACAGTGAGAGACAAAATAACAATAACAAAAAAACAAACAGAAAAATGCATGTCAAAAAAAGTTATAAATTGATTTGCATGTTAATGAGTGAAATAAGTATTTGACTCCTTCGACTAAGTACTAGTGGCAAAACCCTTGTTGGTCAGACATTCAGAGGTCAGACATTTCTTGTAGTTTGCCACCAGGTTTGCACACATCTCAGGAGGTGTTTTGTCCCACTCCTCCTTGCAGATCCTCTCCAAGTCATTAAGGTTTCGAGGCTCGTTTGGCAACTCAAACCTTCAACTCCCTCCACAGATTTTTTATGGGATTAAGGTCTGGAGACTGGCTAGGCCTCTCCAGGACCTTAATGTGCTTTTTCCTGAGCCATTTTCTTGGGTCATTGTCCTGCTGGAATACCCATCCACGACCTATTTTCAATGCCCTGGCTGAGGGAAGGAGGTTCTCACCCAAGATTTGACGTTACATGGCCAGTCCATCGTCCCTTTGATGTGATGTAGTTGTCCTGTCCCCTTAGCAGAAAAACACCCCCAAAGCATAATGTTTCCACCTTCATGTTTGACAATGGGGACGGTGTTCTTGGGGTCATAGGCAGCATTGCTTCTCCAAACACGTTGAGTTGATGCCAAAGAGCTCGATTTTGGTCTCATCTGACCACAACACTTTCACTCAGTTCTCGTCTGAATCATTCAGATGTTCATTGGCAAACTTCAGATGGGCCTGTACATGCTTTCTTGAGCAGGGGGACCTTGCGGGCGCTGCATTATTTCAGTCCTTCACGGCGTAGTGTTACCAATTGTTTTCTCGGTGACTATGTTCCCAGCTGCCTTGAGATCATTAACAAGATCCTCCCGTGTAGTTCTGGGCTGATTACTCACTGTTCTCATGATCATTGAAACTCAAGAGGTGAGATTTTGCACGGAGCACCAGACAGAGTGATACTGACCATTATTTCGTGCTTTTTTTTCCCTTCCCATTTGTGAATAATCGCACCAACTCTTGTCACCTTCTCACCAAGCTGCTCGGCGATGGTCTTCTAGCCCATTCCAGACTTGTGTAGATCTACAATCTTGTCCCTGACATCCTTGGACAGCTCTTTGGTCTTGGTCACGGTGGAATGTTTGGAAATCTGATCGATCGATTCCTTCTGTGGACAGGTGTTGTTTTATTTTATACAGGTAATGAGCTGAGCACTCCCTTTAACCCCTTAAGGACCCGTGACATGTCATGATTCCCTTTTATTCCAGAAGTTTGGTCCTTAAGTGTTAAGAGAGTGCTCCTAATTTCAGCTCGTTACCAGTATAAAAGACACATGGGAGCCATAAATCTTGATGATTGATAGGGGATCAAATACTTACCGTATATAGTAGAGTATAAGCCGACCCGCATATAAGCTGAGGCCCCTAATTTTACCACAAAAAACTGGAAAACGTATTTACTCGAGTATAAGCCTAGGAAGAAAATGCAACAGCTACTGGTAAATTTCGAAATAAAATTAGATCCCAAAAAAATTACATTAATTGAATATTTATTTACCGTGTGTGTATATAATGAATGTGTAGTGTGTGTATATAATGAATGCAGAATGCAGTGTGTGTGTGTGTGTGTGTGTGTGTGTATATAATCAATGCAGTGTGTGTTTGTGTAGTGTGTGTAAACTGGGTGGGGGGAGGGCATTTTTATTTTAATATTTTATTTTTTTAATATTTTATTTTATTATTTTAATATTTATTTGTTTCTTTTTTTCTTTTTTGTCCCCCATCCCTGCTTGTTGCTTGCCCATGGAGGTGGGCTATCTCAATCCCTGGTGGTCTAGTGGATTGGGCTGTGCAGGAGGGGGGCCGGGAGCAAGCTGGTACTTACCTGTGCTTCAGCTCCGTTCACCTCCGTTCTGTTCAGCTCCCTGTGTAAATCTCGCGAGACCAGTGGCCGTCAGATCAAACCGCGTGATTTACACAGGGAGCTGAACGGAACGGAGGTGAACGGAGCTGCTGCACAGGTAAGTAACAGCTTGTAATGAGCCCGGCGGTCCTGGTCTGTATTATGGCAATGTAAGTTGCCATATTTCAGACCTTGACTCGAGCATAAGCCGAGGGGGGCTTTTTCAGCACAAAAAATGTGCCGAAAAACTCTGCTTATACTAGAGTATATACGGTATTTCACTCATTGACTTGCAAATCAATTTATAACTTTTTTGACATGTGTTTTTCTGGATTTCTTTTTTTGTTCTGTCTCTCACTGTTAAAATACACCTACCATTAAAATTATATACTGACCATTTTGTGGTCAGTGGGCAAATGTTCAAAATCAGCAGGGGGATCAAATACTTTCCCCCCTCACTGTATGTGTTATGAGCTCTACATGTAGACATATCTATTTATGTATGTGTTTTATTTTGTGGTCGTGTCTAATGTTGCTTTGGCTTATGCTATGCTTTAGCTAATATTCCGACAATGGGCAAAACATGAAGGTGGTTCTAAGCATAATCAAATTTTGTGAAACACCTGCTACCACTTTGTCCACAGAAAGCTTGTTGTATTTTTTTGAGATTTTTCCGACCAACAATACTATCTTTACCTGGTGTCCTTGTGATTTCCTGTGATCGTAAGTAGTCTGTTTTTTTCCCAATAAAGCATTTACTTTTTTCTTTCCTCAAAACAGTTTTTTGACTCTGTACTTGACTGGGATCCATAGTCTTAGGGTAACAAGGTGCCAAAATAGGTGCCTACTCAGCAGCAACCAGGGTTGAATAGTGAATCAATTCCATGGTAGATGTCAAAGTGTTCTCTACAGGTTTAGTTGTTTAAGGTCACCCCAAAGTGGTCAGCAGCAACTCCTCCATGTGGTTTAACACGATAAGCAAAATGTCTTGTTGTGTACAGAGGGACTTGCTGTCTGATTCTGAGCAATCTGATGATAATCCAGAAGCTATAACTGCTTCCACAACAGGCATCATAATGCCTTAATAAAAAAAAATGTACATTGTTAAATTTAATGTAAAAGTGCTTGTCCTGCAGTCAACCCCCAAGTTTAGATCCGCCTATGTCAAAAAGTAGCCAGAGCATTCCTGGCCTTTATCGAAGCCACGTGAAGAGGATCAATACGATAAGTAGCCCATCATCCTATCCATCTGATATGCGTAAACACAATTAACCATACATTAGACAGTCTTGTGTTTTTTAATGTAGTGGGACATTCCAGGTTTCTGTGATATATACCTGGGAGAAGTCTCCCGGTTTGACAGATGGTTAGCAGTGCTCCATAATATTGTCCTCTTCTCTGTGCCGTGGTTTGATCAGTCTCTTTTCTGTCCCTGCAGTGGGAGATATATAATTGTGAGCTTCCCCCCTCCCCCAATTTTATAAAAAAAGTTTTATAAACTTTATAGTCTATTCAAATATGTATAATTTCATGCATTGAGTATTTCATTTGTTTTTGTTCAAATATATGTATATAAATGTACCGTATATGGATATTCAGGAAAATCCTGAAAGAATGTTAATTAAGTTTGCATTAGGCAATCATAGTGTTACACTTTTACATTAAATTATCCACAGATGTGTATTCCTGAAAACAAAAACTGTGGTCAGCTTTCCATGGATAGATTTTAAACATTTATGGCCTTTCATCATTAAGAGCGCAATTTAGGTCTCCTATTAGTGGAGCAAAAGATTAACTCAGATTTGGATGGAAAGCTGCTGCATGTTGAAATGAAAATCTCGAAATCTTTGAAATAATGAAAGCCTTTTCAACTCCTCGAAATGTTGCGTATTCTGTGATTTATGAGGGTTTTTTGTTGCTTTATGTTGTCTTTAACTACAGCTGTGCAGAGATCCTTCGTTCTCCTCATTATGACATTATATTTAGTTTTTTTTTCATTTTTTTGTGTACATCATAAGAACGAGACAACATTAAGAAGCAGTACTTCCATGCATATATGTAAATGAAACTGCTACTGTTTAATGCATTGGAGTTAAACAGCATGTCATGTCCATCTGATTTAAAAAAAGTGAGATATAGAGAGATATTGGTATAGATATAGATAGTGTTTAATCTTTCCTACACATACTAACTCTGTTATCTTGTTTATCTGCGTTGTTGATCCCCGACAGTATCTCACATTTTTGTAAATATTTTATATCTTTCATGTAACAACACTGAAGAAATGACAGTCTGTTACAATGTAAAGTAGTAAATGTACAGCCTGTATAACAGAGTAAATTGGCTGTCCCCTCAAAATAACTCTACACACAGCCATTAATGTCTAAACCCTTGGCAACAAAAGTAAGTACACCCCTAAGTGGAAATGCCAAAATTGGGCCCAAAGTGTCAACAGTATTTTCCAGCACTGCCTTAACCCTCATGGGCATGGAGTTCACCAGAGCTTCGCAGATTGCCACTGGAGTCCTCCTGCACTCCTCCATAACATCACGGAGCTGGTGGATGTTAGAGACCTTGCGCTCCCCACCTTCCATTTGAGGATGCCCCACAGATGCTCAATAGGGTTTAGGTCTGGAGACATGCTTGGCCAGTCCATCACCTTTACCTTCAACTTCTTTAGCAAGGCAGTGGTCGTCTTGAAGGTGTTTTTGGGGTCATTATCATGTTGAAATACTGCCCTGCGGTGAAGGGAGGGGACCATGCTCTGCTTCAGTATGTCACAGTACATGTTGGCATTCATGGTTTCCTCAATGAACTGTAGCTCCCCAGTGCCGTCAGCACATAACACTCCCACCACCATGTTTGACTGTAGGCAAGATTCACTTGTCTTTGTACTCTTCACATGGTTACCGCCACACGCTTGACATCATCTGAACCAAATAAGTTTATCTTGGTCTCATCGGACCACAGGACATGGTTCCAGTAATCCATGTCCTTAGTCTGCTTGTCTTCAGCAAACTGTTTGCGGGCTTTCTTGTGTATCATCTTTAGAAAGGCTTCCTTCAGGGACGACAGCCATGCAGACAAATTTGATGCAGTGTGCGGCATATGGTCTGAGCACTGATAGGCTGACCCCCACCCACCCCTTAAACCTCTGAAGCAATTCTGGCAGCACTCATACGTCTGTTTCCCAAAGACAACCTCAAGATGTGACGCTGAGCACGTGCACTCAACTTCTTTGGTCGACAATGGCGAGGCCTGTTCTGAGTGGACCCTGTCCTTTGAAACCCCTGTATGGTCTTGCCCACCGTACTGCTGCTCAATTTCAGGGTCTTGGCAAACATCTTATAGCCTAGGCGATCTTTATGTAGAGCACCAATTCTTGTTTTCAGATCCTCAGAGAGTTCTTTGCCATGAGGTGCCATGTTGAACTTCCAGTGACCAGTATGAGAGTGTGTGAGAGCGATAACACCAAATGCTCCCTATTCACATCTGAGACCTTGTAACACTAACAAGTCACATGACACCGGGGTGCTTAATGCTTTCCTGTGGACGTTCAGCTTGTCCTCAATGCGATTTTCGCATTAAGGATCGCGGAAGTGCCTCTAGTGGCTGTCAGGGAAACAGCCACTAGAGGCTGCATTAACCCTCAATGTAAACATAGCAGTTTCTCCGAAACTGCTATGTTTACAGCTGCAGGGTTAAAAATAGGGGGACCTGGCACCCAGACCACTTCATTGAGCTGAAGTGGTCTGGGTGCCTACAGGAAGTGCAGAATTATTAGGCAAATGAGTATTTTGACCACATCATCCTCTTTATGCATGTTGTCTTACTCCAAGCTGTATAGGCTCGAAAGCCTACTACCAATTAAGCATATTAGGTGATGTGCATCTCTGTAATGAGAAGGGGTGTGGTCTAATGACATCAACACCCTATATCAGGTGTGCATAATTATTAGGCAACTTCCTTTCCTTTGGCAAAATGGGTCAAAAGAAGGACTTGACAGGCTCAGAAAAGTCAAAAATAGTGAGATATCTTGCAGAGGGATGCAGCACTCTTAAAATTGCAAAGCTTCTGAAGCGTGATCATCGAACAATCAAGCGTTTCATTCAAAATAGTCAACAGGGTCGCAAGAAGCGTGTGGAAAAACCAAGGCGCAAAATAACTGCCCATGAACTGAGAAAAGTCAAGCGTGCAGCTGCCACGATGCCACTTGCCACCAGTTTGGCCATATTTCAGAGCTGCAACATCACTGGAGTGCCCAAAAGCACAAGGTGTGCAATACTCAGAGACATGGCCAAGGTAAGAAAGGCTGAAAGACGACCACCACTGAACAAGACACACAAGCTGAAACGTCAAGACTGGGCCAAGAAATATCTCAAGACTGATTTTTCTAAGGTTTTATGGACTGATGAAATGAGAGTGAGTCTTGATGGGCCAGATGGATGGGCCGTGGCTGGATTGGTAAAGGGCAGAGAGCTCCAGTCCGACTCAGACGCCAGCAAGGTGGAGGTGGAGTACTGGTTTGGGCTGGTATCATCAAAGATGAGCTTGTGGGGCCTTTTCGGGTTGAGGATGGAGTCAAGCTCAACTCCCAGTCCTACTGCCAGTTCCTGGAAGACACCTTCTTCAAGCAGTGGTACAGGAAGAAGTCTGCATCCTTCAAGAAAAACATGATTTTCATGCAGGACAATGCTCCATCACACGCGTCCAAGTACTCCACAGCGTGGCTGGCAAGAAAGGGTATAAAAGAAGAAAATCTAATGACATGGCCTCCTTGTTCACCTGATCTGAACCCCATTGAGAACCTGTGGTCCATCATCAAATGTGAGATTTACAAGGAGGGAAAACAGTACACCTCTCTGAATAGTGTCTGGGAGGCTGTGGTTGCTGCTGCACGCAATGTTGATGGTGAACAGATCAAAACACTGACAGAATCCATGGATGGCAGGCTTTTGAGTGTCCTTGCAAAGAAAGGTGGCTATATTGGTCACTGATTTGTTTTTGTTTTGTTTTTGAATGTCAGAAATGTATATTTGTGAATGTTGAGATGTTATATTGGTTTCACTGGTAATAATAAATAATTGAAATGGGTATATATTTGTTTTTTGTTAAGTTGCCTAATAATTATGCACAGTAATAGTCACCTGCACACACAGATATCCCCCTAACATAGCTAAAACTAAAAACAAACTAAAAACTACTTCCAAAAATATTCAGCTTTGATATTAATGAGTTTTTTGGGTTCATTGAGAACATGGTTGTTGTTCAATAATAAAATTTAATCCTCAAAAATACAACTTGCCTAATAATTCTGCACTCCCTGTATAGTGGTCCTTTAAAATTTCACTCTCCATTATGACAAAAATCTTTTTACAGGGATTCTATAGTGTAAGGACTTACACTACAGTACCCTCTGATTCCTCCCCGTCCTCTCTCCCCCTCCACCTCCCCCTGGCAGCTATAGGGTTAAAAAAAACAAAAAAAACCCTTTACTTATTTACTCAATCCCAGTGCAGAT
>OW240918.1:37151524-37481524 GCA_933207985.1 Pelobates cultripes | reverse complement strand
TTTTCTTTACCTATCGCTTATCAAACTCATACATACTACCAGGTACGTTAAGCCTGCTCACGCCATACATCACATATGGTTCCTCCTCTTCTTAGGACATAGAGTACTGGCAAATTTTTAGGGGTTATAGGCCCAAATAGGTATCCCCCCTCCGGGCATTCTGCCTATCGTTTAGTGGTCCGCGAGGCCAACACCCTGCCTCAACGTTTCGGAGGTAATGCCCCCCGGGCCACACGTGAGTTAGCCGCCTCGCAATTATAGAGAGGGTGCCACCTGTCACTCCCTTCCCCTGTTTTCTTGTATTGTCACCGAGAGGCCTACGAATTCCTGCCACTACGTCGGGTGGCCTCAAATAACCCCTCGCGCCAACGCATAGATAGAGCCTCTCATAGCCACTTGGCAACTAGCAGGGCCTCACCTGTCACCAAAGAACAAGATTAATTTTTTCGCCTCATCCGGCATAATTAGCCTGCCAGTACATCCCCTGGGGGTTTTTTACGCTAACCATATACTTTGTAATCTAGTATGTCTCAAGAAGGGGTAGAGGATTTCTCCATCCCAAGGACTCCGGCTAGAACAAACACCCCATCACAGGAGGAAGATACGGCTAGTCCAGCATCTTTCAGATCATGGACTATCCCTCGCATCACTAGCGAACTCAGGAGACGACAAATCCCTTTTCCAGCAACAGCAAGGAAAGCGGAACTTTACAAATTACTACACACCTCAACCGATAACATGGACGCTGGGGAAGGGTCGAGCCAGTCCAACCCAGGAAACATACATGACATGCTCACGTCCCTCATGGCATCCATGAGCAAGGTCAATTCTAGGCTGGAGAAACTTGAATCGGTCACTACAGCCCTCACTATGGCTGGACCGGCCACGGCAATTCCCCCATCAGTGGTGGAGTCGCAATCAGTTTCTCCAGCTATCACCTCGGATGACCAAGAGGTTTACCCTGCCCACATGATTCCTGAGCACCTCAGGAGAGATATCCTGGAAGGTAAAGATGTCAATCTGGCCTCACTACTAATTGCCTCCCAGGATATAGTGGAACATAAGACCTACGCTTATGACGATATTTCTGTGGTGGTCAAATCAGGGATGCACGATTAAATAGGAAGCTAACCATTCCAGAATTTGTATTAGCTTTTGGCATTTATCGGGATGTGATCTGTACGGTATATCCCCACAGACGTGAGGAGTTTGACTTATATATGCACAGGCTGGTTGATCTGGGCAACAAATATGGTGGGTCAGCTTTCTATGACTACCATAGATCCTTTTCTGCCAAAGTGTCTGGCGCCTTCTCACAGTACGGGACAAGGTCCAACTGGAGTAAGATTGATACGATCATTTTTTGCAGGCACTTTGCAGGTCTAAGAGCACCGGCCTGTGCACACTGCTCCTCCATGGCTCATACTGCCAATTTTTGTCCGACCACTGCGAACGAACCTACCACCTCGCAGGGCACTAGCTCCGCTGTGTCAGCAGAGAGAACACCCAAAGACAAACTGGGTCGACCTATCAAGTTTTTGGGGAAGTCCCAAATATGTAATAATTTCAATGTCGGTGCATGTAATTACAGCGGTTGTCGGTTATTGCATATATGTTCAAAATGTTTTAGGGCACATGCGAAAACCATGTGTCCAAATAAAATGTACCCTAAGCAATACTTAACTGAGATAAATATTTCTGTACTCACGGCATTACTGTCACAACATCCATCTAGACATTTGGTAGACTTCATCATCACTGGTCTATCACAAGGATTCCATACTGGTCTCATACACATGCCTTCAGGAATCCTTGAATGTCCTAATTTACAATCTGCACAACAAAACCCTACAGCGGTTAGCACACTCATAGCCAAAGAAGTGGCAGAGGGCTTCCTATTGGGACCCTTTCAGTCCCCTCCTTTTTCCACATGGCGGACAAACCCCATCGGTATTGTCACAGGGAAATCTTCCCACAAACAAAGACTTATCATCGATCTGTCTGCACCTCACACCTCTGCCTCACCTAGTCTGAACTCCCTTATCCCCTCTGAGGAATTTTCACTTCAATACTCCACCATAGATCACGCCATTACAGCTATCATGCAGGCAGGGGTCGGAGCATGGCTCAGCAAGACTGACATTACAAATGCCTTCAAATTATTGCCTATCCACCCTACACTATGGCACCTGCATGGCATTAAGTGGGCCGGGCACTACTACTTTTTCTCACGCCTAACGTTTGGTTCAAAAAGTAGTCCGGCCATTTTCGACGTATTCGCCGAAACATTATGCTGGTTATTATTAAATGTAGCCAGATGCCCTACAGTTATACACTACCTGGATGATTTCTTACTGATCGAAGAGAACACTTCCCCTCCCAGTAGCCTCATAGAAACCATCAGTCTTTTTAAACAGGTGGGTGTTCCAGTCTCCCCCACCAAAACTGAAGGACCAGATACAGTCATCACCTTTCTGGGAATCATGCTAGACTCAGCCACCATGCAAGCCAGCCTGCCACGCACCAAGATAGAGAACATTCTCACCAACATTAACCTCTACATACACCTCGGTACTTGCAATCGCAAAGAATTGCAGTCTCTACTTGGGTCACTGAACTTTGCCATGCGCATTATACCTCAAGGCCGGGCTTTCATCTCACGGCTCCTAACCATGTTCCCACTGTTTAGACATGATGCACACAGGTTACCACTGGATACCCAAGCCACGGCAGACCTACTTATGTGGAGAAACTTTTTGACCACCTGGAATGGGAAAAGCATGTTTCTCCCTAAATTGTCTGACTCCTCACCTACCATCTGGTCAGACGCGGCGTCTACCACAGGTTTTGCAGCAATTTACGGGAATGAATGGCTTTGGGGTAGCTGGCCTCCAGAGGTACAGGACCTGGAAGGTTTTTCCACTACCTCAGCTCTATTTGAGATGTATCCCATTGTGGCAGCTGCCGTGACATGGGGGCATCTATGGGCAGGTTCGTCAGTACGTTGCCACTCAGACAACCAAGCTACCTGCCACATCATAAACAAAGGCCGATCCAAGTCACTGACCATTATGAGGTTCTTGAGGAAACTCACCTGGCTGGCTGCATGCCATAATTTCTTCTTGTTTTGTGTCCATGTCCCAGGTGTTTGTAACACGGCTGCTGACAATTTGTCTCGTTTCAATTTTCAGGCTTTTCGGCAAATACTTCCGTCAGCCGCACGTACAGCCACGACCACTCCACCTTTCCACCAGCTAGTCATGGACTAGAAGCTATTATGCAACATAGCAGGACATTGGCACAATTAGCACTGTCCACCAATACCCGGAGAACATATGACAGGGCTTTCCTTCTATTTAAAAGATTCCTGTCACTGCACAACGTCACACAACCTTTCATCATGACATCTTTGTTAGGTTTTGCTTCTTTTTGCCACCTCAAACTTAAATTATCTTACAACACAATCAAGCTATATCTGACAGGCATACAACATCACATGCTAACATTACAACCAAACAACACAAGTTTCATGTCCTCCTACCAGATAAAAAACATCCTTAGAGGCATCCAGAGATCCGAACCCCCACGTACCGCGCAAAGGCTACCTATAGACTTCAATATCTTCAAGGATTTATCCAGCCTACTAGATTCAAAACCCTTTGCGAACAACACAAATCTTGTTATAAAAACCGCCATATACGTAGCTTTTTATGGTTTCTTGAGACCAAGAGAATTTACCGCCATCAACACATCCCAGTCCACTCATATTCTGCTTCATTCACACTTAACGAAACACATGGATTACTATATTTTAGCTCTGCATCACTCCAAAACCAATCAACACGCACCCCCGGTAGAGGTTAGATACTATCCTACCCACAACGTGTGGTGCCCCGTCACATTACTGGACACCTATACTCAGCATTTCAAAGCATCACCATCTCAACCACTTTTCTGTCTACAAGGTTCGGTACTCACTACCACCACCTTCATGACCCACGTCAGGTCCCTACTTACACAACTAGGCCTAAAATCAGCTAACTATTCGGGCCACTCCTTCCGCATAGGGGCGGCCTCCACAGCGTCCAGTGCAAACATTCCAGTACATGTTATCAAGTCACTAGGGCGCTGGAAGTCTTCTGCATACTCTAGATACATCCCTAACCCAGTACAAGAAGTTAGAAATGCCTTTCAAGATATGTCTGGTTGAAGTATGTATATTGCTCGTTTCGTAATAAAGTATATTTTCCACTTTTGCCCTCTTTATTTGCAGGCCTACCTCATCGTCGGTTCCGGCACACCACAACCGACTTGCTCTTTCACACTATCCCACACTTATCAGTGTTTGTATCTTCTGTACTATCATGAGCCCTTAACACAAGTATTAAGGCCTTTTGGCCTGTAATTGTGGGAGGGGCGTATGACTCACCTTCTCCCTACTTAAGGGACACCCCTTACCTGGCTCCATACCGTTCGAGGTCAGCGCTGCATCACCCTCCCACCCACTCCTCTTTTATTAACTCCTTTTCTCATACATTTCTTATTGGTGGGCCCTCTTTATTTGCAGGCCTACCTCATCGTCGGTTCCGGCACACCACAACCGACTTGCTCTTTCACACTATCCCACACTTATCAGTGTTTGTATCTTCTGTACTATCATGAGCCCTTAACACAAATATATATATATATATATATATATGTATATACATACATACATACATACATATATACATACATACATACATACATACATACATACATACATAGAAAAGGGGATGGGAAATGTTGTTTATTTTTTATTATTTCTTTGTTTTTTTTCTGGAAAGGTCATAGTGCAGTCATTGCTATACAATACAAAAGGAAATAATTATTTTGGTGGGTTTTACATAATATACACACATGATATTTCATGCATTTATAAGTCAGATTTATCTACAGAAAGCATATTAAGGATCACTCAAGCACACATCATAGGAGGTAATCACTAGTTATAACGGCACATTGTGTACGTGTTATAGTTAAATTCATTTGCCCCACTCATTGAACATATTTCCCGTAAAAGAGGGATATATTCCCTGGTCATTGTTCAGAATAAAGATACAATTACATATTAGCTAACCACCCGTAAAAAGCCTGGTATTTGATTTAAGAAACACCTCTCATGTCACTGTCCTGCTGACAATGGCATGAGTGGGGCGTGGGTGTTTGTTTTTTGACAAGTGATTGGAAAGCAGGAAAAATATGTTGTGATTGGTTAAGACATGTCATTTAGTGCGGCAACACGTTTAATAGTGAAGTGTTTCACCTGACGGTTATTTACCAGATCATTCCATAAGAATGCAGCTTTCAACAATCCATCAACTTTCAGACTTCTCTACATTCTAACAAAATCTCCTTTTGTCCTTGAAACTGAGACAGTGGATTTTTTTTTTTCTTCTTCCAGTGTTTTAGCCTTGGACCAATTGCATTTAAGAAAAAATCTTAAAGGGAAACTACAGGCACCCAGGCTACTTCATTTCATTGAAGTGGTCTGGGTTTAGTGTCCTTGCTCCTTAACCTTGCAAGTGAAAACATTGCAGTTTTAAAGAACAGACCACCACTACAGGCGCTCCCTGCTTTTTCACAGAATTTAACTCTGTGAAATGGTGCTGGATGTCTTCTCGCTTTACATAAGGACATCCAGCGTTTTGCTGAATGCCATAGAAAAGCATTGATTGACTACACTCACCTGGCAATGTTGTTGGAGGAGGCAGAGACAAAGCCAGCGCAGAGGGACTTCGGTGCTGAAATCTGGTAAATGTTTTAAACAATCTTATTGCCACGGGGGACTAGATGTTTTTACAGTCTTCACAAGGAATCTTACAGGCACATAGACTGACAACTGTAAACTTGCAGTTTCTCAGAAACCGCTATGCTTACAGTTGTCTTATTACAGGGTCATCATCTAGACACCAATACCAGTTATTGTGGTTTTGGTGCATAGTGTCTATATTAAAGGACCACTATAGTGCCAGGAAAACATACTCGTTTTCCTGGCACTATAGTGCCCTGAGGGTGCCCCCACCCTCAGGGTCCCCCTCCCGCCCGGCTGGGGAAAGGGGTTAAAACTTACCTTTTTCCAGCGCTGGGCGGAGAGCTATCCTCCTTCTCTCCTCCTCCGTTCCGCCCCGTCGGCTGAATGCGCACGCGCGGCAAGAGCTGCGCGCGCATTCAGCCGGTCGCATAGGAAAGCATTTACAATGCTTTCCTATGGACGCTTGCGTGCTCTCACTGTGAAAATCACAGTGAGAAGCACGCAAGCGCCTCTAGTGGCTGTCAATGAGACAGCCACTAGAGGCTTTGTGGGAAGGCTTAACCCATTGATAAACATAGTTTCTCTGAAACTGCTATGTTTATAAAAGAATGGGTTAACCCTAGCTGGACCTGGCACCCAGACCACTTCATTAAGCTGAAGTGGTCTGGGTGCCTAGAGTGGTCCTTTAAAGGGATGCCTCTAAACACCAAAACAAATTAAGCTTTATGAAGTGCCTTTGTTATATCGCTACTGTTGTGAGTATGCTGTTCCTCAGAGTAGCAGCCATTTGCATTTGTTAGTCTCACTGCTCAATTCTCTGCTATTTAGGAGTTAAATCACTTTGTTTATGTAGCCCTAGCCACATCTCCCTGGCCATGCCTTACACAGCCTCTCTACACACTTCTGGAAACTGGTCTAATTTTTAAACTTCTTAATTGCACAGTTTATTTAGCTTGTATATTTTTCTAATCTTCTCTCCTGCTAGATGCTACAGCAGCCTCCGATGTGTGAATAAAGTTCAATTAACAAAGCTTTTTTTTTTTTAAGTAATCACACAGTGCAGCAAGATTGGTTTCATGAATTGAAGCACTTTTTTTTTTCTTTCTCAATTTATATTTATTTTTTCCTCCTTCAGTAATGTGTTCTGAGGCCTACAACCCCACTGTTTGAACCCTGCAGCTGAAATTATTGCTTGGGTTCAGTGCAATTAGTATAAATGTTATTTCTGTCAGATGGTCTTAGACTGTCAATTTGCGTGCATGCGCACTAGGCTGTTACTGCTTTTCTATGGGAGAGGTTTGTGGCTGAGATCATAGATTTTGATGATATCAGCCAAGGAGACCGGACTAGCTGCAGTGACTGACTCAGCGAGAGAGAAAAGGTAAGTACAATTCCTCTTCTCACCCCGCCCCCCACTCCCTTCATGTGGGGGCTGATCTTTAGGGATCGGTTTGTGGTAATTGCAAAATATCTTTGGTCCTTAAGGGGTTTCATTAAAAGTGAATGGTCACTACCCTGGGTTTTTTAATATTATGTTTACTCATCCCTATATTTAGCAAGTATGTATTTGTAATGTGTGAAGAATACAATTTTAAAGAAGGAACCCAGACCTCTATCATTTTATCCTTTAACTTTCCACCTCCGTCTTATTCGTTGTTGTAACCTCAGTCCTTTGCACCTGGTATTCAGCATACAAAAAACATATACAGAAGAGCAGGGATTAAACTGTCTCTTCATTTGTAGCCTTGCCTTGTATGAACTGGATTTTTATGTAATTTGTTCATCTTTAACAGAACCGTATAGTCATCTTGACCATACTTAATGGTCTAGGGGCAGTGATCCTGTACTCTTAACCCTGCAATCGAAAACACATTGCAGTTTTGTGAGAAACTACAATGTTTGCATTGCAGGGTTAAGCCCACCTCTAGTGGCTGTCACTTTTAAAGTCACTAGATGCTCTTTCAGTGCACTGGCCAAGTAAAAATTGGTCATGTGACACGGAAGCCCTAATACCGCATGCATGATTGAATGTTTTCCCCTTGCCACACGTTCAATTGGTGCCCAATGCTCCTGTATTGGAAGCATTGGGCTGGACAATGGTGGAAGAGGCCTTGCCTTCTCCATGATGTCACTGGGGGAGAGAGCTAAAATTTACCGATGAAGCCTCGGCGCTGGAAAAAGTTAAAAGGGGGGACCCGATACTGGGACATGGACATTATAACATTAGGAATACAGATTTATATTCCTAATGTTATAGTTTTCTTATAATATAAGTATTAAAGACAAACTGAGCATCTTATGAAAAAAAAATTTACTTAAATTATCAGTGATTTTCCAGCGAAGTGACAATTCCTCTTTAATAAAATATATATGATAAATGATCTGTATGGAGTTAGTTTTCTTAGCTGGAGGACTACTTATTTACTTTAATGTATCTCTCTTACTCCAGTGAATCTAAATGTGTCACTAGTAGTAAATGTAACTCTGCACTGTTAAAGAGACACGTATTATGGTTTACTGTATAATGTATGTCAAGCAAAAAATGCTGATTTCCATTCCATTGTCACCATGGTTAAAAACCAGGAACTGGAGAATGGCAGTTTGTGTTAAACAAGGTCCTTGAATATTTTTAATCAGTTTTTCTTTTTATATTGTAATATAATCTGTATAAATATTAATTTAGTATTTTAATGTGTAATCAAGGTGAAAAATAAGGAGGAATTGTCTTTAAAAATAGAATAATGGAGCCTGGTGCTTTAATAGATTTCAAAGTTGAGTCTTTCAAACACAACGAAATAATGATTATTCCTGGGGACGCAGAAAGAATTAACAAGAAAGGGGAAAAAAGAGAAACAAAGAATAGAATAATTTAAGTAACAAAAGCCTGTGACCTAGAGAGAATTAAATTGTGTGGAAATAATTTGTAGAGCCTTCTTAGTTAAGAATATAGCAGGGAGCACTTTTTAGTTTTTACAAAATAAGATGTCCTGCAAATTGCCATTTATGGATTTGTAGAGTTAAAAAAAAAAAATAAAAAAAATATTTAAAAAAAATAAAAAAATCTTGTATAACTTTATAGATAGTGAAATATGAAATGTATGTAAGATCTGTACTTGCTGTACCTTCATGATTG
Organism: Pelobates cultripes; assembly: GCA_933207985.1. Taxonomy (NCBI): domain Eukaryota; kingdom Metazoa; phylum Chordata; class Amphibia; order Anura; family Pelobatidae; genus Pelobates; species Pelobates cultripes. The sequence goes on along the minus strand of OW240918.1, from coordinate 37,472,597 downwards.
GATTGCTTCAGGTTATTTATGTCCACAATACAAATAAAAAATAAAAAAACAAAACCAACAACAACAAAACGAATGGTCAGCACACTCTATATTACATGGTATAGTATAGTAATGGCTTGAAATATTCAGTAAACCTCTTCGACACTTATTACTAAAGTTATTACGAAATAGTTTTATACATCGTCAAATGGTTCTATCTAACAGTTTTAGCTTTTTGTGAACGAAGTAATGCATGACAGTGGTACATCATATTTGACAGAATTATTTATTTTAAATTAAGGTTATAAATTGGCAAAACAAGGGCATGTTTAATATCCGGTTGCAGCTGCTACTTCCTAAATACGTGGGGTGTATTTAAATATGGCGCTTGGCATTGTCTGGAATATTGCAACTTTGATACTCACCAGTTGCCTAATTTTTTCAGAGTCTTATGTATATGCTTCTAGCCCTTTGTACCATTAAGGAAGAGCCTTTTAGGGGTGAAACTCCAGTTTTTACCTACTAATTCTGTTCTATCTTTGTTATACCACTTCATATGTATACATCCCCTTAGGTGTGTGCTGCCTTTAGTATTTTGTTTGGTTACTTAACACGGATCAATTTTCCCCCCCTTTTTCTTGTGTGCCGACCACTTCATATGTGATCAACAAAAATGATTACACGTTTTTGGAGACCATTTACTAATGCTTACTAATAATTGTTTTCCCTTGTATACTGCCAATATTACTATAATAACCCATCTCCTACAGTTTTATTTGATGGTGACGTGGGTTAATCTGTGTATTAGCGTATAATATTGAAATATTATTTTTGTTATTTAATTCTTGGCCAACAGTGTTTACCCAAAGGTGTCTGGAAGTGGTTATACCAACTAGCAATATACAGAGTTTATATTTTCTGTTCAAGCAGAAGGTTTGCAATAAAACCGCTCTCTGCGTTTTTTGCATTGCTTGTTGAAAGACTTTCATGCCGTTAAAATAAGCATTTTGATGGTGGCTGAATTAAGAGTTTTTGTCAGTCTCTTCTCATCATGGATGATTAAGCTAAAACGTCTGCTTGTCTTGACTCGAGATCGCCACAGCTTCAGATAACATGCTTTGTGATTGAAGGTCGAAATATTTTGAATTCTAATAGGCTGCCAGATGAATTGCTTGAAATAGACTGTAAAATTTCAAGGCTTCTTTCCATCTGCTGTGAAAAGAACCATTGGGGAACGGTTGAGCTTGATCATAGAATTTACTAGATGGTGATTCTAAAACCCTCAAAGGGATGTTGCTATGGAGATGTAGTTCCAAACTGTGAAATGACTCACCTTTTGAAAGGCTTCGGGGTCTGAGAAGCTGAACACATCATTGTTCAGGTGGTCATTGGTTAGGAAATTGCTATTGCCTGTGTAATCAGCACTCCTGTGGTAGTTAACGATCTAAAAAGGTTTGTTCTGAATGATGTGGGACAACAGAAATGTACATAAGATGTCTTCTCTCAATCATAGTTTGCTCAGCCTGGCGCTTGTAAAAAAATAAAAAAAAGACCCTAGTAACTTAAATGGAAAAAGAAATGAACTATGCCGACATGGAAGTCTTTTGAAAACAAAATTCTGCGCAGTGATGGATTTGACATATAAATGAAATGGAGGGAAAATGTTTACCATTTTATGGAGTTACAGTTCCGAGTTGTAGGAAAAGTGAAAAATGCTCTTTATTTTTGGATGGGCGTAGCGGGTTAGGAAAGGTGACATTTAGAAATCAGTTGGCAGGGTTTTTATGCATTTAAGGTTTGTGGAAGTAAAGACATAGCAGTTAAATATTGGCACACTAAAGAACTTTTTTTTTCTATTCTTCTCCTGAAAAACAGTACTTTACAAAAACACATTATTTTCTTGACTTATAGTACTGACAGCTACACCTTTCATACATATCAATCCATATCCTGTAACAATAAAAACTGTCCAGGGCAGTGACTGAAAAACTGTGGCACACAGATGCGTCTCTGCTGGTACACGAGTCAGCTGTTCACCATGTGCCAGGTACCCCTGTGGAATGGTGATGCTGTGTGTGTGTGTGGGGAGGGGGGGGAATACTGCTGCCCCCTTCAAAATTAACAGTATATAAAATAAAAAATTTCCCTGGAAGCTAGTTGGTGGCGCACGGGGAATGCACCCTTGCTGTTTCAGCACTCCGTGAGGGACCTGTCATAGTGGCCAGGATTCCCCATCTGTGATTTGATTTCCTAACGGAGGCCGGGGCCAGAAATAGCGATTAATATGGTCTGCACCAGGTGGAGGTACAGACAATGCATTCTACCATTGGACAAAAAGGGATTTTTATTAGGACCACTGGTCTAATGGAATTATGTGCCTGCCAGAACAGTCACTCTTCCTTTATGTAGTTTTGCTTGTATATACTTTGTGCAATATCAGGGATTTCCACTTCCTATTAATGTTGTAGTAGAGCAGGTATAGCTATATTTATAACTTATTTAAATTCCTTTAGATATTCCTAACCTGTAAGCTTGATGAGCTGGGCAATCTTTCACCTCTTACCTTTGTTCTTTTTAATTTGTCAGCTATTTTGTTGTGTTGTCTTTTGCAAAGTACTACACAATATGGTAACATGAATTCCTCAAATGCATTGATCACATCATATGTTACCGAGATACATGATTTATTGTGAATTCATGAAATATTAACTCGCCTAGCTGGGGCCTCAGCTTTGTTGGTATTACTCTCCTGTAACACCCTCCTCGGCTCTGCCTGCTTTGAAATCACTTCCCAACAGAGGGCAAATTTTTGTGATGCCATGCTGGAATGACTGCCAGTGTATGAACAGAATGGCATCAGTCACCCTATTCCTATATGCCCTAACCAACACATGCAAAATGAGCTTTATCTTTGAATGAGCTAGTCAGATTATTGTTATTTATATAGCGCCAACAAATTCTGCCGCGCTTTACAGTGGGTGGACGAATAAACATGTAGTTGTAACCAGGCAAGTTGGACACACAGGAACAGAGGTGTTGAGGGCCCTGCTCAATGAGCTTACATGCTAGAGGGAGTGGGGTCACTCGGCAGGCTAAAAAAAGCAGGTAAAAATTATTTCTTCCCTGATACTCAACACACTCATTGGGTTGGTTCCCATCATTTGACCTGATCTGATTAATTACAGCTACCCCTCTTTCACCACTTGTGTAATCTTCACCTGGATGGAAACTCGTCGTTTTTGTTGAGGAAAAATTACTATTATAGTTCAATGTAACTTTGTTGTTCCATTATTTGTTCTTTGTAATCTCTGTTGTTTTTTATGTTTGGTAATGTATTCTTCTTTAGTTTATTAGCATGCATTCCTTGTAGGCTACCTCTTTAAATCTCAGATTTCTTGCATGTGAAACCCAAAGGGAATCCTGATGAAATGATACCCAGTGCTGGAGATGGCTTAAAGTGAAACTGTCACCAGCTGATAGTTCTTTAAATAGATGTTTGGAGCTGTGTTTTGTTCAATCTTACTGTTGCTGCTAAAGCCAGATAGACAAGTTTTGAGATGTATACATCTCCTATGTATTTACTGCCTAGTAATCCCTCTCCTCAATTCATTAATTTGTCTGTGAGGGTTTTCTGTACAAGCATTTTCCCATTTGCTGTACATTATTAGAAAGGTTGTTTTGTTATAATTTCTCATTGATTTAACTGTGATAAATGAAAATCAATGTGGTGTTCACCTTTGTTAAAGTGAATCTGTGATCACACAATTATGACCTCCTACAGGTAAGCAGTCTAGACACTGAGCTATGACCCATAGCAGCATATATTTGTATGGGCAGACCTTATATACCTTATTTATTTGTTCTGAATTGTGTTGTCACATGCTAATTTTTCACAGTGAGCTGTTTTCATTCTGTTTGTCCTGCTGCACTACTGCATCAACTCTTTATCTTGTATGAAGTGCTGTAATGTTATTTATAACAGATGCATTTTAAACTAGCTTTTTTTTTTTGTAGTGTTAAAAAAAAACTATATCAATGTCTCTCAATGGGTGTAAGATCATTGTAGATGGATCAGACGTCAGTGTGCACTGGGGCTTTTTTTTTTTTCATTGCATTCTATTGTTAAACAAAGTGCAGACTATCTTATCCTTGAATTCTATTAAAGATTCCAACGTTATAAATGGCTTTCTTGGTTGTCTAAAGGGACACTATAGTCACCAGAACTGCAGCTTAATACAGTTGTTCTGGTGAGTATAGCCTGTTCCTGCAGGCATTTTAACATAAACGCTGCCTTTTCAGAGAAAAGGCTGTGTTTACAATACTGCCTAGGGCAGGGGTAGGCGACCGATGGCACGTGTGCCATGCACAGCACTCAACTCTGCTAGAACCAAACAGGCTTTGGCCTATCAGAAGTCCAAGTGAAACTTCATATATCTGCTAATACGAAAGGGTAGTGAAAGACAATCCTAAATATATGCATTGCAGCACGTAGAGGAAGTGATCTCGGATTACTTTATTCCAGCACTTGTGAATGGGAATCCACACTGTTGTAGAGCAGCCTGCAGCTCCTTTCCTTGACCTTTACCTGGTCAGCCTGATCCCCACTGGAAGCCAGGGAAGCCACCAGCACTGCTAGATATACACAGAAATGCAGAATAACCCTCACCTCATACAAATAATACGAACAGCCCACACACATGCAGCCTCTCAATGCAATACCCCAATCAGCCCCACACATGCACACACTACCAAACACACAATGTGACAAATCCATCTACACCAGGGCTCGACAAATCCCAGGCGCCAGGTCGCCATGGCAACAAAAAATTTTGCCCTGGTGTCTGGGATGTGCCGGCTCTCTAATTAGTGTGGCCGCGGCCGTCACAGGTAATATTGCAGCCGGCCGCAGCGGGAGCATGGAGGCAGAGGCGGCCGCCAGAGGAAGCATGGAGGCAGGCGGCCGCCGTCGGGAGCATGGAGGCATGGCGGCCGCCTGCGGGAGCATGGAGGCAGGCGGCCGCCTGCGGGAGCATGGAGGCAGGCGGCCGCCTGCGGGAGCATGGAGGCAGGCGGCCGCCTGCGGGAGCATGGAGGCAGGCGGCCGCCTGCGGGAGCATGGAGGCAGGCGGCCGCCCGCGGGAGCATGGAGGCAGGCGGCCGCCCGCGGGAGCATGGAGGCAGGCGGCCGCCCGCGGGAGCATGGAGGCAGGCGGCCGCCCGCGGGAGCATGGAGGCAGGCGGCCGCCCGCGGGAGCATGGAGGCAGGCGGCCGCCCGCGGGAGCATGGAGGCAGGCGGCCGCCCCCCTGAGCATTTTGGACAGCGCGCAAGGGAGCTGTGTGTCTGTCTGTCTGTCTGTCTGTCTGTCTGTCTGTGTCTGTCTGTCTGTGTCTGTCTGTCTGTGTCTGTCTGTCTGTGTGTCTGTCTGTGTGTCTGTGTCTGTCTCTGTGCGCATTTAGGTACCTGCCCCCTCCGACAGTTTTTACTCACCTTTTCCCCCATTTTCTAACCCTGTGCCAGTTTCCCCATGATCTTTATGATCTCAGCTAAGCCAATGCTTTCCTTTAGGAAAGCATTGGGAGGATTTTGTGCATGTACAGCAAATGTACCAATCCGCATCTCCTCATAGAGATGCATTAAATTAATGAATCTCTATGAGGAACATTCAGCACCTCCATGCAGAGCTTGGAGATACTTAACCTGGGTGCTGCATGTGGTGCAGCAGTGACCCAGGACTCTCTAGTGACCGTCTGAGTGACTGTCACTTTAGGTGTTGCTAAGCAGCAATGTAATTTCTGCCTTTTCGCAGAAAAGGCAGTGTTTACACTAAAACATTTGCAGGGACAGGCTATAGACACCAGAACAACTACATCAAGCTGTAGTGGTTCTGGTGACTATAGTGTCCCTTTAAGAATTGCATTTTCTCGTTGAAAATGACTGGCTCTTAACTTGTTTAGCTGGATCCTAGATTCCAAACAAATTTGTCAAACCCTGATCTACACATTGGCGGAACTAATGCGGTTGCAGGGGTTGCAGCCGAGACAGGGCGCGTCACTCCGTGGGTGCCACCACAGTGAAGGGACCTATCGGGTAGCCCATGCTCTTGGGGCCAACTAATGAGAATGTATTCCTGGGCTCCGGTCAGTGCTGTGGCGCTTTAAGAGCGCTTTAAGTGATGACATCAGAGCTGGGAGGAAGCCATCACTTCCTCCCAGCTAACAGGGCGCCCCGCGGGAGGAGACCGCTGGGGAGGAGAGGAGGGAGTCATCGTGGGAGCTCTCACTCCCATCAGCATGAGGCAACCACTAGACCCCAGGAACATCGCCCTACTGTTCGGCCTACTGGTTTTGCACCTAAAAGGTAGGAAACAGGAGGGTGAATTTTTTTATTTTTTTTCTAACAGTTTGTGTGTGTGAGAGAATGTCTGTATCAGTACATCTGTGTGTGTGTATATGTCTGTTTGTGTATCTGAATGTTTGTCATTAACTGTCAGTGTATCTGCATGCGTGTCTGTATATGCATCTCTTTGTCTGTTTGTTTGGCTGTATGTGTGTCAGTGTGTGTCCCTATGTATCTGTATGAGTGTCATTATTTTTATTATTATTGCCATTTATATAGCGCCAACAGATTCCGTAGCGCTTTACAATATTATGAGAGGGAGATTTAACTATAAATAGGACAATTGCAAAAAACTTATGGGAACAATAGGCTGAAGAGGACCCTGCTCAATCGAGCTTACATTTTATAGGAGGTGGGGTGTAAAACACCTTCTGTGTATGTGCATCTGCATGCGTATCAGTGTGTCTGTGTATATGTAGAAGTGTCATTCTGTGTATTCTGTGTGTCCGTGTATGTATCTGCATGTGTAATACAAATGGGGGGGGGGGCATGGCACGGCACTTTTCCCACCTGTGCCCTGTGGTTTCTAGTTATGCCTCTGTATCCACACACACAATTCCACAAGCAGCCCCCATACAGAGCCCACATTCATAGGTATCATACACGATACCACAAACTACTCATGAACATATACAATATAAGCACAAATACAACGATGCAAAGCAACTGCAGTATAAATAACACAAGCAGAATACGGCAACATGCACACCTCAATTTAAAAAAATAGGATGGGCACGCTACGGGACATCACAATCCTATTTCGTCACCGTGCGGTTGAAAGGTTGTCTACTCTTGGCCTAGGGACTCATCTAGATGCAGTCACTCAGAGGGCCACTAGAGCTGCTTCCTGGGTCATTGCTACACACTGCGCAGCACTGATGTTCAGCGTATCCATGTTCTGCATGGAAGTGCTGAACTTTCCTCATAGAGATGTATTGAATCGACTTATCTCTATGAGGAGATCCTGATTGGATCAGCGCAGTGTTTTAACGCACGTCCACATTAGCCTCCCAATAATGAACTAGGCCACCCCTCCCACAGCCAAGCGCCCTGTTCTCCATCCCCCTCCCCTAGCCAAGAGGCCTGTTCCAGCCCAGGATCCCATTCTCTCCCCTGCCGCCCAGGGCCTTGTTCCAGCCCAGGGCAATGTTCTCTTCCCCTCCCCCCAGCCCATGTCACCACTCTCTCTCCCCCACCCCAGCCCAGGGCACCGTTCTCTCCCCTGCCTCCAGCCCAAGGAACAGTTTTCTCCCCCTTCCCAGAGCCTGCTCCTCAATGGCAGGGTCAACAAGTAAAAACAATGAGGCTTTGAGCATTAGGAATTTTACTTCCCTGATTATTTGTAATGTTGCAATAACATTTAATTCAATTGCAACTTATAACTTTATTTTATTTGTGCAGTCTTACATAGTTAATTGCAGGGTACATATCATATCTCCATCATTAATCCAAGTATTTTAAAATATGAATATAAAATTAATTTGCCAGACTGAAATAGAGTATTTTTAAATTAAAATTTAATGTAGTGCTTTAAAAATATATATATATTTTTTTACACGTATAAGAGTTTTTTTTATACCAAAACAATATAATAGGACTATAAAAATAATTCGGCACACAGACCTATAATTTATTTAATACATTTTTACAGACTTTAAATTACATTTTTAAAACCTTTTATTTTACAATTTGCCAGTTGTATCAAGACATGTACTGTTTGTTTTAGCTGGAAAGAGAAATAAAACGAACCAATTTAAGATAAAATGTTAACTTTCTTTTTTCCCCCCTTTAACGTTTCAAGACTGATCATCAAGAGTTGCAAATCATTTGTGGATTCAATATTCACAATTCCACATCCAAGAGTAATTTGCTTTAATTTCACCCAATTTAACCTATACTTCACACCATCTCCATTCAGCCTTAATCGCTACTTTCTCTGCATAAGAAAGGCTGATAAATCTCCACAATTAGCCCGGCAAATGATTACAACTAGTTAGCACTTAAAGGAGACAAAACTTAAAAGATTAAGGCTTCTAACAAAGGCATAAAGAAGGCCCCAAGTGGTGTTTGCACAAGTCTTGCTTAGCGTTTTATTATATTGCTCAGTTTTTCCTTGTGTTTTATTTACATTTAAGACACAGGCAGGTGTCCACATAAAAAAAATGCTGCCCGCACCCTAAAATGAAGCCCTCAAGGGTGTTTCATTTTATTTATTTATTCTCAAGTAGTTTACTTATTTGCATGTAGACTTATTTATTAGTTATTAGTAACCACACTGTTTCACATTATCCGCAAAACATTCGTGCACGCTGTATTTTACATAGCAAAGACAAAATGAATTAACAGCAGGAACATGCATTTTGCAGGAATGGTGCTGCTGTAGTGACCAACATTTATACATAATACAGATTAAGAGAGCACTATAGTGCCAGGAAAACAAACTTGATAGGGTTATTAGGTCCCCCCCCTCCCGCTGGGCTTAAGGGGTTAAACCCCCTTCAGCCACTTACCTTTCTCCAATACCGGGCTCCCTCGGCGCTGGGGAACTCTCCTTATCCTGACGATGTCAGTGCCGAATGTGCATGCGCGCGCATTCAAACCGCTCATAGGAAAGCATTACTCAATGCTTTCCTGTGGACGTCCAGCGTCTTCGCACTGTGATTTTCACAGTGAGAATCGCAGAAGCGGCCTTTAGTGGCTGTCGGTGAGACAGCCACTAGAGGCTGGATTAACCCTCAGCGTAAACATAGCAGTTTCCCTGAAACTGCTATGTTTTCAGCTGCAGGGTTAAAACTAGAGGGACAGACCTAAAAATACTGTTTACAATCCTTTTTGTCTTCGCTATTCAAGTTTGGAATCCAGCCCCCAGTCTCAGAGGCTCCTTTGGAGGTGACCATAGGTGTGTGAGTATGTATATATATATTTTTTCAAATAGGAATGTCACTATTACTATAACTTTCATTGAGCAGATATATAATTTGCATTGAGTGTATTCCTCCAAGCACTATAACTTTCATTGTTTAGTTTTGACTCTGTTTTGAAATGCTTTTATCACATAAATGCTGCATTCTATATACTTACAATGCTCTTACAATAGTCATTAAATAAACTTGCACTAGCACTATTTAATTTGTCTCCCACATTGGAATTAGTGTAGGACCCACCGATATTGGGGTCATATGAAGTAGTGGCTGACTTAACACAATATGGCCATATGGTGGAACTGAATCCCCATATTTGTTTGCTGAGATAGGAAATTTTAAGTAGCATTATAAGATTTAAAACTATATTTGTGTGTGTGCTGTAACTTAATCTGTGCACTGTATTTTACAGGCTTGATTTGTAGAGTCAGTTGATTATTTTACCATTTGGATTTGACAATTAAACTACTGTAGGGTGCTCTGTATTATTGTAAGTAGTAAGTGTTTAGTAGTGGTATGACTTATTACCAGGGGTCCATCGTGTGCCGCTCCACTACAGGGCTTAGCTCAGGAGAGCTGATGGAAGCTCTTATCAGGAACCCTTCCTACTCTTACTTCTGGCTGACAGGAGGTGCGATGCGACTTCTTACAGACCCCAGCTAGGACGTCAAACCGTTAGTTGTTTACAGCTACAAAGGGTTCGACTACATAAATTTAGGAGTGCCAGAGCACTTCATGGCACCATAACCACTCCAGTGAGCTGTTGTGGTTATGGTGTTTGGAGTGTTTCTTTAAGTTGTGATTTTTTACTTTGTAATTTTTTTTAACTATCAGCAGAAATAGCAAAATTAGCTGGGTTTTTTTTAATTTGATTTTTTTTTTGTATTTTTTTTTTTTTTTTTTTTTAAACTTAAATAAAAATATAATCTTTTAAAGACTGGTTTCAAAGCATGAATTCAATGAGAAACCAAAGTTTTAACTTGGTTTTACTGCAGTATCACATCAGATGTGAAGATTAGTATCAACCTGGGTAGGTGTAATGGAAATGGTCTGGTTGGGTTTAATTTATTGCATAGTAATTATAATATTCCTGCTTTTCACATACTGAAATACACACACTTTTATAGAAGATTCAATATACTTATATGGCAGTTTATTACATTAACTATGGATTGGGGAAGATAGGTTACTTTTATAAACAAAGCATTTACAATAACAGCAACTGAGAATTCACAGCATTTAGATGGATCCTGGTTCCACATTGGAGCTGGCCCTCCTCCTAGAATTCGAAAGCCACGGTATCGCAAGACATGTTTGATCGATCAACCAGGAAGTAATGGCTACTTTACTGTATGGGTCATAAATTAAGCAGGTTTTCCTTGTATTCCTGAGACCATGGAGTCATACCAAAAGTCTTTATTGTAGCTTTAAGGAGCTTTGCAAATATAAGCATTATGTCGTATAACCACTTCCAGCAGATATACGATCTGCTGTGGTCAAAAGTGTATATTGTAACATGAATGAAATGGCTGATGAATATCTTATTGACATTGTGTGAATGACTGGTGGATACAGTTAGGGTTTTTTGGCAGGTGATATCTGGCTCCTAAATGTATTTGAGCTTAAAGGACCACTCTAGGCACCCAGACCACTTCAGCTTAATGAAGTGGTCTGGGTGCCTGGTCCAGCTACGGTTAACCCATTTTTTAATAAACATAGCAGTTTCAGAGAAACTGCTATGTTTATTAATGGGTTAAGCCTTCCCCCTATTCCATCTAGTGGCTGTCTCATTGACAGCCTCTAGAGGCGCTTGCGTGCTTCTCACTGTGATTTTCACAGTGAGAGCACGCAAGCGTCCATAGGAAAGCATTGTAAATGCTTTCCTATGCGACGGGCTGAATGCGCGCGCAGCTCTTGCCGCGCGTGCGCATTCAGCCCAGGAGGAGGATCGGAGGAGGAGAGGAGGCAGAGAGCTCCCCACCCAGCGCTGGAAAAAGGTAAGTTTTTAACCCTTTCCCCCTTCCAGAGCCGGCCGGGTGGGGGTCCCTGAGGGTGGGGGCACCCTCAGGGCACTATAGTGCCAGGAAAACGAGTATGTTTTCCTGGCACTATAGTGGTCCTTTAATTCAAAAACCCAATGATGGGTCTCCCACCGTTTCTATTTAATGTGACAATTGTGGTGTTGTAGAATACCCATCCTTAATCATTGGTTTGTTTTTTTTAGTCTGGCATCTGATCTAGGTTTCTAGTTTTTAGACAAGTCTTTTAGCACTTGGATAATCCTCTGTGCCAAAACCAAGTTATAGTTTTCGTATTAGTGTAAAGTAAATTGCTGTATTTTAGACCTCTTTCAGTGTGAAGATTTATACAAGGCTTTCAGCTATTCTTGTATTTATATCTTATTAAGTGGCCTTCCTGGTTAGAGGCAGACAAAGGCCGCCTCTCGTTTGTATCAGCTGGTTTTACATGCAAACTTGCAGTCCAATCAGCACCTGCATTTAAATACCACAAATTATAGCAGCAAAACAATAATTCCGCTGATTAGCCCCTTTCCATTTCTTGTAAGTGAACTGTTTATGCTGTGGAGTACCTTTGAAAAAAAGCAAAAGCCAAAACAGCCTTGATTAGTCAAGGAGTAATTGGATGACTTGATTTCAAGCAAGAGAACGAATTGGTTGATGATAGCCTGCAACTAAGTGTAGTGGTTCTGTTCAGATGAATACATAACATACAGCCATCAGATCTTGACATGGGTAGAACATGTTGGCTGCCTGGCATGCACAGGTATTTTTAGACTTGTTTTCTAGCGATTCTGAAGATCAGTTACATGTATCACCCTCAGCCAGTTGTACATTGATGGGCATCCTGGAACTGTCAGAGTAGGATGTGAAATGTCCATAGTTCTTCAGTTTAAAATTTTAGAATGAAGGGCTAGCATCCATCTGTCATATTTGTTTCAAGAGTCAAGTAATTTTAACAGAAAAATTTATTTTCCTTTCCAAATATTTTTTGACAGATATATGATCAGTAAAACCCAAAGGAAAAAAGCTACCTGCACTCTTTCCCAAGTCCTTATGTATATTTAAACAAATGGAGGTTATTTAGTTACTCCAATGGCCAATAGAGGGAAAGCCCATCTTCCACGTCAAGGCAAACCTCGTAGGTGGGTCCTACACTAACCATTCACCTTGCTTTCTTGACCTTCTGGAAAAGATATTAAAAAAAATAAGTCCTGCGCTCAAACTCCCACTACTCTTGGGCACTCTATTAAGGGTTAATAAGCATGTTGGGGTGTATATAAAAAATACCCATCTCTGTGTCATTAGAGATATCTTTGCCAGAAGCTCAAGAAAGCAAGGTGAATGGTTAGTGTAAGACCCACCTAAGAGGTTTGCCTTGACATGGCAGGGGGGCTTTCCCTCTATTGGCCATTGGAGTAACTAAATAACCTCCATTTGTATAAATATACATAAGGATTTGGGAAAGAGCACAGGTAACTGTTTTTCTTTGGTTTTTACTGTATGTATTGGGACAGATGTGTACTATGGTCATTGCTGCCGCCCAAGAGTAGTGGGAGTTTGAACACAGGACTTGTTTTTTTTTGTAGATATATGATAAGTGTTTATCTCTATTCTAAGAATAAAGTGCTGATGTGCAAAAGGACATTGTGGGGGGGGGGGAGGGTAATATACTATTGCAGCGATCTGAGATAAATGAGGGTTTGTTTTGTGAAATATAAAAATCAAGTGTGTTGGGCAAAGTTGTGCTATAGTTATGACCATATTTCCAGATCTTCTGAAAATTGTTGCGTTCTGTATTTATTCGCTAAAGGGACACTATAGTCACGAGAACAACAAAGCTTACTGAATTTGTTCTGGTGAGTAGAATCATTACCTTCAGGCTTTTTGCAGTAAACCCTGTCTTTTCATTACTGGCCATTCCTCAGATAGCTGTTAGAGCTGGTCATGGTTGATCATGATATCACCTGCTGGTAATGGTTGCCTAAAATGCATCCACACATTCAGTATCTCCTCCCTCTGCATGCAGACACTGAACTTTCCTCATAGAGATTCATTGATTCAATTCATCTCTATGAGGAGATGCTGATTGGCCAGGGCTGTGTTTCAATTGTGCTGGCTCTGCCCCTGATCTGCCTCCTTGTCAGTCTCAGCCAATCCTATGGGGAAGCATTGTGATTGGATCATTCTACCACTTCTGATGATTTCAGCAGACAGCTTTTTTTTTTCTGAGGCAAACAGCATGCAGATCTACAGCTTTAGGCTTGAATACAGTAACATTTTACTATATATGTATGGAGGCATGATGGGCACAGGGGAGCTAGATTGTGGTTTTAACAGTGTAGGGTCAGGAATACATGTTTGTGTTCCTGACCCTATAGTGATCCTTTAAAGTTTTATAGGGTGAATTGACCAAAAACATTTGGTCAATGAGGATCATGTAACCCAGTAGGAAAATAAGACTAAGAATAAGACTATTCTCAAATATTTACAAATATAAAATGTGCATACATATTATACAGTAATGGAGATCTAGCCATCAAGTCCAAATTCAGGCTCTTCCAACAATCTAACTCATATACTACTAACGTGCCTTTCCAACCAAAGCAAAATAGATAGCACCTATCAGTGACAATATTTTGGTGTAGTCCAGGATGTTTTATTTTTAATTATAAACTTAGATTATTAAAAGCTGTACTGCAATGTAATTGCTGTTTTATACAATGGTAGAGAGCCAAAGCTTGATGGGTACAACTTAAATATTTATTTGGTATACTAGTATATTTAAAGGAACACTCCAACCCGGAGTGTCCAAGTACTTTACCTTCAGAGCTTAAACCATTTGGCAACGATTTAACCTTGACGCTTCTTTTCCTCTCTATAAAGTAGTATGAAGAAGGGCTAGCCGGGCAGCGTTAGCTGACATTGTCATCCTATAAATGAGAGCCTATTGCGGGTAAATTAGTACATAGGTGGGCGTTTCCCTTTAGCTTCCTCAAGGCTACATTTGCCAGTCAATGAGCAGTATGGGAACTGCTGTTCACAAAAATAAATACAATTTTAAGGTGGTTCTGTTTTCAACTGTTGTGCCAATAGTTTGAAATAAAAAAATCATCATAGTTTGTATTTTTTAATGTAACTACTCCTTTAACACATTGCTCCCTTCATTAGTAATTCATTATGTTCTTAACCGTGTGTGTATCATCAGCATTAAATTCTTTTGAAAGCTTAATGTCTTTATGTAGGTAAAACTAGTTAACTGCCAGTACCACTAGAATAGTTTTTTCCCTCTGATTGTTATTTGCATAAAGTCTTGTTAATATGTTGCCCCACCATATCATCAAAGTGCATAAAGTCAGCATACATACTTCAGTAATATGTGCCTTGCTCTACCCCCGTACTTTCTGTTGGCAATTTTAAATTATGTCTTCCGCTGCACTTTTAATGTGTGTTGTTAACGTGCTTCTAGTAAGGGCCAGCTCCATTTTGTTCAGTTTGTGTGAATGGTTGTCACTCATCTATGACAAATGCACCTTCCTTAGCTTCTTTGATGGCCCCCTAAAAACCATACCCTCAAATCAGGCCGATTGAAATTAGCCGCTGTGTAAATTGTGTGTCTGAGTGCTTCATTATCTAATCACCATCAGAACCACAGTGATAACGTAGATTGAAACAGGGGAGAGGTCTGCCAGATGATTTCAGGCCAATCACAGTTTCCCATGGAAACTCAGACCTTGCCGCAAGTCAGCGATCAGAGGTTTATATCCCTTCCTGGAACTTTCTTGCAAAGATGTAACTAGATCTGTGTGGATGAGAGTATTCTAATATAATCGTGATAGCTTTAGCTGTCGCCAGTGCGGGGTTACCATGGAATACCAGTTACTGGGGATTAAGATTGAAAATGGCTACTCTTGG
Source organism: Pelobates cultripes (assembly GCA_933207985.1). Classification (NCBI taxonomy): domain Eukaryota; kingdom Metazoa; phylum Chordata; class Amphibia; order Anura; family Pelobatidae; genus Pelobates; species Pelobates cultripes. The sequence goes on along the minus strand of OW240918.1, from coordinate 37,457,366 downwards.
ATTTCTTTAACATGTGTACAGCTTTGAAGAATGTTTTTATAGGTATCTGTAAAGGAGGCTGTGTGATCACCTAATGCAGTACATGCAGTTATATAGATTATGGAAAAAAAACTACTTTAAGAGAACAAGCAAGACTTTCTTGTGACTTAACATGCAGACGTTAAGTATAATTTCTAGGCAACTTCCTCTGAATATCTACATACCCAGCGGGCAGTGCATCATATCTAAGAATTATATGGTTTGCTAAGCAAATTTAAATTAAAGGCAGACACACAAATAGAGATATAGCAAAGCAAAACAGTGCAATATTGGGTGCAAACTGTTGCATACAGCGATTGCTCCTTAATTAGCATTTGCCCCCGAAAAACACCTTGCTTTTGCCTTAATAAAATATTTTAAAATTGCTTAGCTATTTTCATTCCTTCTTGTCCGTAGCTATCGTGTAGTCGTAGCCAGTGCAAGTAAGGGTAAAACAGGGTTTTAGGCTAACGGTTACTGTAGATATTTTATTTTAGCTTGGCTATAGTCCCAGTTTGGTTAATTGTGCAAACTGGTGTTTAGTGAATAACCCCGACGTTTCCCGCTTTTATTATTGTCCTTCATATAACGCCAACACATCCCATTAAGCTTTACAATTTAGCAAAAGGAATAAACTGCAAATAAGAAACAAACTTTTACAAATGTTAACAGGTTAATGATGTGAACTAGAGCCCTGCGCAAACAATCCTATAATGTTGAATTGCTTGTTTGTCTATTGTGCGTGCGTGCGTGCGCATGAATTTACTTTTGTGACTTTTTCGTTTTGTGACTTTTATACTTCAGAGTAATAGTTAATGCACTCCTCCTTACACAGACAATATTCAATTTGTCATATTTATTTAATTTATTTTATTTACTACTAATATTCAGGCTTGTTTTCCAATACGGGATTAACTGAAATATCAGTGCCCTTATATTTCATTTAAAAAGTAAATCAATAGAAATAACTTTCTCAATGCAGGGGTACTTAGGATTTTTTTTTAGACCTACAGGGGTACTTCTACATAAAAGGTTGAGAGACACTGCCTTAGGAGACAATCATGCTTCGCTTGGAATCCAAAAGTAGATAGGAGTATATTTGAACAGAAGTATAGGTGGGATAATGAAATGGAACACATGGTTTTATTTATTTTATTTAATGTAATTTTCATCTATTGGTTAATTTGATGTAAATGTATTTCTTTAAAAAAAAAACAAACAAAAAAAACCTTAAGGTATGAGTGTTTGATATATCATTTTTATATTCTTAAATTATAGAACCTTTTACACACATCCAATTCTCTGTTTAGTATAGCCACAAATTGCTGAAAAGTGGATGACAGTCAGTAGATGCCCATTTCATTTAAATTCATTGAGCAGTGTCTAATTGCCATATAGCATTGCGTTTAGCGTAAATTCAGCACGACAGAACATGATTACTAGCTGCAATTTAATACAAATACAATTTTTTTTCATGGACAGCACCAGACTCATTAAGTATAGTGTAAGTGGTCATATTACACACTTTATCCAGCATCCCCATTTGCCCCTGCTCTGTTAATGGTTTACAAAAACCAGATTGAGTCTGATTTTCAAGTGATACTGGGCCAGTTTTGTAATATTATACAGGAGAGGGCATTGTATACTGTGCTTTGGATTCACAAAATCCTTCATGTATATAATTATGGTATATTCCTTTAAGTTCTGGTTGCCTTGGCTATTTTTCAGCCTCTTTGGCAAATTCATTTTGCTTGTCTTGTGAATGGTGGAAGATGTGCTTGCTGTGTGTGTATAAGAAAGTAGCGATTACTGCCGGTGTTCTGTCAAAATGACATGCCCATCGGCAAACATTTGGTTAAAAAAAGTCCTGCTCGATATCACTTAATATGGCTTATATGTGTCAGCTTGTTATAATGTTAATTGTTTATCAGTATAGATGAAAAGGTTTTTTTAAATGTTTTTATTTTCTTTTTTTTCTCAAAGGAGTTTGTATTGGGGGGAGAATAAATTTAAATGTATTGACTTTGTTTTCTTACAATGATAAATAGGTTTGTTTTTAGGATAGTGCTGTTTATATATTTAAACCTATATTTTTCTATAAAGTCTAAAATCATTCATTTTCCTGTACTTAAAAAATAAACAAATGCTGGAAATTAAAATACGAAAAAAATACTGAGGATGCAATTCTCAAATAAGAGAAATATGCATTTCTGTCTCTAGAGGAACTGCAGGGAAAAAGGCTTCAGTGTTTTTGCTTCTGGGTTCAATCTTGATAAAGTTACTTGCGTTGTTTCTCTCCTCTCAGGTCTTATTTGAAAAATAAGAGTTTAAATGCCTCTGAATTCCGAAAATGGAGCCATATTGTAACTGGATTAGTTTATCTTCATAACCTTAATGTAAATGGTGATTTGATTTCTACTAATGTTCTGCTTGTATGTACCCCTTTCCCATCACAGCATAGGGTTTACCTGAATTAGATGGTTCGGTTATAATATGAACTGGGTGTTATTGTAGTGATCTTCACTGCTGAGAGTTGAGCATTGGTTTTCTGTCTTTGATGCAGGTGGACTCTATTAGAATATATTGCTCTTTCTCCTTGTTAGATACGTTTAACCGTTTGCCTTTTACTGGTTTTCTTTTAGGTGCTTTTGATGACGACGACATTATTCATGTTGAAGGAAGTGTTAACCCAGTGCGTGACATTGAAATCATTCACGAGGAGCTCCGTCTAAAAGATGAAGAAATGCTACATGCCGCCATTGATAAGCTTGAAAAAGTCGCCGTGAGGGGAGGAGACAAAAAATTAAAGCCAGAATATGTAAGGAAATGTTTTTTCCCCCTTCTCTTTTTATCCTTTTATGTTAACTATATTTCTTATTATTCCACATCTATTTTTCCCACACTTTCACTTCATCAAAGAAAAAAAGAAAAAGAAAAAACGGAAACCCATTAACTTATAAGCTCTAATGTATCTCAGTACCACCATGTGCATTGAGAGCTCCCACAGCTGCCATTGTTTATGCTAGTTTAAGAGGTTTTGGACATTTTTTAAACAATGCTACCTACTGAACCTGGTGACACATGATGCTTCCTCTTTAGATCAGTTTTGTATTTTTTGTTTTATCCTTTGTTTCCTTTTATTATATTTGCTTGCATAGATGTATATGCCTGCGTAGATGTATATGCTCAAATGTAAACCCAAGACATCTAATGTCCTCTGCAATTTATTTGCCAGTTCCTTGCTTCTGCGCATTACTCTTATACCCATGTGTGGCCTGTTTCTGTGTTTGTACCTTATTTGTTCGTAAGAGATATATTTATAGCAAGCTGAAATGCACAAGAAGTTCATTATTCCTTGTGTGTTTTAATGTGATCACCGGTCAAAGGCCATTCCTACTTTAAAATCATTAGAGAGGAGATGCTTTCTCTGCTCCCAACCTCGGGTCAATGCAATGAGCTAATGAAAGAGCTTCTACAAGTCCTCTCTCAATGTAATGTTCAGATCGCTTTTAAAGGTTATCTTGTTGATGCCTTAGATTATTCAGTGTCAACTGGGTGAATATTCATGGCAAGTGACATATTTAATAGGCTCTAAAGTGTGTTAATACAGAGTATCTTCCCTTTTTTTTCTTCGTCTTCTGTTGAGAACCTTTGGCTGAATGTGTCAGTTGCCACCCTTTACATAGTGAGGTTTGTAAAATATGCAAACATGGTGATGATTTTTCTTTTTCTAATTATCTGCATTATGTTACATCATATCCTTAAACCCAGTAAGATGGGACCAGTCATGTTGAAGACTGTGATTTGGATGTGGACTGCAGACATTTTTAATTGACGCTAACAGCAGGACGCCAGGTGGCTCAGCAGCTGCCCCTGGTGATCTGTAGAGCTGTGATGTGTTTGAGTTACCTAGGGCACTATAAACTTTCCTGAGTTTCCCTTTATCCCCGCTTTCTGGGATTAGGCACATTTTGTCAAAAACACAAGGTTGGATCTAAATCCCCAATACTATTGATAAAGTGAGAGCCACTGAACAACCCGACACCTAATCACTTCTTATGTTTTTTAATAAATACTCCGCCCCTTCAAGCCACTGATGGGTACCTGGTCAGTGCCACCGGTGAGGTATGGCTAACTTGTTGCTGTCTCTGATGCAGATGTCATGGAGCTGTTTAGGTTATGTGTGTTCTAGTAGGGTGTCTTGGGTATTGTGTAATCTAGGTGCCGGTGCCATGTGTATTGGGTGACCTGTAGATAGCTTTATAGCTATCTAATCCTTACTTGTAGTTTGTTTCTGTGGGAATGCAGTGGACTATGTGCTTATCTGTGCGTTCCCATAAAACATTTTATTTTTACTTGTAAGATTTTTCCTTGTAATTCTCGCTCTGCTGAGATATGAATAAGTGCCATTTGCAGTGGGTGCCTGTATATCTGTGGTCCCCTTCAAAAACATGACTTTCTGTAACATGATGTGCATGTCTACAGGCCATGTTTTAAATTACCAGGAGCATAGTCATAGGAGATATTGTATACTCTTAATATGCTATTCAAACACTGCCGAACCATTAACCGCCCTTATTGTTAAAATAAACCGTAATTACACCTGTGCTTGCCTATCAATCTGTCTGTCTATATATCTCTTTCAGGGAGCAGGCTCTTCTTTGTTTGCTTGTTTTAACATTACTCAGCATCAATAATAAGCATCTTTTATAAAAGTCAATTTTATTCACTTTAGCTTTATTTTCCTCCCTAGAAATGATGAAATTTTGTTTAAAAACATTGCTGAAAAGGTGACAATACACAATGGTAGATGCTCTACAGGGGATATTTTGACTGGCCCATTGTGTGATTTGTACTCTTCTGGGAACATGCTGGGGTGAAAATCGTTGCCTGTCATGGAGAAAACTGTTCAGAGGTTCTTTTTAAAAAATAAAATAAATAAATATAGTCCTCGTATCTTCAGAAAAAAATGGTGGTTGTTTTTGTCAGGTGAGAAGAGCCCCCTCAAACCCCCATCAGGATCAGGATCCTGTGAACTTTTGTATGATGAGTTTGTAGTTCTGTATTTATTTTTTGTTGTTGTCTTGGGGTGGGAGGGGATATTTTGTTTTATTGATTTAATTTTAAAGATTTATCCATTGGGGAGTGATGCTGTTATCTACATTTGTGAAATAAGGCCTTGACCTTAGCCTGGAATGAAAGAAACACAAATGTGTATTCCTAAAGCTATAGCGCTGTACACACAGTTTGGGCCCCCCTCCTCTCCTGCCAGGACTATAAAGGTGACTTAAGTTACTTTTTCACTATTGCCGCTATGGTCCCTGGCTTTTTTCCGCCATTAGGAGGCTAGTGTGTATATGCTGCAAAACTCCACTCTGCACCAATCAGATGGTCTCTCTCAGAGCATCTGATTGAAATAGTGCAGTTTTACTCCACGGTTTCACAGTAGCACCTCTAGTGGCTGTCAGTATGACGGCAATTAGCGGCAGGTTAACTTTGCGATAAAATGTTGCCTTTCCTGCAGAACAGCAGTGCTTTCAGCTGCAGGGTACCTTGGTACCCGTTGCAGATTATTGAAATGATAGGGTATTTTAGAAATGGAAAATATTGTAAATATTTGGCACTTTAAAAAACTATTTTCGGATCACAAAACATCACCACCTACTTTTACTGATGCCACTTTTAGCAGGATAACCTTTTTCATTGTGCACATGGATTACTACAGAGTGTACATGTGCACGTATCATATCAAGACATTTAAAGTGCAATCTGTATTAGCGCTCACCAAGGAATCAAAGTATGTATCATTATCAGTATCATTTTCAGTGATACAATGTAAATCCTCCATTGCATTCGTTTGTCTCAACAGGTTTATTATCACAAATTATATATGCCCAGCACCCTTCCACAGCCTTTGATTTTTGGACTCCTTTTAATTTCCATGTAATGAGACAAGCCTGCGTCCCTTAAATTATCAACCACCTTTTCGTACTGCTAACAAAATCATTGAACAAAATGTACAACTAAAATTCCCATACTCCTTTCATGCTCCAGTTAAACGCTTTCTGTTTATCAATAAATTAGCTTTGCAGCAAAGGCTTTAGTTTCAAATCATGTTTTATTTATTTATTTTTTTAAATGTTCGTATGCCAAGATTTACACCACAATATAAAAAAAAAATCGGGGAGGGGGTGGGGGGGGAAATAAATAAAATCAGTTGCTCAAGAATAAAAATATTTCTTTCTATACATGGGAATCTATTACCTCCCACCACCACCCCCACCCCTTACGTGAAATTTTGTTGCATGTCTCTACACAAGCAGCTCCTGGCCACTCATTGCAGTAACCAGCTGGGCCATTTCACCTGCTGAAGCTATTAAGGAGGACTCTCTCTCCCCATAGATTAATCCCCTTCGACATTAGGATTTTTTTTTCCCCCCTTCTTCGCACTGACAACCGGAGCAGGCATTCAGAATTTGCAGGTGGCCAGTGTGACGCACATAATTGCCTACAATTTTAGGCAATGAATAAAAATGGTCTACATTACTTGTCAAAGGTTGTATATGCAGTGCCAAGGGAGATCTATGGGAAGCCTTTTAGGGTTTAAAGAACATTTAATAGCAAGGCTGCACAGTGCTTTTTTAATCATAATGCATTTGTAATATAGCACTTTGATCTTCTCCTTGCTGGAAACAGTGTTACATTAGCCACTTTTAAACATTTTTGTGAGTGAAAATTTGCAATGGCGGGAGTAAAGTGATTATTCTCTTAGGCGGAACATGTTGGATTTCATTAAAAAGTTTTAGCAATCCCCCTTACTTGTTAAAATCGGCGGGGAGCACCTCTTCCTGGAGTGTATTAAATTAGCTATGCTTTTGGAAAGATTTTTTTTTCTCCCCCCTTTCTGTTATTTTTTTTTTATTTATTTTTTTTTTTCATGCAACAGAAAAGAAAAAAAATCAAACTATGTTTAAGAGTGTGGTTTTTTTCATTTATTGTATTTTTTTTACGATTTCACTTTTCAAATGCGTGGCAACAACTTAGTTTGTTTCATTTTGGAGATGAAGAGTAATACTAAATGAATAAATTAAAACCCAAACTACCTAATGACTTTTTAATCACATTGACTTGTATGTGTTTGTGAGCTAAATGTGTATTTATATATGTGTGTATGTATGTGTGTATGTATGTATATATATATATATATATATATATATATATATATATATATATATATATATATATATATATATATATATATAAATCATTTAAAAAACAAACATTTTTTCTAAACAAAAACTATCCTAACTTTTAAATCTACACTTTGATGAGGCTGATTTGACCTCTTTGAACATGTGCCTTTATAAACACCTGCTTGTAGGACCGAGCCACATGCAGTTTGAAGATGTACAACGGCAAAAAATGATCAGGAAAGGCTTGAAGGGATCACTTTGTGTCACTTGCTGTTTGCCGTTTCCATTTCACAGACGATTAATCTTTCTGTGAAGAAAGGCCAGAGAAACAAAGCACGTTGGGCTCTTCCTGCAGTTACTTCTCCTCAATGCACACTAGCCTGCTAACTAAAAGGCCCTTAAATATCCAGCAGAGAGAGATGTTCTGAGCCTGAATGCAGCTGGTTAGAGGTCAGTGCTACAAACCTCTTGCCATTGTGTAATACAGACTTTGGCAGGACTCCCTTTTTTCCAGAGGGCTAGCAGAAGGGGGCAGAGAGAGTTTTGGCAAAAAACCCCTTGATTATGAAAGGAGGGTGTTTGGCACCGTGTAAGCACAAACTCACCCAGCTTTCCTTGCCAATAGTCTCTGTATCAATCGGGGTGGGTTTTTTTTAGTGGTATTTATTATTTTTTTTTAATTTGTAGCTAGATGTCTTGCTGTTAATAGTGATTATAGCACACTTTCGTTATTTGTATCATTCTAACATGTTTTGCAGTGCTGCATGTGTCAATCATTGTGTCAACATTCTATCATGTATATTGTGTATTGCAATTTATGTTTTATATAGCTTTTGTTTAGAATGTTAAAAAATATCCAGGTAGTTAAGATATTTAGCATTGATAGCAATTTTTTTAAATTATTTTATATATATGTATAATTTTCAGTTCTTTTTTTATTTTTATTTTTTTTTATTTTTTTCAATTCTTTATTTTTGCAGTGCATTTAGTTAACACAGCGTGCATGTGGTACCCCAACGGCAATCCACATGCTTTTCAACAATATTTGCAACAGTAGGGTACATGTTAAATCTTGCACTATTTTATATTAATCTAAGATTTAGCAAGATCAGTCCTGTTTCAATTTTCTAATATATATTTGCAAGAACACTGGTGAGACAGTAGAGTAACATTGGTAGGGTAATTGTCAAGCATAGCATATGGCATATCCTCTTACTGCTATGAGGTGGATGCTCAATGTACTTAGTCATGGTATAGTAAGGGGTACCGTGAGCAGGAGCTGACTGGTTCGATCTGTCTAGGCTGGGACGCAGGTGTGCGGTGGGACAGACAGGCTGGCCAAACGTGGGGATTTATGTGCATGGTACTGTCGCTATAAAATAGGTTAAGCCTGTGCGGGTGGTCGGCTGTACCAGTCGGGTGTGGGCATAGGTCGTCTGATCGGTATGTGAGTGGCCTAGTTGGTGCGGGGATGTATTGGCAACGTTCGGTGAGTATTGTGGTGGAGATAGGGCAACTTCTCTGGGTGTCGTCCGGGAGTCAATCCGATCTTCTGGGTTCAGGTCGTGGCCCCAGCTCGGGGGGCTGAAGCTGTATCCCTGGGTATAAAGTCACGGGTGGCCGCAGGATCCCAGCCATGAGGGTTTGTCGGGCCCAGCGAATCCGAGGGCAGGCCCAGTGCCTGCAGGTGGTGTGTTGCATCTGGCAGGTCTCGTATGGTAATGGTGGTTTCACCGCGTTTGATCAGCAGCGTCCGAGCCTGGCTCCATCGGTAGCTGATAGTTTTCTTGCGTAGGAGGGAGGTTAGAGGTCGGAGTGACCGTCGCCAGGCGAGGGTTCCCCCGGAGAGATCCGCAAAGAAGGTTATGGACATCCCTTCAAAGTTGTATGGTGTTTGCCCTCTGATGGCTGTCATCACGGCTGCTTTGTCCCTGAGACCCTGGAATTGCATCACTAGGTCGCCTGAGGCTGTGGGTGGTGCCTTGGCTGGTTTTGGAAGTCGGAATATGCCTTCCAGAGGCACTGCCTTAGCCTGTTTTGGTGTGAGTATAGCTGCTAGGAGTCGTCGAGCAAAATGGGGGAGTTCCTCAGGTGGAACTGTCTCGGAGACTCCTCTGAGTTTTATGTTCTTCTGTCTCCGCTTGTCTTCTAGGATGTCGAATCTGCCTTCATAGGCAGTGCCCTGTTGTGTGAGCTCTTCCACCCTTTTTTCCAGCTCTTTAATTTGTTGTGTATGGTTTTGGGTTTTGTGTTCTACCTCACTGAGGCGGCCCGTCAGGCCTCGCAGATCCTCCCGAATCAAGGCCACGTCCGCCGAGATTTTCAGTTGGAGGTCCGCCATGATCTCCCTGATGGCCGTTAGTGTCACTGGGCCGGTGTCGGGTGTCCGGTGCAGGGGTGCCGCTCGTTCTGCCGGTTGCCGCACCATTGCTGGCGTGAGGCTTCCCTCTTCTTCCTCCGATGCCCCGTCGGAGAAGTCAGAGCATCCTCCGAGGAGGGACGCCATCTTACTCTCTTGGGCGCCATGTGCCTGCCGCCAGAGGTCTCCGATGCTGTGTCCCTGCCGGGGTCGGTTGGGCTTTAGTTTTTTGGTTTTCTTGCCCATGAGGTATACAGTGGGGGTTACTTGGGTGTTGTTTGGTTGTGGGTCACCTCTATTTTTAGGGGTTTTGTCCGTAGTTTGGCCGGAGCTCAGAGGCCATGCGACTGTCCGCTTCTGTGGTTAGGCCACGCCCCCCCATTTTCAGTTCTTTTTATCTTGAAAGCAGAAGTTTTTTGAAAATATTTTTTTTTTCCAACACGCTCCAAATCATTTTTTTTTTTTTTTTAAGTGGTTTAGATTTTCTGAAATGATTTAGAATCTATCCCATTGTGTTTTGAAATCAGACTACAACATAAATCCAAAAGCAATATGAATACCTTGTAAAGATTGTCCAACTTTTTTGGAAAACCAAGCTTTCACTATATTTACGTTTAAAATGCTTAGTGACATATCTATGCCTTGATATATTCAAGGGCTCTTTCGCCATCCCTACATCATTGCTTCTCATTCCAATGTCCAATCAAATACTTCTCATAAAGTAGTATTCTTGGAGAATAGAAATGCATTGAATCAAATGCTTCACTATCAGAAAGATTGAACCACCTGAGCGTGGTGTGTGCGCGTCCATATGCGGGAAGATGAGTGACAGCTCACTTCCCAATCCAAGAGTGGGGGTGGCACAAACAAGTAGAGGGATTATATTGAGCCATATATTAGTTAGTGTGTGCGATCCACACACATACTGTCCTAAAGCTTTACATTGAAGGTGTGCTCACAGCGTTGCTTGCAAGTGACTAATCTGATTGCATCCATCACGAACATGTTTCATGCACAGAATTAACATCAGTCGGCCTAGAACACATTTGCAGGAGGCGTAAGTACCAGAATGCATAAAATAGGGTTTAAAATAAGAAAACAAAAGCCTTTGTTGCATCATTTCATGTTCAGGTTGATGGACCCTTCTATTCCTCCTGAACTGCCATGCCACTTATTTGTAACTGGCAGAAATGTATAGCTAGCACAATAATAATTCTGTTCCCATCTCTAAGCAAGCCTCAATGTTGAAATGTCCATCATTACTGGTTTAGAATTTGTGTGGCAAAAGGTGTTCTGTAAGCACATGACTGAGCGCTAACATGAATCACTGGGTTGTTTTCTGACAATGGTTCCCAGATGTACAGTTTTCTTTAAACTCGCTGCCAGTAGTAACAGGAATTTTAAGTTTAAATTGGAGTTTGTTTTTTCCTTCTAGTTTTCTAGAAGTGAATGTGTGGTGTTTCCCATTTATACTCTCGCGTATAAAGTTTTAACTTGAGTGAAAATGTTCAACTCAGTATGGCAATGTGTATTGTGGTGACATCTATGACTTATAATGGAATGTGTATATGTAAATGTTTGTGGTTTATTTCATATGTTGTGTACAGATGGAGTTTAATTTTTGGGGTGACAAGGTCAGATTACCAAAAATTTTTAAACATTTGTTGGTTTTTATCTTAATGTGGTTGCTGTCCATGACACTGCATTACTTGTGTGATATCACCCAAGTTTAGAAGTTTAAACCATTCCCAGCCTCGCAGACATCGCCTCGTTTCTGGTCCTCCAACAAGAAATTCCCTAAATTTGAAGGTTGAACTGTACAAGCTCTAGACTGCAAGTTTATTATAGTCTACCACAATCAATATCTTCTGTAAAGGGATCTTCACTGGGCATGTTATGTCAAAGCAAGTGCATCTCTTACACCTGGGCTAGCTACTGAACATCCACCTATGCCCTGCCACGCTTCATGGGTTATCTTGGGGTTCCTTTTTTTTTTTTTTAGCTTTCCCTTTGTAGATTTACCTGTATGGATGGGTCAGACAAGAAGAACAATCCTGAGAGTTCACGTTGCAATATGGTGCCCATTAAGCACTAGGTTGGTGAGTAGTCACAGGCTGGGTCTGTAGCTACATTGTTCTAACTCTTGCTCCTGGAAGAACTTGGTGTGGCCAATCACCTGTGCTGTGTGTCACCTTGATGTCTCCAATTGTGGTAATCACAATAATAACTGTCTTAATTTTTGGCCAATCGAACCAGCTTGCTGGCAATATGTATGACGTGGGAATTCACAACTCATTACTCGAGTTACAGTCACTGGATATTATGTTAGACTTCTTATGTTATTTTATTTCTCTGTTTTTAGCCACGTGAGCAATAAAAAAAAATAAAAAATAGTTTGCCATGGTGACTAGCAAATGTATTTAAATGTGCTTTGGTCATACCTCCTCAGTGGCTCGTTTGACACTCTTCTTGACCTGTTGTGGTAGCCAGTAGTAGCTTCCTCTGCCACCAGCCATCTCTGCACTGTAACTCTTTTTTTGTCCTGCACTCCTGGCAATGTGTTAACCTCTTTGCTGCTAGTTTGCCATCTTTGGTGATACAAGACTGTTCTCCAACGGCTCAACCTATTCATTTCTGAATTATTTATTGGGGGAAGTAAAACCCAATCTCCTCTTGGGTTCTCCTGTTTATGCCCTCTGTATTGCACTTTCTGTGTGGAATCTGCTTTTATTTATTACGTCGATACAGTGTAAGTGACCTAGGCCTGTTCCAGTTGCAAAATATTAATTCCCAGATACTAATTCTCCTGTTGTCGATTTTTAGGCAACCCCCAAGAGGACTTTTATGAGGGCTTTTTTTGTCTCCTCCTTTGCATTCTAAAACCCTGTTTGCATTCTGTTACAGCACATGCACTCACTTAGGTGTTGTCAATCTTGTACGTGCCAAAGATTCTCTCTTCTGGGATTACGTTTTTGGGCAGTAATTTTAGCTAGGGATCGTCCAATATTACTTTTTAAGGGTCAATAACTGGCAGCAATAGTTTAATTTGCAGTTCTTAAATAAGCCATTTCTTCACAAATCTGCCATTAACATTATTATATAATGTTTAGTATTTTGTAAATCTTTCATTTATTAAGAGGTAAATGCAGAAAATATACATGCCGGTCAGATAAAAATTTTATATAATTATATTAATTCTTTATATATCCCCCATCCCTGCCTTTTACCAGTGGCCGGTGGGAGGGGAGAGCGGTGAGGAGGTGGGGGACATTACACATTACAGGGGGTTTCACATTGTGGTGGAATGAAATGTTCTGGCTTATTGAGCAGAATTGGTGCAGTGAATCCTCTGTGGGAAAATGTTAGGGTCCGTAGCCTTTCTTGCCACACTGAAGTGTCTGATAAAAATCTTCAATACCTCCTGGGGACAGAATAAAGTAGGCAGTCCAGGTTAGGACGTGCCTATCTTGCTTCTGATTGGAGCCATACTGCAGAATGCGAGCTGTTGACATGAGATGAAATAAATATGGTGCATATTCAAAGAGACTGCAATTTCTCAGACGGCTAGGGGCAGGCATTGGAGAGAGGAGCTGAAGAATGCGTGTGCTGGTCCTCTGTCCGCAATATCAGTATCCGTATAGGCCGATACAGATATTCGCCAAAATGCTGAATATCCGCTAAACCGATAATTGGTTGATCCCTACTTCCAGTCCCCATTGCTGTCTGATACACCAAGTTGTGTTTTCTATAATCACAACAGCCTTGGAGGATTCTTTGATTGCAAACAAGGGAGGGATCCGCACTCTCATCACCTGTAGACCTCCGTGCACTGTACCTAGGGCTGGCAAACCCCAATTCCATATAGTAAGAACAAAGTAGTCCAGGCACTAAGGGTATTCATTAGATATATATGAAGGGGGAAAAAAAGCAGATTTATTGGCAAAACACGACAAATACAGCAACGTTTCGATACCCAATGGGATCTTTGTCAAGTTTGACAAAGATCTCATTGGAGGATTCTTCAGCCGCTTTTGTTTTCCTCACAGTTTAAATGTATGTACCTGGTCACTATTAAAGAGGAATGCATGTAAACCGCTGCTTTGGTGGATTGTTTCCCCTTTAACAATTCTGTTGACAAGAGAGTTGTCTAGAGCAGTGTTTCCCAACCCAGTCCTCAAGGCACACCTACCAGTCCAGGATTTAGGGATTACCCAGTTGTGTCTAAGGTGTTTTTACAAAGAAGAAAAAGAACACCTTAGACACAACTGGGTAATCCCTAAATCCTGGACTGGTAGGTGTGCCTTGAGGACTGGGTTGGGAAACACTGGTCTAGAGGGACTTCTGGAATTGAAACAGACCTTTGGTCCGTTATCTGATGCTAGACGTCCTAACGCTCTGCATGAGGACCTTCGGCGTCAAATATTTCCCCTTAGAAAAGCGTTGCATAATGCTTTCCTATGGGGAAATCCGAATTGCTGCGCATGCGCATTAGGTCTGGGTCAGGCTATGCCCACGCTCCATCTCCGCTGACGTCAGCCGGTGGGGGAGGAGCGTGGGCATCGCCTGACCCAGCGCCAAGGGACATTGGTGCTGGTTTCAGGTAAATCCCTTCAGTACCGTGAGGGGGTTGGGAGGGGAAGGAGGAGGGCACTGCAAGAGCCTATAGTGCCAAAAAAATGGGTTTGGTTTCCTGGCACTATAGAATCCCTTTAACACTTCATTTTGCATAAAGGTATTGCTAATACCACAAGTAATGGATTCTCCTGCACTGTGACCATGTTAAGATGAAATATTGACATTTATCCTCCACATTAAACTTATTTTCATTTGTGTGGCTTCTGTACATGAGTCCTCTCCTTGGTGTTATTTCCCCTGTTTGTTGGTGATTGATGGAACAGCTCTTGCTCAGATCAGTCAATCTACCGTTGCCTATTTTGTGCTGGTTTCCTTCTCCTGTGCTTAGCTATGTTGGGAATTTTCCATGGAATATGAAGGTGGTATCTACAAGGCTTTCTGGAACTGGTTCTACCTTTCCAGTTGGCAGATGACATATTCGTAAGCAATAGATTCTCATGGAGCATGTCACAGTTGAAAATTTATTTATCAGTAAGCATAAATTGATTAAAATTTTGATTTCATTGATTTTATTTATTTTTTGTTACGTTTCTTAATTTAAGCTAGAAATACCTGTCACATTCATGCACAATAACACTTTTTTCTCTTTGGTAATTCCCCCTAGGATATAATGTGCAAAGTCAAAAACTGGGTAGTGGAGGAAAAGAGTCATGTACGTTATTTCCATGAGTGGAATGACAAGGAGGTAAGATTATGTGAATTATTTACTTTCAGCCATTGCAGGTCACATATTACAAGGAGTTATTGATTCAAAGCTAGAACTGTCCAAATATGTAATTATGTTTAATGGTCGTGATTTATCAAATTAATGAGTAATTACAGAAAAATTATAGCTCCGTAATACCTACAATTTCCATTCCGTTTGAATTTCAAAAAACGTTCTATAATGCCTAAGCAATCTAGGCACCATAAGTATGATAGCCTGCTTTAGAGGTAATTGTGCAAGGAGTCCTCTGGTGCTCTCCCACAGTATGTTATCAAACGGATTTCTGTTGGATCTAATACAGAGCGGACCCTGGATCCACATTAGTAACCTCAATTCTGCCAATGTGCATATTGTATATTTAAAGGAACATTATAGTCACCAGAACAGCTACAGTTCATTGTATTTTGTTCTGGTGAGTATAATCATTCCCTTCAGGCTTTTTGCAGTAAACACTCTTTTCAGAGAAAATGCAGTGTTTACATTGTAGCCTAGGGAAAACTCCACTGGCCACTCTTCAGATAGCTACTAGAGGTGCTTTCTGGGGCAGTGCTTCACATTGTGCAGCACTGACATTCAGTGCCTCCACCGTCTGCATGGAGACACAGAACTCCCCTCATAGAGATACATTGACTCAATGCAACTCTATGAGGGCTGTGTTTAGCTTGTGCGATTGGCCATGGCCAATAAGAGTCAATGCATCTTTATGAGTAAAGTTCAGTGTCTCCATGCAGAGGGCAGAGACACTGAATGGCAGTCATACTGTGCATCACCGCCCCAGGGAGCACCTCTGGTGATTATACAAATACAATTAGCTGTAGTTGTACTGGTGACTAGTGTCCCTTTAAGAAATCAGAATATGTTGCCACCACATTGAAAGATTTAAAGGAAAGTATCTTGCAACCAACAAAAATGTCAAACTCACACTTTTCCTGCTAAATGGGCCACTTAATGCACCTTTATAAAAGTGGGGAAATGCATACAAGTGGCTTGGCTAGTGAGGTATTTAAAATGACTGATCTTTCTGACATGCTTTGGTTCTTTTATATCTGTATTTCTGATCTTCCTTTCAGATTGAAGTGTTAAATAAACACTTACTCCTGACCTCCAAGCCAATGATCTATCTAGTCAACCTTTCAGAAAAAGACTACATTCGGAAGAAAAACAAGTGGTGAGTTCTCTGCAACGTTTATTATTCTGTCAGACTTGTGCGTAAGAGCCCAGGGATGGTTTTTGGAAACCTCTTAGGCATCAAATAATACTTTTACAATCTTGGCAAGTACTGGCCTTAACTAATAGGATAAGACATAAGAGTTACTAGGTTCATTGAATGACTGTGGCCATATTTGTGGACAACAAATACATTTTTCAATAATGTATGGTGCTAAAGTTAACCTGTGATCATATATACAAAATTAAGTTGTTTATGTCACCAGACAGAAATATATATACTTTTTTAGATGTAGTGGTTCTGGTGACTATAGTCTCCCATTAATACAAGTCTGTGCCACTACCCCAAGCATATATCATAATGAACTCCCTTTAGTACAATGAATACCAGCAGTGACTTATTCTCTTGTTACTTGAACAAGAAATACATGTGCAAAAAGCTGGAGCTTCACTTGGTATCAAACACTGACGCCATGGGACTTCCATGAAAAGTAATGGTTTGTTAGAAAAATATACGTGCACATACATGGCAGTGTTAATTCAGACCACGTAGGTGTGGGAACCTGTATTTATTAAAACAAAAAAAAGTAATGATGCCTACACGTAAAAAAAAAGAGAGAGAGGAGAGTGGAAAATTAAGGAGAGGTTGGACACATTTCGTGTCTTTAACCATGCTTCCCCAACATTACCTGTAAACCAAATAAACACAAAGTTTAAAAAGACCGGAGGAAATGGAGGAACTCTCTTCCACGCCCTTCCAG
This sequence comes from Pelobates cultripes, assembly GCA_933207985.1. Classification (NCBI taxonomy): domain Eukaryota; kingdom Metazoa; phylum Chordata; class Amphibia; order Anura; family Pelobatidae; genus Pelobates; species Pelobates cultripes. Next base: position 37,440,527 of record OW240918.1, on the reverse strand, counting down.
TGCCATGTACTTAGTTGATTGGTGAAGGCAGAATTATTTTCGTTTTCCAGAGCCCCACTCAGGTAGACAAAAAAAGAGATCTTCAGGCAATCACGTTTAGAATGATCCTCGTTGTTAATCAGTGTATTTTACCTTTTTACATGTCAGATTGTAAATTACGAGAAATTTTATTTTTGAAATGGTTTTCTTTTTCTGTTCATTTAAATGTTATCTTTTGCTCAAGACCACCTTGTGGATATAATACTGAGTTACCTAAATAAAAGTTAATCCTTACCTAAATATCTGAATTCTCTTTAAAGCCACTCGCTGCCTTTCCATCTCTGTACTTTGTAAACTATAGTTAGGTGCACATGGTTTCAATTCTCCTTTCGAAAAAAAAGGTTACATTTCTATACAGTATCAAAGAGAGAGAAGGCTTTAAACTAAAAAAATAAATAAACATTCATAGATTGTAGGCCAAAACAATAATTAATGTCAGATGTCTGCATCCTATAAATCATTAGAGAAAGTGGCACAGCTTAAATGGATCTGATTAATATGGCCGTGCCGGTCTGTATTTTAATGGAGTACTCTGCTTCACCTTTTACATGGGGATTTATGAGAACAGCCTAGATTAAATACAGAATTTGCTGTTGGTTAGTATTTTTTATTGGTTTGCGTGCTGATTAAAGTAATGAACACTATATGCTAATTTGTGTAATTTTCCAAGTTTATAGATAAAAGTTTATCACAAAACTATATGTATTGGTTTCTAACCATCAATCAATCTGCACCAATTTTTCATGCTTAGTTGAACATCACTCATGCAGCTAGGGAATTGCACACCTGCCCTGACAAGCATACCTGGTTACTTTATAGAAAGCAGGATTTGATCTATACATTGTGCTAGCAAGTACATGGATGAAAACTTTAGTAGACTTAACTTAGCCAGTATTTTAATATCTGGTATTTTGAAAGCTATTTGGTAAATATTCAGTGCTTTGATATTCAGATATCCATATTTATGTGGCATTTGGACCATTTCTCTGCTTTTCATTTATAAATTTTTTATGCCAAGACAGAATCGCTCTGTAATAAAAAAAAGTACATTCAGTATGATTCTTCTGAAAGGAACGCTTAATTGCTCTTCGTGAATAGTTAAGGATGGCTTAGCATCTTGAGAAATGTAGTTCACAGATCACTGCCCTGTAGCAATAAAATGATATCTGGAAAAAGTATAATTTGTATAATAGGCCTGTACTGTTTTAGGTTTGCAATCACTAATGTATGTTAGAATATCACAAATTATAATCTGTAATATATTTTATTTTTTTACATACACGTCTATATTTACCCATGGCACATATTTAAACCTTCTAGATCTCCCCAAACAGCAACTACTTTAAACTGTTAAATAGCTTTAAATGACCTACAATCTTACAATTTATCCATGCAATTTGGGCATGTTTTACATACACGGTCTTTTGAGGAGTGACCACCTTGTTCTGTGCGTGCCCAAAAAAAGTGCATCACACCTGCATTGTGCAGATTACAGGAGACCACTCGCTGTTTTGTAATTGTATCATAAATGCCATTCCCAGACTATTCCCAGACCTTTCCCATTCTTAAATAGCAGACTGAACGCTCAGCAGACGCCATACACCATTACCTGTCTCCAGACTATTGAAACCAGTAATGAAGACAACCTTTTCTTAACCATTTGTAAGTGTATTCCCTCCATCATTCGTATACACAAAAATGTCACTTATGGATTGTGTCCTTGACAATTAGATATATATATTTATTTTTATTTTTATTTTTTCGGCAGAGTAAAATTTGTAGCAGGATAGAATTTTATTTTAAAACTCATCTTCCGGATCTGGTATAATTGGTTTTCAAAGATCAAAGCCTATATGTAGTTGAATGATGTTTTTAACCATTTTCGGGCACAGTATTGGCCACCTGCTGTTGCTATTTTCCCTCAAGCTAGCCACTGAACACCCCCTGCGCATCTCTGCTCATAAAACATGATTGAGGAAGTATTAGTCATCTATTTATGAGTGTGCTGCATTGCATGATGGGAAGAGGCCTACCTTAGTCCTAAAGATTACCATTTAAATTTCATACGAACTCCCAATCTGACCTTAAAACCCCACTTACTGCCATATTATACTCCGTATTGTCAGAGAAGCAGTGAAACAATTGATGAGTTGTTTTTTTCCACTACTTGGGTTTCAGATAATGTTTAAAAATCAGGCCTGTGTTGTCATAGGAAATATAATATCTGCATTAACAGCTTGTACCATTTGTCATTACTGATTAATTTTAATCCCTCATTATCTGTGTGTGTGCATATTGGTGGATTTATATATAGATATGGACATTGCTCATATGTGAATGCACAGACATTTAACAGAAGAGCCACGATTAACACACATCTAGTGTTGTTTGATCACCATTGCAATTACCCAAGGCAAGTATGTTTTTTTTTTTTTAATTTAATTTTTTTGAGGAGCAGTTTCCAAATCATTTCTCACAGCACACTCAACAGTCCAAGAATATGGGGTGTCCCAATTCTGTTCCTATGGGGAGGGTGGCAGAAAAAAAAGGACGATTTGTGTACTTTTGATTAGTGGGTTGGGAACTTGTTTTTGTTTTTCCATTTTAATTTTGCCCACTGTTATTAATTTAGTCCTTCTCTGTTTATTACAAATACACAAAAATAAGTCCTGCACTCAGACTCCCACTACTCTTGGGTGGCAGCAACTACCATTGCACACATTAGCCCCAATACATACAGTAAAAAAAACAAAGAAAAGATACCTGCGCACTTCACATATCCCTATGCATATTTAAATAAATGGAGGTTATTTAGGAACTCCACTGGCCATTAGGTGTAAGCCCACCTGCCACATCAAGGCAGACCTCTTAGGTGGTTCCTACACTGACCGTTCACCTTGGTTCCTTGAGCTTCAGGCAAAGATATCTGTAATGAGACAGAAAGGGTTTTTTTTTTTTTTTTTTTTTTAAATATACGCCCCTACATACTTATTAACCTTTAAAGGACCACTCTAGGCACCCAGACCACTTCAGCTTAATGAAGTGGTCTGGGTGCCAGCTCTTTCTAGGGTTAACCCATTTTTTTTATAAACATAGCAGTTTCAGAGAAACTGCTATGTTTATTAATGGGTTAAGCCTTCCCCCAAAGCCTCTAGTGGCTGTCTCATTGACAGCCACTAGAGGCGCTTGCGTGCTTCTCACTGGGATTTTCACAGTGAGAGCATGCCAGCGTCCATAGGAAAGCATTATAAATGCTTTCCTATGCGACCGGCTGAATGCGCGCGCAGCTCTTGCCGTGCGTGCGCATTCAGCCGACGGGGCGGAACGGAGGAGGAGAGAAGGAGGAGAGCTCTCCACCCAGCGCTGGAAAAAGGTAAGTTTAAACCCCTATCCCCTTTCCAGAGCCGGGCGGGAGGCACCCTCAGGGCACTGTAGTGCCAGGAAAACGAGTATGTTTTCCTGGCACTATAGTGGTCCTTTAATAGGGAATACATGGGGTGGGTGGCAGCATTGTAGTATTGCGTGATACAAAAGTAATTTCAAATACGCAAAAATTAGTCCTGCACTCAAGCTCCCACTACTCTTGGGCTGCAGCAATGACCATAGCACACATCAGTCCCAATACATACAGTAAAACCCAAAGAAAAAAGTTACCTGTGCTCTTCCCTAATCCCTGTGCATATTTAAATAAATGGAGGGAAGTGCGCAGGTACCTTTTTTTTCCTTCTCTGTTTATTGCTATGATGGGGAATGGAGAGAATCACTCCAAGCCTCTTATGGCATATCAGTTTTAGGCGATGGACTGAATTAAGTGGGAATGCAACTCCCACAAATACTGGGCAGACTGGTACAAGTATATTCCAGTGCTGCCCTTAGATTAACACTGCAGTGTCACTCACAGCATACTTTAGATTTTTTTCGTGACTAGTGTTATGTCAACCTGATCTACCTGTGGAAATGCATTCTACTTTGTCTCTTACCCATATTATTCTTCATGTACTACTGCTTTGGGTATCTGTCGGACCAACGAAAGAGTATGTAATTGGTGCCCACAAGCTCATTCTTCAGCAACTGATTGTAAAATCTGTGTGAGAAAATCTGCAACCCTACATAAGAGTTTTAAGGGCTTCTGACACTGAATGGCACCGTATGTTTCATTTTACCACTAAACCTGATGGAAAATGTGTATTGCTGGGCAACATTAAAATAAAATAAAACATTGTTTCCCTGCAGATCTGTTTCAAATACAAGCAAATAGAGCCTACATGTCTTTCTCCAATTTTTTTCAGATCCCTCTACCCTGTTTAATTCTATTCCTTATCTTACAAGGTAGCACTTGTACAAACTCTGGTCATCTGGTTACAATCCTAAACAAGAGCAAATGTATATAATTATATACACCTATATGTTATAAAGCTTCTTTACTTAGGCATGATTTTTATTTTGCTTGTAAATATAACTTCTGATTTTATGGTTATTTACATGATTAAATTTATGCAGATAACTCTTCTAAAGAATTGGAATGGAAACTGTTAGTCATTTGCTTTAATTTCATTTCATAAATCCTTTCAATCTGATGTTCTCAAATTTGCTCCTTAAGTATAGGTGCCTAGGCTGAAGCTAAAGTGTGGTGGAAAATTGGCGATTTGTACCTTGATATTTAATTTTAATGAATGAATGATTTTAATGAATCCTCACTACTTCTAGTAAGTGGTCTGGATGTTTGGCCCATACTCTTTAAGCTAGTAAGCAAGTTGCCATACAATCAGCACGCTTTATAGTAATCTAGGCACAGCGCTACCTTTTTAAAATCTTCATGGTTTTATTTAATGATTTTAAATAGGAACGTTCTCCCATTATCCTTCTCGGGGGCCCGAGTCATTGATGTAATAATCCCATGATGTATACATTTTAAGCAAATTTTCCATACTGAAAGATTGTAAGAAACACAATGTATGTAGTTAAAATGGGATTTAATCTTGTTTCATCTTTAAAGGAACACTATAGGGTTAGAAACTCAAACAAGTATTCCAGACTGAATTAAAGGACCACTATAGTGCCAGGAAAACATACTCGTTTTCCTGGCACTATAGTGCCCTGAGGGTGCCCACACCCTCAGGGACCCCCTCCCGCCCGGCTCTGGAAAGGGGGAAGGGGTTAAAACTTACCTTTTTTCAGCGCTGGGCGGAGAGCTCTCCTCCTCCGTTCCTCCCCGTCGGCTGAATGCGCACGCGCGGCAAGAGCTGCGCGCGCATTCAGCCGATCACACAGGAAAGCATTCATAATGCTTTCCTATGGACGCTGGCGTGCTCTCACTGTGAAAATCACAGTGAGAAGCACGCAAGCGCCTCTAGCGGCTGTCAATGAGACAGCCGCTAGAGGAAATAGGGAAGGCTTAACCCATTCATAAACATAGCAGTTTCTCTGAAACTGCTATGTTTATGAAAAAATGATTTAACCCTAGAAGGACCAGGCACCCAGACCACTTCATTAAGCTGAAGTGGTCTGGGTGCCTAGAGTGGTCCTTTAAGGGACACCTGTTTCCTGGGAATGCAAATCCCACAAATACTGGGCAGACTGGTAACACCTTATAGTATTAATACTATTTAGCCCCTCTGCACCCTCCCTCCCTTGTCTTCCCCCTCACCCACCCTCAAAGAGAGTAAAATCTTACATTTTCTCTGAAAAGACAGTGCTTACTGCAGAAAACCTTCAGGGACTGACTATACATACCAGAACAACTAAATTAAGCTGCAGTTGTTCTGGTGACTATAATGTTCCTTTAACAAGTCTACATTTCCTTGTTACATTCTGAAATTTTAATCTGGGATTAAATGAGAAATGTACAGGGAACCTTGGTCTTAGAAATGTTAAAGATCCAGGGATGCAAAGCTCGAATAGCACCTTCTAAAATATAGAAACGAGTATACTGTGGCATATCCTAATACCAACGTTGCTTTCTGCACAGGGGTTTGCCTAAAACAGTGAGTTGAAAAACCTAATGCAAAATCTTGGCAAAAATAGATTTTATGGATAAAAGGATTATTTATCCTCCCCCAGCGGTTTTTGACGTAAATATTGCAAGTTTGTTTTTAATATTGTATTACTTTTGTCCGGTCAGCTGTTTAATGGGGAGGACACACGGTGGGTGCTTGTCAGATGCAGCAATCACCTTTTCAGTTCTTCTCATAGAGCAGCATTTGATGTACACAGTCTATGGCATCAGACTGACTGCAGGACATTATAGAGGTTCTATGATGGAATCTACCATTCAATCAGGCACTAGTAGGCGTGGCAACTACAAAACGTTAAAAATGCCATTTCTCAGAAACTGCACTACTTCTCATTTGCACGGCTGCAGTTTCATCATCTATTCTACTAAAATTGCTACATCAAGATGAAGTGATTATGGTGCTTGATCTATCTCTCTAAACAAAATCTAAGCAGTTTATTTCCTGATGCTGTCCTATAGGTGGTGCTATTTCATGTCCAGTATATAAAAATAGTTCTCTTTTAGTTCTGTTAGCTGTCTATTAAATCTAATAAATCAGTATAAAACTATATTAATGCTCCTTCCACAATGCAGGACTTCATATTATTTTAGCTCATATCATTTTGCATGTAATCGGTCAAAAAGACCCATTGCACCATAACCACCACATGATGTAGCATTTAGAATCCTTAGAAGGTACCTTAAAGCACAAAGATTGTATGGTGTTTAGGAGAGCTTCAACCCAGCGGCTAGAAATCTGTCTGACCACCTCTTTGGCACATAAATATTTCTCAATTCAGACCACACAAAAAGACTAATGGTAACAAATCAGCATGTTACAGTTACAAATACGCAGAAACCTATATTAAGACTACCTTCACACGTTAAAGAATAGAGATTGTCGTCCGTTTATTTTGAATAGGCTCTGATTTTTATCTTTAAACCCATGCTGGCCGTGTTTTAGTGATAACATATGTATAAATAGCTAAAGTCGTCCTTTTGTGCTAGTTATTTTCTTGCCTCTTTTGACACGGACCAATCAGATTGTTGTATAAGTCGTTGGAGACTAACCCAAAGTGTTGATATGCTAAGCTGTTTCTTGACAGAAGATAGAAAGTTTTGACAAACATACACTGCACAGTGAGTGTCCAATTTGAAATCATTTAAATAAATGCAAACCACCATTATGGGAAACACAAACAGCCTGAAAAGCGAGTTATCAGAATAATTGTCGAACTGTTATGAATGGAAGAGGATGTTGAAATAGGGCATGATTGGCTGGTGTTCCATGTGTCCCTGATTACCTTGCCTTGTGCTTTTATCCTGGTAAGTGACATTCTTTGTATTCCCGTGGAAGGCTAGACAGTCTGACACTGAAGAGGAATAAATATTGCGTGTGCTACACATTAAGCTGTCATCTAAGACAGCATTTAGCAAAAAAAGGGAAAAAAAAGGAAAGTGGGAGAAAAGGTAACTGGATAAATTCATGTGAAGATCTGGAAAGCAGCATGTTAGTGATGAAGTTCTTGACATATTTAAGTCTTCTACTGTGAATGAGGGTTTCTGCGACCTGGTAAGTGGATAATTAGGGTAGGGGGACAATTGCCTAGGGTTGTTAATTCGAATGTTGAAGATAATTTGGCTTTAGTGGATGTATATTATAAAAGTTTAAAGTAACCAACATTGGTAATGTTTAAAATCTACTTTGTAATGTTCTCACTTAAAGAAACAAATGGTGTGTGTGTATTACACAAACATCCACTGAAAAATGTGTTGAAATTGTCATCAAATCCTATGTGGGCTGTTTAATTTGTATTTATAATGCTGTGTGTATTGCTAATACATAATGTTTGTCTTGCAAATGACGACTTTAGCTATTTTAAATGTCTCAATATAAAGGCAGACTAGGTCTCTGAGTCTGTGGTACTATGCACCCTTGTGAGCCAGTATGAAGCTTGTTTTATATCGATCTGTCGGAGTAAAATAATACTTGTAACGTGGATCAGTACGTGTTTTTACGGTGTAGTGAGCGCCTCGGCATGAAATGTGAACAGTTGTTAATCTGTGCCATGTCTACTCCTTTTGTAATTGGATTTACAAATAAAGTTTTTTTTCTTCATACTGCATTTGATTGCACACACCTACTTTAGTTTGTGTTAATTAAATTAGATCATGTAGTGAACTGCTTCTGGAGTTTCTTGTTGATTCATAGGTTTGTCATAGGTTCTTTTCTGAATCCAGTCTAGTTTATATCTCTTGTCGAGAGGAATTGTTGCATTATGATTTGCAGGTGGATGTGATGTAGGACATTTTTTTTGTAAATTAGCCTTCTATTTGCATGGTCTTAGCTAAATTAGTAAACCTATTATTGAGCAAAACATGTTTGTACCCATGGATCACAAGTCTACACCTGGATCAGCACATCCTTTAATCTTTACAATGTTCGTAAAAGTATTACATTAAAATATCTAAAATGTAGCTCCACCTTTTGTCAAGCGGAGAAACATTACTAAAACAAAGTAGTCCCTGCTTTGTCTACATATAGACTTTGAATGGGTTAGAATTTATGTGAAATTTCAATACAGTCAATGTGCCATTTTGGATGGGGCTGTGACAGCCTGGTGTCACCAGGCATTGTTTCAACCTCGACAGGTGTCTCTATCAGACTCTCTTTCAACAAATACACAGTGAAAAAGTCATGTGACTGGGTATTGGGGGTTGTGCCCACTTTCGTCATCAACTAAGGTTGCTAAATTATGGGTGTGTTTATAAGTTAATTCAAATATTAAACTCCGCCACATAGGGATCTGAATTTGGAAGAAAATGCTGAAATACTGCATATCCAGAAATATTTGCACTTTTTGTGGTGGTGACTAGTTACACCCCCGGCACATGTGATATTGGTAACCCAGCACTGGATTTCAGGTGACTTATAACTTATTTTATTGGTTCATTTTGGCATTTGACAAAGGTCTTGATACCTTTGCGAAAGAAATAGTCCATTTGTCATCTTATATAAAACAAAAAAAGCTAAGCTGAATTTAAAAAAATAAATAAATAAAGCCAAGAAAAAGTAGAACAAAAATTTATTTATTTTTTTTAAATTAAAGCTTCAAACTGACAGTCACTTGACAAAGCTAATGAAAGTTCCTGCTGAGGAAATTTCAGCCCTCGGGAGAAGGTAGTGGAGGTGGGCATTATCGACGTAGTAGACTCTATAAAAGAAATCAAACTGTTCAAAAAAATGTTTTTCTCCTTCCACGTGCAGGGCCGGCGCGTCCTATAGGCTAAGTAGGCGGGCGCCTATTTGGGGGGGTGCCAGCAGTGGCTTTACTGCTTGTCTGGCCGCCCACCTGTCAGGTGGGGTTGATTATATATAGCGGGCCGCATTACCAGGCGCTAAGGAGCACTTGTAGACTAGCGCCCTGTAGACTGTCGGTCCGGTGGGTGGAATGAATGGAGCGGCAACATTTTTTTCACCTAGAGCAGAAACAAATCCTTGCACTGGCCCTGGCCACGTGGCACCATTGCCGCTGGGTGTAGTGTTTATGGTGATTGGAGTGTTCCTTTTAAATTGTATTTACCAAATGTGTGAATCCTGCTTAGGGACTTGGCAGCCATTGCAAATGCTAAAATGTTAAAGGACCACTATAGTGCCAGGAAAACATACTCGTTTTCCAGGCACTATAGTGCCCTGAGGGTGCCCCCTCCCGTCCGGCTCTGGAAAGGGGAAAAGGGGTTAAACTTACCTTTTTCCAGCGCTGGGCGGAGAGCTCTCCTCCTCTGATCCTCCTCGTGGGCTGAATGCGCACGCGCGGCAAGAGCTGCGCGCGCATTCAGCCGGTCACATAGGAAAGCATTCATAATGCTTTCCTATGGACGCTTGCGTGCTCTCACTGTGAAAATCACAGTGAGAAGCACGCAAGCGCCTCTAGTGGCTGTCAATGAGACAGCCACTAGAAGATTAGGGGGAAGGCTTAACCCATTCATAAACATAGCAGTTTCTCTGAAACTATGTTTATGAAAAAATGGGTTAACCCTAGCTGGATCAGGCACCCAGACCACTTTATTAAGCTGAAGTGGTCTGGGTGCCTAGAGTGGTCCTTTAAAGCACCCTAGTGTCATCATGTGCACACTGGTGGGTTTATATTAGTTTCCATTTTACGGATCTGTGGCACTTGTATACAAGATCAAACTGCAGTGCTGTTAATCTGACAGTTGTGGAAGTAATTATATAAACATGCAACTTAATTCATGCAAAGGTAACTGTTTGGTATTTTTTTTTGTACAGATATGTGAATAAGACATGCAGGATCTAGGTAACAGTCTGGAAATTCTGAATATTCACTAATGGGTAGGGCTGTCCACACCCATCTGTCTGTCTTCACTTTGGAAAAAAGCCACACTTTCCCCAGTGCAATATTATATCATCTGTTGACTAATGATATATTTCTTCAATTTGTTTTACATTGTTGTGTTATTTAAAGGCTGTCATTTGCAAGGATGTGATTATATGCACAAATGAAACTCTATGTAATCCAACATACAGGTTTAAATGAGACTGATATATCTATATATTTATAGACCTATACAGTATTTATATATCTTGCAGTTTTTAAAAGATTTTATTGTGAAAAATTCAATTACTTACATCACGCTTATTGCTCCACAGGCCTTTTAACATAAAAGTATTAAATGATCTGGAAGTTTTCAGTCGTAATGTAATATTACTAAATAGCAACTATTTAATAGCACCGTCAACATACTTTTTTTTAGATTTTGGGATGTTCTCTTATTAATTTGGTTCTGCATGGCATTTGTTTAAAATGTTAACTAAATTGTTTTCTATCCTCCATGTACCATAGATAATTTGACTGATATGAAAACGTTGTCCCCTAGTCCACTCATTCTTTCTTCTAAATCGTGTATGAATTTAGAAAACCTAATGTACTACACTACCAAGATATTTTAAAGGGGCACTCTAAGCACAAAAACTAATACAGGGAGTGCAGAATTATTAGGCAAGTTGTATTTTTGAGGATTAATTTTATTATTGAACAACAACCATGTTCTCAATGAACCCAAAAAACTCATTAATATCAAAGCTGAATATTTTTGGAAGTAGTTTTTAGTTTGTTTTTAGTTATAGCTATGTTAGGGGGATATCTGTGTGTGCAGGTGACTATTACTGTGCATAATTATTAGGCAACTTAACAAAAAACAAATATATACCCATTTCAATTATTTATTATTACCAGTGAAACCAATATAACATCTCAACATTCACAAATATACATTTCTGACATTCAAAAACAAAACAAAAACAAATCAGTTACCAATATAGCCACCTTTCTTTGCAAGGACACTCAAAAGCCTGCCATCCATGGATTCTGTCAGTGTTTTGATCTGTTCACCATCAACATTGCGTGCAGCAGCAACCACAGCCTCCCAGACACTGTTCAGAGAGGTGTACTGTTTTCCCTCCTTGTAAATCTCACATTTGATGATGGACCACAGGTTCTCAATGGGGTTCAGATCAGGTGAACAAGGAGGCCATGTCATTAGATTTTCTTCTTTTATACCCTTTCTTGCCAGCCACGCTGTGGAGTACTTGGACGCGTGTGATGGAGCATTGTCCTGCATGAAAATCATGTTTTTCTTGAAGGATGCAGACTTCTTCCTGTACCACTGCTTGAAGAAGGTGTCTTCCAGGAACTGGCAGTAGGACTGGGAGTTGAGCTTGACTCCATCCTCAACCCGAAAAGGCCCCACAAGCTCATCTTTGATGATACCAGCCCAAACCAGTACTCCACCTCCACCTTGCTGGCGTCTGAGTCGGACTGGAGCTCTCTGCCCTTTACCAATCCAGCCACGGGCCCATCCATCTGGCCCATCAAGACTCACTCTCATTTCATCAGTCCATAAAACCTTAGAAAAATCAGTCTTGAGATATTTCTTGGCCCAGTCTTGACGTTTCAGCTTGTGTGTCTTGTTCAGTGGTGGTCGTCTTTCAGCCTTTCTTACCTTGGCCATGTCTCTGAGTATTGCACACCTTGTGCTTTTGGGCACTCCAGTGATGTTGCAGCTCTGAAATATGGCCAAACTGGTGGCAAGTGGCATCGTGGCAGCTGCACGCTTGACTTTTCTCAGTTCATGGGCAGTTATTTTGCGCCTTGGTTTTTCCACACGCTTCTTGCGACCCTGTTGACTATTTTGAATGAAACGCTTGATTGTTCGATGATCACGCTTCAGAAGCTTTGCAATTTTAAGAGTGCTGCATCCCTCTGCAAGATATCTCACTATTTTTGACTTTTCTGAGCCTGTCAAGTCCTTCTTTTGACCCATTTTGCCAAAGGAAAGGAAGTTGCCTAATAATTATGCACACCTGATATAGGGTGTTGATGTCATTAGACCACACCCCTTCTCATTACAGAGATGCACATCACCTAATATGCTTAATTGGTAGTAGGCTTTCGAGCCTATACAGCTTGGAGTAAGACAACATGCATAAAGAGGATGATGTGGTCAAAATACTCATTTGCCTAATAATTCTGCACTCCCTGTATATAGCTCTTAGAAGTGATTATGGTGTTATGTAGCCATAGATGCCATCTCCTCGTTTTCTGACAGCCACCTTCAACTGTTTTTCATATGCTCTCCCTAGCATCTGTAGCCGCTCACATTCACCTCAGCATTATCCAGCTAACCAACCTCGAGCAGTGATAGACTGCTTTTGATATTCAATATTGTATGGCTTTGGACGGATAGTATAAAATTAATATTCTACATTACTCAAGTGACTGGGCTTTGGTTAACTCAAAGCCGTTTTGACGGAAAACTGGAAAATATATACAGTTATTTGTAGTGGTTATAGTGCCTCTTTTATTTTTACTATTGCTGCCGAATAACCTACTGCAGATATCTAGCACTTTTTCTGTTGAATAATATTTTCTTATATCATACTTTAGTCTAAAACCTTGAGTAGCCCACATAGCTTGCTGGTTGCACCTGCTTGCAGTACACTAGGGGTTTGTTGCATTATTGTTTTATCAACTTATGTACCTTATGTCAGAGTACTATCGTTGGCCATAAACATACAACTTTGATTTAAGTATCTATAAAAAATGAGAAATGCTACAACTCCTTCTAAATTGTTAAAGCGTTTGCAATGTATAGACTGATTGCTAATGCTTTCTGTAAATATAAGTGCGCATTAGATTTGAGTAATTACGCTATATATCCTTTAGACTGAAAGCTAGTTTGAGCAGGGTCCTCAACTACCTATCGTTCTTGTAATTGTCCTCTTTATATATAAATCCCCCTTCTTATAATATTGTAAAGCGCTACGGAATCTGTTGGCACTATATAAATGACAATAATTATAGAGGCACCGCAATAAGAGTTATTCTGCTGTCTGTAAGGACTGATATTTTTTACTTTTTTCATTTATTTGTTTTAACTGTCGTACAAGGTGAAGAAAACACACAACCTCATTCTGTCTTTCAAATATTAGTCGCATCAGTTAACTCTACACACTACAGAGCACAAAATATTTGCCCAACTAGTAAATTGAACTTAAAGTTACACTGTAGGAAATTGCTTAGCTGTGTTCTAAACAGCTAGTTATTTTGGTAACTGTCCATATTTTGTATGTTTTTTTATCTGTGTGTGTGTATGGGGTGGGGGGGTCTATAACCTATTCTTCTTTTTGTGGCAAAATTATCATCGTCTCCTTGTTCTATAAAACACAATTTACCAGTGAAGCAAAATGTATGCATTTAATACACAGCTGTCTGCACCGCCAGTGGTTTTTGTCCCATCCTCTTTCCTTCTCCCCCCCCCAAAAAAATTTAATCTCTTTGTCCCCCGTATAGAAGGAAACCAATACTCTAAAGGTGCCTCAAATCTTGCATTTCGTGTACTAAACAGGAGTTCGCAACAAGGAGCTTATCAGAACAAATTGTCTAGCCCAACCCCTTCTTCACTCAGAACCTAATGACCCTTTATCATCATGGTTTAGATTGCTGGACACAGATGTGACAAAATACAAGTAATCTGCAGGTAACTACAGTAGCTGCACTGATGTTCCCAGAGAACTGACTGCTGGGAAGATAAAAAGCTTCCCACTGAGCCAGTGACTTTCCAGCCGCACAGCGCATCATGATCTCATACATGAAGTTTTATTTGCCGTAGAATCACAATAAGATACGATGTTCACAGTGTAAACCTATTCGGGGGGGAGGAAAAAAAAAAAACAGACAATTCATTTGGCTTGTTAGGGCCTTTGAAAGAATAAAAATACATAAGCTAAAAAAATTATATTTTTTATTTTTTTGTAAATGGAAGGCTATTTAATATAGATAATTTTCATTTTATATTCCTTATAGATAACACATAATTTGGGGTTTATTCACTAAATGCCAAATCGTAACAAATTAATATGTAGAGTGACAGCATTTAGGCCAAGATATATTTTGTGGAAACGTTCCCCAACTGAGCTATAGTAAGTTAATTTGAGGTATTTTAGCTTCAGTATTGCATTTTGGATTTAATTTGTAATCTAGTGGTTAATCTAAAATTGCATTTGCATGTTTGCATTAGCCTGGCCATCACCATCTGGTTTGCAGTCTATGTATTATTAATGTTTAAGTGGAGTGTTTCCAGAATCTATACATAATGTGTATTTCCACCTACTGACAGATCGATATGCATTTTACATATGTTGCTCAGCACCTTTTCTGGAAGAATCATCAAAATATGGTCCTGTGTGCTGATTAATTTCCCCTGGTCATTTACATCTAAATGAGCAATTACTCCATACTTTGATGCTTTATTAAGCATCTCTATGTGCATCTCATTCTTCGGGGGTGGGTGGGGGGGGGACAAAACCTTGAGGCATATTGGCTTACATGGATTATACAGTGTTCCTGCTAGGTGTATCACCATTTCCTTTTTGACATGAGCGGTTATATGGCTAAAAATTTACATTTTTTATTTTTATTTTTGCATCGGACATGAAGCATACACTTTGGTGCACAATTTTCAGTAAAAACAAAACAAAAAACTAGGGATTTTTATGCATTCATTTTAATTGATCTGATATTTAGGCTGATGGTTTAATGTGTGCACTTGAAAACAAATGGCAACATTTTTGCAAGAGGAAGATACAAACTTGCCATAGTTCAATTTTTTCCATCTAAACTTTCTTTAAAAGGTTGATTTATGGTGATAGAAGTATATATTTTTATGAATTAGCCACTGGAGGCAGACTTAGTGCTGTAATGTAAACACTGCAGTTTCTCTGGAAATGCATTGCAGTACTAAGTGCAACAGGGACTCTGCACCCAGACCACTTCAATGAGCTGAAATGGTCTGAGCTCCTATAGTGTCCCTTTAAGCTGGTATAGTGAGCATCACAAGAAGGGTGAATTTGCTTTAGATTTTTTTTTTCTTCTGTGTGAAGCAAGGAAAACCATTTTTTTGTATACTTTGTAACTTAAAAGACTACTCCAACCCTTTTTCACACAAAAGGTTTATCACCTTATAATGCCCTACTGGGTATTTCAATTTAGGTGCCTGCAGTGATGTGGTTTTCTTTTTTTTTTGTTTATTTTTGCTCACGAGACTCTGCCGCTGTAGCCAGCCAATCCTCCGAAGACGTCCGTATGCCACAGTTTTGTCCAATGCAGTGCTTTTCCTAGGAAAGCATTGGTTGACTAGGTGTGTGTGGGTGGCCAAATACCACGCTCCTCCAATCAATACCACGCTCCTCCAATCAAATGCTGCTATGAGCAGCCTTGGATTTCAGGACCAAGTGAGACTTTGTTCTTTAGCAGGCAGCTTCTCTAGTAGCTATCAGGAAGGCAGTCACTTGAAATGTATTTCATCCTTCAGTGTAAATATTGCAATTTCTACAAAATGGCAATGTTTTCAATTGCAGGGTTAAATGACAGGCAACTGCACCCATACCACTTAATTGAGATGAAGCGATCTGTTAACAAAAATCATAAAACATTTAAGAAATGCATTATGACCAAACCCAAAAGACTTAAGCCTCAGCTGCGAGGGTGTATCAAATCACTAACGTATAAACACAATTTGCATAAATGGACATAGAGTGCATTAAATTACAGTGGATTAAACTTTGCAAAAGTGCCCATAAAAAAGTATCACAAACACACAGAATTTTGGAAATAATTGTCATGAAGGGGTTAAAGGACCACTATAGTGCCAGGAAAACATCCTAGTTTTCCTGGCACTATAGTGCCCTGAGGGTGCCCCCACCCTCAGGGACCCCCTCCCGCCCGGCTCTAGAAGGGGGAAAGGGGTAAAAACTTACCTTTTTCCAGCGCTGGGCGGAGAGCTCTCCGCCTCCGTTACGCCCCGCCGGCTGAATGCGCACGCGCGGCAAGAGCTGCGCGCGCATTCAGCCGGTCTCATAGGAAAGCATTTACAATGCTTTCCTTTGGACGCTGGCGTGCTCTCACTGTGATTTTCACAGTGAGAAGCACGCAAGCGCCCCTAGTGGCTGTCAATGAGACAGCCACTAGAGGATTAGGGGGAAGGCTTAACCCATTCATAATTATAGCAGTTTCTCTGAAACTGCTATAATTATGAAAAATGGGTTAACCCTAGAAGGACCTGGCACCCAGACCACTTCATTAAGCTGAAGTGGTCTGGGTGCCTAGAGTGGTCCTTTAAGAGATAGTTACAAATGTCTTGAATTTTGATTTTCTACCTTCTTTTGTATCAACATCCACAACAATAAATTGTGAACTTAAGTTTTGTTATATATATGTGCAGATTCATTGCTCTACTCGTCCAGTCATTTTTAATGCGACAGCCACACAATACACATGCTCACTCAGCACTGTCTAGCGCCCCCACTAACTAGTACATTGAAGTCGTGCTTGTTTACACATGCCCCTTCCAGTCTACTCTCATTGGCTGCCAGGTTACATCGATGTCGTGCAAACCATTCTCCTTATGTGTATAATATTATACACATGAGGTCTGTCCAGAAAAAGTCCAGTCATGGTTAATATAACAAGAACGGTTTGCGCGACATTAATGTAACCTGGCAGCAGGGCCGGACTGGGGATACGAAGCAGCCCTGGAAAAAAATCTATGCCAGCCCCATAAGTCATTGTGCTATGTAGGGTGTGTGTATATGTGTATATGTGTATATATATATATATATATATATATATATATATATATATATATATATATATATATATATATATATATATATATATATATATATATATATATATATACATATACACACACACACACACCACAATTGAAATAGTTGGCTGCACTCTCGGATTTCCTTAAAATGTAACTTTTATTGAAATATTTAAGAGAAGATCAATGTTTCAGTCCCTCTTGTGGACTTTCGTCAGGATCATGACAAAAGTCCACAAGAGGGACTGAAACGTTGATCTTCTCTTAAATATTTCAATAAAAGTTACATTTTCAGGAAATCCGAGAGTGCAGCCAACTATTTCAATTGCATATATATATATATATATATATATATATATATATATATATATATATATATATATATATATATATATAGGCAATTTAAGTAGTTGGCTGCACACTCATGCTTACTACAGACAAGCTCACTGTACACACATGCTCACCACAGACAGGCTCCGACACACCCATGCTCCTTACAGACAAGCTCACTAACACACACATATGATCCCTACAGACAAGCTCACTGACACACATACAAGCTCACTCACTAGCAGGCACACACAAACTCACTAGCAGGCACACACACACACACACACACAGGCTCCCTCACTAGCAGATACGTGCACACACACACAGGCAGACAGTCACTGACACCCAGGCAGACAGCCACACACACACACACACAGGCAGACAGTCATTGACACCGAGGCAAACACCCACTCATACAAAGACAGGCAGACAGCCACACACATACACAGACAGGCAGACAGTCACACACACACACACGCAGTCACACACAGGCAGACAGTCACACACAGGCAGACAGTCACACACAGGCAGACAGTCACACACAGGCAGACAGTCACACACAGGCAGACAGTCACACACACAGGCAGACAGTCACACACACACAGGGCAGTCACACACAGGCAGACAGTCACACACAGGCAGACAGTCACACACAGGCAGCAGACAGTCACACACAGGCAGACAGTCACACACAGGCAGACAGTCACACACTCACACACTCACAGTCACACACTCACAGTCACACACTCAGTCAGACACTCACAGGCAGTCACACACACACACTCACACACACACTCACACACACAGTCACACAGACAGTCACACATCACACACTCACAGGCAGTCACACAGACAGTCACACACTCACAGGCAGTCACACAGAGACAGTCACACACTCACACAGAGACAGTCACACACTCACACAGAGACAGTCACACACTCACACAGAGACAGTCACACACTCACACAGAGACAGTCACACACTCACACAGAGACAGTCCCACACTCACAGACAGTCACACACTCACAGGCAGTCACACACTCACACAGAGACAGTCCCACACTCACAGACAGTCACACACTCACACAGAGACAGTCCCACACTCACAGACAGTCACACACTCACACACTGACCTCCTTCTTACCTCCTGTTTGTTGCTCCTGGAGGCTGGTTGTTGGGGAAGCAGGACTCCTTCCTGCTTCCCATGCTGCAGTCAGCCGGGCCCTGCCGCAGGTAAGCCCCGCCCCCGCCGCACGCTAAGCCCCGCCCCCACCGCATTAAGCTCCGCCCCCGCCGCAAATTTTTTTTATTATTTTTTTAATGATCCCGGCCGTGTGTGAGCTGTGCTGGCCGGCTCCCCCTGGCTCCCATGGGGCTCTGTGCGGCCGGAGCTGTCAGCCCAATGATTAGGGCTGTCAGACCGGCCCCAGGTGCCGCGGCCCTGCCTGGCAGCCAAGGAGAGTGGACTGGAAGGGGCATGAGTGAACAAGGATGACTTCAATGTACTAGTTAGTGGGGGTGCTTGACTGGTGTGCAGATCCGTGTTTTAACAATATATTGCCTATTCACTGACTTCAGGTGGAAGGGGTTTTCAATCACAATTTTGTCCCACCATAACTTGTGTATATATGTATACTACAAGCTCCTTCTGCCTGGTGTTTGATAGTATCGCTGAGATAAGTGGCTTTGTCACTCATATGTCTGCCAGATGTGTTCAGTAGTATACTATGGTAGACATCACTCTGTACCCAAATTCTGAGCTTTATCCAATATAGGTAACTGACACAATCTTTATATTATTGGATGAAGATACAGACCAAGCCAAAGAGCAATAGATAAAGAACTTGAAATCTAGACATTTTAAAACAATTTTGTCTGTACAATTTAACGATAACATGTTAAACATCTCTAATGGCACAAACATATTTTTTTCATTCTTTCATGAAAGGTTGACTTTTTGATAAAGAACACATGTGCTGACCCCATCAGATATTCTGTATATGGGCATTATTTGGCTCATTCTTTTCTTGGAATCTTGCTTCTCTTTTTTTCATCTAGGTTTACGATCTCCGTAACAGGGCCATATGCCATTAGATTTTTTTTATTTATTAAAAACATAAAAAAACTATTTTATTAGGTTTATCGTATACGGAAAATTAACAAATGTTGCTGTTTAGCTTTGTCAGCTCTCTTGATGCAGATCAGTGTAGTTAATGGATTTGTGGCTGATGAAAGCCATCACTACTTCCACCATCATGTATCTTACACGTTGTAAGCAGCATCCCATAACATGTCATGGTATTTTACTCAATCAACAGATGCTAGTAAAGAGAACATGGACTAATTGGGTGCTAGAATGTCATTCCTACGGCCATGCATAGCATTTAAATATTATTAAAACAAGCCCCGAATATTAGTTTAATGTTGCCGTATTGTTAATGCTTCCTGTGTTGCTATAGTGTGACAAAGGTCACATATGGTCATATGTAATTTAATACATATAAACAGTAAACAAAACTTTTATTATATGATCTTATTCTCTCTAAAATTTGGTTAGATCTTGTTGTGAGGATATCCTGCTCCCATTGTCATATGTTTACTTTGATATATTTTCGTTTCCATCTATAAAAAATTAAGCAACATTTTAAAGTTTCACCTTCCCGTCGATGGCTAATCTACTTTTACAGGCGGTCAATCGGAATCTCACTCCTGCGCTGCTGAAATTGTTTATGCTCATTAACATCACTAGGTGGTGATACAGGAACCAAGTTAGCTAGAACACTCACTTTGATGCCATCGTTACCCATATTGATGATGCAGAATTTACACTTGCCCAATATCCGCATCCTTTCTGTCCAGCCTTGCAGGTGGTGATTTGATGTGCTTGGTGGTGGCATTATCATGGTGACTTGGGGAGGGGTGGTCTCTGGTTGCTGTGGAGTCCCCAAAGATAACTGACCATAAAACCACTACACTGAACTGTTAATGGCTGTTTCCTAGATGTCCCCAAAGGTTGAATTTAATGGGCTTTTGGCCTTTTTCAACCTATATTACAATTGCATAATAGATCACATGCAGGTATGAACTGATTACATTTTTCCACTTTCTAAACTGTTGAGTATTCCCAATTGAGATGTCCTTCTCTAATTGCTCGTGCAGACAGGGACTGTCCTATTTACTGCACATTTGGGGAGGAGGCTTATTTTATAACCTCTTTATCAACATGAACGAGCATGAGAGCCTTAGAATGCAGGAATAGCCAGTGGCTACTACCAACATAAAAGCAAAGAAGAAAAAGTTGTATTTAAAGTCTAGACACTATAGCATTTCTAATGATTTTTCTCTTATCTGATATATTATAACCTTTTTAGCTCTGCCTATTGTCTTCAAGTTTTTTCTTAGAGCTTCACTGAAATTAGTGTACTTTACTTTTAAGCCTTTCCATGTCAAGGGGTGAACAGCGTGCATCTTGTCTCGCTGTGCTAGACCTTCTTCAACAAAGTACTGAATGGAAAAATAAATTGGTAAAGAACTTTGACAGTATCATCGCATTGTTACAAAAAAAAAAAATTCTGACATTTAATCATTATAGATTAAAAAAGAAAAAAAATTGCTTTAGAAAGTATATTTTTTAAAAGGGGAAAAAAAAGTTTATGCTGGAATCTTTCCCCCATTTTCCTCTGTAATATTGCTGTATCTGTATATGGTTCAAGTTTATGGATAACATCTAAATTGAGAACTGAGCATTTATTTTTTTCTTGGTTAAATATGCATAAACCTCAGCAGAACAGTGGAATATTTGAGAGGTTGAATCCCTGGGGCGTTTATAAGAGTCAGCTTTCTCAGTATTTATTCTCTAATAAAATTAATGGTAACCTACTACAGCTGTGAATCTAAAAAATACTGTGCATTCGAAAACATGTAAATACGTGCATTTGTATATGTAGTAGTGTTTATATTATGAATTGTAATTTTGTTATAAAGCACCCTCTCCCAACTGATCTTTACTAGGCAAAAAAACTATAAAGGTGATTTGACCAGTAATAAAGGGACGGCCATCTTCAGCACGCAAGCAGTCGTTATGTCATACTATAGAAATAACAATTCCTTGTAGGACTGTGTATGTGTGTACATGGTTTTTGTGTGTATGTACTGGTAATAGCACTGAAGAACAGATATGTATATACAGAGGTCATACATTTATGTAACTTTGAATGTACGGTATGTATAAGAAATAGTGGAATGTGTGCTATTACACATTTATGTATAGAGAAACCTATAAATACGAAAATTAGCAAATATTTCTGTTCCTCTTTTCTGGTTTTATATAAACGTCGAACATCACAGTCGAGTCTGCTGTAAAGTTTTGTTTGAGCTTTTTAATCTGACTGATTAGCTGAAATAATGACCCTGTCAGCCTTAATCACATTAAAATGTGGTTAACATCATTTAATTTTTTCCACTTAATATGCAAAAATTTCCAGTAGATTTGCACTGAAGGCCATTGAAATTCCATTAGAACGAGAATAAAAATTTCAGGCATCATTTATTCAGAGAAGGAATAAAGGTCTCAATTGGAAACTGCTGAATCTTTTTATTAGGGAAACTATGAATCATCTGAGGTTATTCTGAAGATTTTTTTTTTGTCCAGTTCAATATGTTTTTGTGTGTTGCTGTGTGTGTGTCTGTAGGTTAAGAAGTCATAGCCCCAGCCAGAATGACAACCTAGGGCCCTATTTATGCAGTCAAGTGCGAATTGTTGGGAATTCAAAGATGAATTTCAGATTTAAGGCCAAAATAGCTAGTCTGAAAAAATGTCCATGTTAGCATAGCCTACCTATTTGGCTACTTGGCCATTAATATCAAATTAATTTAAAATTCTCACTTTACTGAACAGCCATGTGAGAGCCATTTTCCTCTGCATTCCCTGCCTCCTGTAGCATTTGGGGGAAGGTGTGTGTAATATGATCTAATCGTGGTGGTATACCCTCCTGAAGATGGGTTAAAACCGCCTGTGGTCGCCCCTTCCAGTTGTGGTCAGCTCCAGAGTGATTATAGCTGCTGAATAGTGATTATAGTTACTGCCGAAGGGTAACCGCAGTATCACCCAAATGCTAGTACAGACTGAGTGAAGGGTGAAGTAGATCTGTTTATTTCCAGCCAAATGGCTCACATTTATACAGAATCTGGTACAGTAGATACTCCCCAACACACACCCACAAAATGTCCACAAAATGCATGGTCACCGTGATTCAGCAAAAACAGTAACAAATATGAAAAACCATAGGAACCCCCCCAGTCTATACATCCCGGGAAAGCCTGGATCTGAGCGCCCAACATATCCGAAAAGCGCTCACATCCCACAAACAAAGCCGAAACGCCACCGTGTGGAAGTTCTGACCGGCCGCACACATGATCCTATGCCCAAAACACTTCCGGGGCGTTTTGTGCTTTTGGCTGATCAACTTCGGGCGTTCCATGTGAAAGAAATACCGAATGCACACACTGACTTCTTGGTAACGTTTGTTCGTATGAACAAACCACCACAATCTACTTATCAAGACCTTTTGGACTACATGTATGTGGAGTGTATACATATACTTATTCATTAGCTTTTGCTAAATAAGCTCCTTTTTTCAAACCTTAGATTTTAGTGGTTATGTATTACCACTGTGGAACAGACTCTCTATCAGGGGTTCTCAACCCAGTCCTCAAGGACCCCCTACCAGTCCAGGATTTAGGGATTACATGGGTGTGTCTAAGGTGTTTTTTTTATTTTTATTATTTATATATATATATATATATATATATATATATATATATATATATATATATATATATATATATATATATATATATATAAAAACAAAAAGTAGTTCCTGCACTCACGCTAATATCTCCCTTTATGACCGGGTGCCAACCATGTATAGCCCAAAAAATACAAAAATACAAATGGATGGTTGCACTCACGGTTTTTTGAATTAAAAGTCCAAAGTTTATTGTCAGATAGTAAAAGCTGTGATCAACGTTTCAGTCCTTCCATGAGGACTTTCATAAGGATCATCATAAAAGATAGCTTTTACTATCTGACAAACTTTGGACTTTTAATTCAAAAAAACGTGAGTGCAACCATCCATTTGTATTTTTATATATATATTTATATATATATATTTTATATATAAACACCTTAGACACACCCAGGTAATCCCTAAATTCTGGACTGGTATGGGGTCCTTGAGGACTGGGTTGAGAACCCCTACTCTATATGATTACCTCCTGCCTCATATGTTTAATACAGGTGTAATCCTGTATGTATTTCACTTTATCCACAGGACACGACAGAAAGCAGTTTGCTATTTTGTGTCAAATTAGTTTAACTATCCAAATGTTACATATGTAGCTTGTGGAGCTTACGGTGACAGTCTGTGTTACAGATTTAGCGGTCGTTTATCACTTTTTATATACTTTCCTCACATCACATTTAGGTTGCACAAGCACTTTTCTTGTTTAGTATGTGCTTATTTTCAATTAAGTTTCTTACCCTATATTGAAGTTTATTTGTAGAGGTACTCCTGTGGGGTTGGTTTTTCTTGATATATTTAGGAACTCACCATCCTCATTAGTCTTAATTATTCGTTTCTAAGGGTCAAGCCCTATCTACCTCTGTAACCCTTTTCAAACTCTTAGGGTAGGGTTTCCTCAAATTCTTTTGTAGTTTCTTCTTCTAGTCCTAAAAATAAATGTTACAAAATATTTCTAGTTTACTTTTTTACCTTTACTGACTTTTAATAAAACCCTGAATTTCCTTGTTCGCGGCTGTAAAGGGATTTTTATCTAGTGCATTGCACAATTCCAAAATTGTTCAGTTGTTACTAGGTTTGTGGTAGGACACCCACCAAGCGTTTTCAATGTTTCATGCAACATACAATATAAACAGCTATTCTTGCTTTTTTTTTTTTATATAGAGGTACTCAAATTGATGACTCGTTTTTTTAAGTGTAAAACAAGCTCAGTGACATATTTGTTAGTTATATTTCAATACATTTGAGTGTTGGCCAATGTCTGATAATCGGAGTGTAGAACAATTAGTGAACCTAAAAAACAAGCTTGGCTCACAATTTCATGTCCTGAAACGGGTGTTAAGAACTACTAGGGACGAAGCCCAGATGTAGCACATACTTTCTGTAACTGTCCAATCGCAGACTTCCCAATGCAGCTCATTGAGAAGTCTTCGAAAGGCATGTGCTCTGTGCAATTTCCTGTCTCATGAGTTTAGTTCCACTGAGCTAAACACAGAAGGAAGTAACAGGTCTGTTTTTTTTTTTTGTTTGTTTGTTTTTTTTCATTATTTTGTCATGCATGAGTTATACAAGGTACATTTACGCCAGCAATGCTACAATAGATAATTCAAGGGTTTTCATAAACATATATAAAGTTATATGGCATGGATAAACTGTGCACTTTTTTTTATTTTATAGGAGTAGATAGTAGTTTGGTGCAAGTCATAGCGTGCATGTAAGAGGCTGTATAGGCTTATCCACTGACTATGTTAGCAAAAGTGTAACAGGCGATTATTGAATGAGTAGTAATCATCTAAGGTCTAATATGTCTGCCGAGTGGCAATGCAGTGATGCTGGTGGATCAAGATAAGCAGGCTGACATAATGTGAGTTGCCAGTATGCATGACTATAAAATGGACACGCTACACTTAACAGATAATTAGACACAGGCTTTAACAAAACATTTAGGGTCTACGGTTGCGGGGTGCCAGGGTGATATGAGACTGTTTGCCTAATCTGCGGCTTGCGTCTCTCTCCCCGCTATCTAGCTTTCAACCAATGCCTATGCTGATTAGTTGGGTCGAGTATGGAGATGATTCCCAGGCAGTCCAAGATAGGTTGCTCCGACGGCCCCTGGCCATCCCATGAGCCTCTGTCTGGAACCGACTGCTCCACGTGAGCGACGTCTCTGTAAGGTGCAATCGCCGCATGAGATCGTGGTGGCTCCTGCCGAGGATGTGGGTTAGGCACCAGGGCTATCCCCCTTTGGGCTCTCAGTCTAGGAAGGAAGTAGCTAGCGTTGGGCGTCTCGAGACGGGATGTGGCCCCCAGACGAGCCCTGTTTTTCACCAGCTTCTCGAGCCTGGGAGCTGGTCGGATTCGTCAAGGCTTACTGGTCTCGTATGTTCCGCCGCTTGTCAGTCTTCTGCCACTTTCCCTTGGTCTGGTCTCCTCTATTCCACAGCTTCTGTCAGAAGTCACTGTTCGAAGTTTTCCAGCAGGCCTTGTGTCATCGTGTTCAGCGCCACAGTTGCCATCTTGGCTCTGGCTGTGCTGCAATGCGATGTGTCTGGATCGGTTGAGTTCCCTAGTTCCACTTGCTGCCGTGAAGTAGAGCCTGTATGATGGTTGTGCCAGGATATCCCTCACTGGCCAGGGGGGACACTGGGGCTCTCAAGTGCTTCAGTGTTTTCTTGCAGTATAGCTTGCAGGGAGATCGGCTGCCTCTCCCACGCTTGCATCTGCTGGTAAGCCGCAATGCGTTGTCAGTTGTAGATTTTGTCTCCGAGCACAGAAATCCACCCGGTGTCTCTGGGTAACACTGATGCTCTTCTGCACCAAGAGAGTAATTTTGTTTTGGTATGTTATAATTTAGTCACTTTATAGTGGGTACTTGCACGGAGCTCATGCTTAGTGCGACCAGTCTGATCAGCGGCTTACCCCCCCTCCCCTTGCCCCCCCTGTTTTTTGTTTTTTTTTCTGTTTGACAGCCAGGGGGGTGCAACAAGGCTAATTTATTAAAAATTCCAGTTTTTATTCAAATCTGCACTTTGTTAAATGAATAAAGTGGACAGACATTACACATAAAGCATTTCAGCAAGCTAGATGTTTGGAGTTCCTTTACCTTTTTAATTTCTAATATATGTAGTTATAGTCCAGTATCCTTGTAAGTATTCTTCACTATCGAAAAATAAAATAAAAAGGGAAATCATAAAAAATGAATGTTGTAGGTTTGTTTACAATAATTGTAGTTTATTTTCATTTATTTTTTAAATGGTTTTATTTCTAAAGACAATATATGGCTTGTAAGGTTAAATTACGGATTGATGTTCTCTTGCCATAAACATTTTTTAAAAGGGGCAGCATGCCCTTTTCTCACTGTAAACCCATTTAATTGGTTTGTAAGCTAGAGTTCTGTTATTAATCAATGGTGATGACAAAGCGCGTAGTGAGATCTATTCCCATGTGTAGGTTGACTTGTCATCTTAAACTATACTGCACCAGCTCTACAACAGAGGCTTTAACTTTGAGTACATAACCAACAACACAAGACATGCCAGATGTCACAGAGTCCGACTGATCTTTTTTTTTTTTTTTTCTTTCTATTTTTTTTTTTTCTTTCCTTTTTTCATCCGACTCTTGAGGGAGAAAAAAAGAATTGAGTGATTCTTCAAGACAGAATGTTCATCATTAATTTGGCCATTAGTGATATTTACACAGCCAATTACATGTTTTAAGTATCGGAGTTCCTGTGTGGTTGTGGTTGTTTTTGTTTCTAAAAGAAAACTAAATCACTTGACTATATTAACGATGCTGTACAATTCTCACATAGTAAGGCATATAATCTGCATGTGACCAGTATTTTGTTATAAATGTTTAGCAGATTTGCTACAGCTAGTAGGAGGGTGCGGGGAAGGTTCTTTCATTTGTCAACCTAACCAAGAACTGTGTCCAGGTTGTTATGCTGTGGTTTATATTCTATGAAGTCATACCATTTGCACCTGAGGAATATTTTCAAATCCATCTATTTCTCCAACAAGATTACATAAAATCATGATTACTTCTCCACCACTTCCTGTTTTTCGTACATAGCGCTGTTTGCCTCACTTATCTTTCTCTAATGCTAAACCGCACCTTGCTTCGCTATCTTTTAAAGAATGCATTCATTTTTTTAAAATTCTTTTTACAATTTTTAGACAGTCTATGGGCCTGCTACAGCTCATAGATATTTTGTTTTTTACACATTACTTTAGCCTCTCAGTTCATTTCATTGTTTGATTTACCCAGTTATCTCAGACAGAAAGTTTGTCTCTGTCAGTTGTTGTTCACTTAGAGGAAGACTTTATTGTGGTTATGATAAGAGTTTGAGAGGTGTCCCCGACAAACAGTCGCTCCTTTAACATGTGGCGGTTTCAATTTGCTGCCTTCAGCAAAGGAGGAAGTGAAACTTTATTATGATGCCACAAACTCAAGTGATGGCGGTTGGGTGCTAGGGAAGTGTTATTTTTTTATTTAAGACTTGAAAGCTGTTTTAAAAAGAAGGGGGGAAAAAGCTGAATGTCCTCTTAGCCACATAAAAGCAATAAGCTGGATGTCCATTCAAAGCTGACACAATGGTTTTTGTAAGATTAATCAGGCCAAATCCTTCTTCATTAGAGTTGCTGCTTAGAAACCATATTCTAAGACAAAGTGAACTGGAAGGTTCAGCAAAGCATTATCCTTGTCATCGCGCATGTGCCAGTATACCTTGGTGGAGCAACTCCTGACTATATAGAAGTTACATATAGCCCTTACACTGAAGACTTAAAGGTAAGTATTAACATCATAAGAACCAATGACTGAATAATTCCATCATAGCAATACAGCTTTGAAAAATACTACATTATTAATTTTACTTGCATATAGAAAATGCCAATATATTCCGCAGTCCTGTAAAATTGTGGGGGTAGAAACCACAATATGCACAGACCAATACAGTCGGTAAAGAGGGCCCTGTCTGTAAGCTGAGCTGTTAATATTGACGCTCTTTTATACAATGTGCTTGGTTAGACTGCCTGTGAGCTTACAATCTTTAATGTGGTGTGTAATTTATCAGTGACTGGACTCTATTTTAGAGGCCAGATTTAAACATGTCATAAGATATCCCTGAGGCTAGTACGCTTTTCATTTCAACACTTTAAAAATTGCACCAAGTTTGTCCATTTATGTGTATTTTACACACATTTATGTTTTTTAACCCCTTAAGGACCAAACTTCTGGAATAAAAGGGAATCATGACATGTCACTCATGTCATGTGTCCTTAAGGGGTTAAATGTTATTGTATATAACACAGTGGCTTTTCTATCCATAATTAATGGAACTAGCATTTAAATGTCCTTCTAGAATGAATGTCATGCACTGTGCAATATAACCTACACTCAAAAACTCCTATAAAAGCGGATCTCTTAAATTACATCATTGGTTGATTAGGGCCTCGTGCTATATCTCCGAAAAGGTTTACGGAGATTCCCACTAATCTGCTGTACATCACCATACACGATCGTTGTTGTGCGTTTTGTCACTTCCTTGTAATAGCGTCTGTTATACAAAACATTATTGGCTGTGAACGCCTTACAGTGCACTTTATTTTACCATCTTATTCGTCAGTAAGAAAATAGCAGGTCTGATGGCAGTCACTTCGGAAACCTTTACACCCCTGTGCTCATTTACTGCTAGAATGTAGCAGCCTCGTGTCTGCATTGTGAAGATCAGCTGTCAACACTTTAAGATATTCTCCTTTGTTATTAAGCTTGTGGCTCTCTACACTGTCAGTTTTTTTTTTTTGCCAATTATAGTAAAGGTACAATAGAGAGTATTCACTGGCTCCCAGTCTCTCCATGGCGGCACAGAAATGATTTGTAAGTCTTTATTCATCTGAATTTCACAATAGAGGACCCGAAGAATGCAAATAATATCTCAGAGGACTCAACAGCAATACTGTTAAAATGACAGCACTCGGCTTGCTGACCATGTATAAAAAGTAACCCTTTCATGCTTACAAGCCCTCTGAATAAATACAATCTAGCAGTTTCAACAGGGATGCTCTTCTCAACCCTTTGTATGCCATGGTTTAGCAATTCAAGATTTGAATGCAATGCTATTGTCCTTTTCTAAATATTGGTGAATCTGCTGTATTAAAGGCTTTCGCCATATACTGCATGATCCATTTTACTTGTTGTTTTATTATTATTATTATATATATATGTAACTATGTAAAATTTATGAATGAATGGAATTAATTCTGCTGCACTACTTCTTCTGAGAATTTAACCTTTTATGTTTTGCTATCTATGAAAGTTTTTAAGCTTGTCCCTTCATACCTGTGTGTTTGCACTGATTAAAGGGGAATTTAAACTCCTCTGGAAATTACGTCACCTATGATTTTGTTACCTTTTTTTTTTTTTATGAGATGCTCGGTTTTCTTTTAACTTTTATTAAGGATTTAACAAATTGTGCAATAAATCAGACAAAGCAAAGCCAAGGCAAACATTGTGGGTATTCATTATAGTGTTCTTGAAACATGGAAGTTAAATCCCATCATTATTTTAATAGTATTTATAAAAACCTGTTTTCTGTATAATAAATTCTGGCAGTGTTTGCAGGAATTCCCTTTTCAGAAGTTTGCCAAAATTTACATTAGTGGAAAAGAGGAGTGAAACAGAACACCTTTCTGTTGGCAAAATTGGAGGAAAAAATTCATAAATCATTGCGTCCCTAAAAAAAATAGAAATGGTGTATGTTCAAAAATGACACTTTGGACACTAACAAAATAACCAAAAGATGACCATATCCTACATAGGTAATATAGTGCCACAAGTTTGCCAAAAAATTATACATAAATCTCTCCTATTTTCTACATAAGTTTTCTCTGTGCAGACCGCCAAGTGCCAAGGAGAGATCTAATAACAGTGATTGATGGAATAATAATAGAGGCACCCGACTGTAGGACCTCCTTTTTGGAAGCCAGGCAAATTGTAAACCCAATGCAAATACTGAAACAGTTTGAATAGTTAAGAGACTGCTGATATATTTGAGTGTGGCTCATGTAGTATGTCAACCCATGCTCTGTTACAACTGACAATACTTTTTTTTTTGTATTGTCATGTTTATTTGACCACATTTGAAGGTTGCATCAATTGGCCACAACTCAATCATTCAGTACCTTAGCAGTCTGTTACTAATAGAAAATGGCTTGAGCAAGCAACGAGTGCTGAAACCATTCAGAAACGTAGATGGAAAATGAAAAAGTGATTTTTGCTTTGATGATAGACGATAAGGGGATGGTTTTGGGGTGCCCAGTGGGTACCTCCAACCCTTCAAAATGGTTTAGATAAAACAAGAGGGATTCAGTTTTAAGCTATAGTTATGGTGCTTGAAGTGTCCCTCTAAAAGGCATTTGTAACACATTCAATGGGGAATAAATCATATATAGCCCAATTGCTCAGCAATAGTCACTGATGATCATGATGATAACAAGTAGTATTTTAGCTGCTGCACAACTGCAGCTCCTGTAATGTTTTGTGGCACAAGAGCTCACATTTCTTTCCTCTGCTTAGAACGTGCTTAGCATGTTAAGAATTGCCAGAATCACCCACATTGAGGTGGTACAGAACACGTACATAATCTAGAATCCTAATAAAACATAACTGTCATACAAAAACATTAGTGAAAATGGTTACTTTTTTTCCGGGTCTACATTTAATCTCTTAATAGCCACCATCACCTGCTGCTGTCTTTGACATGACCGCTGATGAACTTGTGGGTATATTTTATTCCCCACGAGGTGCCATTTACGTTTACTATTCAAATGTTCTCCAGCTGTAATTTGCAAGTACTCATCTAACAATAACTGTAACAATCCTGTTTTAAATCTGGGGGATTAGAGGGCCCAAGATAATGAATATCACATATTCATATGCAATAAATCCCTTCCTTTTCCAGAGAGCCTGGACTAGCTCTCACTGACACTAATGGGTGTAGGGGATCTTAGCAGCTCTTCATTTTGTCTAATTTGTTTCTCCTCCCTATATGGACAGGCTTACTACTATTATTAGCATAAACTCTCTTATTAGCCATTTATGCCTCACCTACTCCATTAAAAATAATCTGTTACATTTGATTATAGTTATATCTATGTGTAAATATATATTAGAAATGACTTTTTATAATTTTCTTTTTTGTGAATATATTTTTACGGTAACATTTATAGCTGTTAAAGATATTCCCTGGCCTTTATAATGCAAATCCACTTAAACTTGCTGTGATTCTGATCCTGCATCAATGAAAAATTCTAACTCAATAAAACAATGTATTTTTTGTTTTCCACACACTCCCCCCCTTAAACTTGTGCACCATGTATTCGTGCAAGCTGTCCCCTGCTGCTGCTATTTCAACTGCAGTCATTAAAGGGAAACTATAGTGCCAGGAAAACAAACTCCTTTTCCTGGCACTATAGCCTCTCCTCCCTCCCCCCCCTGTCACTTACCTGGGTCCAGCGCCAATGTCCCTCAGTGCTGGCATAGCCCCGCACGCGCTCCTCCCCCGCCGTCAGCCGGCAGAGGAGACATAATGCGCATGTGCTCCAATGGGCCGAGCTCGCATTAGGATCTCCCCAAAAGAAAGCATTATTCAATGCTTTCCTATAGGGATTCTGGTAACGCTGGAAGTCCTCATGCATAGCGCTAGGACGCCCAGCGTCGTTTAGACGACCAAAAGTAGTCTAAGCACCCGGAAGTCCCTCTAGTGGCTGTCTGGTAGACAGCCACTAGAGGTGGAGTTAACCCTTGCAGGTCATTTTTGCAGTTTAGAATAATTACATGCTCAGGGTTAAGAGTGATGGGAGATTGCACCCAGACCACTTCAATGGGCTGAAGGGATCCGGGTGCCTACAGTGTCCCTTTAAGAAAGTGGTAGCTGCAATTCTGACATTTTTCCCCCAATTCTTGGGCAGGCCATACATATATGTCCCAGTTCTGCAGGAGACTAGCGTCTCCAGACTGTATGGTGATCTGTACATTTTAGAAATAAAAAAATAAAAATAAAAATCTTCCATTTAAATAAGTGTAATATAAAATGTACTGGGCAGAAAAAAATGGAATACAAGTTTTGGATCTTGCCTGCCTTAGACGCTACAGGTTAGTTTATGCCAAAAGATATTATTTTTTTTCATCATAGCTGATATTAATGGAAACGTTTCAATATTCAAATGTCTTGTTAGTTGAGTACCATCAGTTGTGATGTTCCCTAAATGATAGAGGTTTGTACATGTAACGTTCATCCTGCCAGATTAATAAGCTTTCATTATCCAATGACATGTCTACAATCAATATATTGTGCATTAACAGGTCACTGTTTTCATTGTTATCTGAAAAACTTGCCTGAGAAATGGATAATGTCATATGAATTCTTTTGACCATGAAGCTAAATTATATGTGTTGGGTAAACATTAACATTAACTGCAGCTTTTAAACCTTGTTCTGCAATTATCATTACAAATGATATATACGAAGAGAGAATTCCATTTTGGATAATGTATGCAAATGTCTGTTTTCTTTAGTAGAAATCCGAGCTTTTCGTGGACGCAAGTTATGTATTATTTCATTAACCTCCAGTGGCTAAGCTTGTGATGAACTAGTCATCATGATATCATTCAGAATAAGTAACTTACAAGGCTCCCACATTACAAGTAGTTTATTTAAATGTTTTTTGTTTCTTTCGAGCTGGTAGTGGAAGGTACAATTCTGAAAGCTGCAAAAAATATACATCTTCTAGATTAACTGAAGATATACATGTATATTTTGTAAATAGAGGTATATTAATTCCTTTTTTAACAATACACTTTTTAATGCTATGCAATGTTTCCAGAAATCTATAAGAGGAGTCTTTTCCATGAATCCTGTTAGTATTCCATAGTCATGTTATGGAGACTAGATCTAGAATAGACTTGTTTTTTTTCCTTGTTTAACTCCAAAGGCTATGGGTAAATTTGTAGATAAAACAATTAATGGATCAATCTTGGTTGGTGGAATCCAACTTATGAGGTCAGAGGAGGTTGATAAAGAACTGGGATTGTGTTTTATAACGTTTTGTTTTACAGTTGGGCTGAGTTGTGATATGGATGGTGTTCAGCGATATTTGGTCTTTGCAGTCCTTGTCAAGTCTCGGACTGAAGTTACATCCAGTCACTGACCGGAGACGAGAGACAGAATAAAGACTTGCTCTTGTTACAAATGTAATGAAATGTAGGGTATTTAAAAAAAGAAATAAAAAAAAAAAGAAAGAATTCAGTACTTCTGTCCAAAATAAAAAGAATGTGCAGTGCAGCTATGGCTGTGTTTGTAATAGTAGATAGATATTGGAAAAAGTTTATTTTAATTTTCCTCTTACTCGTCAATGCTTTGCTACATCCAAACTGGCAGGGTTTTTCCCATGTGATAGTCTGTGACAGACATGAAACAAGTTCAATGCTGTGCAAACTCAATAAGCATAGCTTGGGGTAAATACAGCAGGTGTGAATAAATAAAGGTTTTTAATAATACTGTGAATTCTTTAAAGATTTGGTGTCATGATGGGATTTATAAAACACTTTAGGGTTAGGCCTAGGCTAGGGCATAGTGTAAGTTGTGGTTTTAGAAGACACCATAAAGTATGCCCTTTGTTTTTAGTCCCTGGCCATTTTGTCACACTGTGTTGCCCCTGATGTAATATATGTTGCTATTTTACCATTTTGACTTCATGTAAAGATTACTTTTGAATCTGATAAAGAAACGATAGGCGCTTGTAAGAGTTTATACACTGTAAATTCAGTAAATAATTTCTGCAAATATTGGATAACATGTTTAGTAAAAAAATACCATAAGGCTTTAATCACAGTGAAGTATTTTATGCTTTTTAAGTCTCAAAACTTGCATGATGGAATATGTATTCTGTAACAATAGTGGTGCATGATGGGATATGTAGTCTGACAGCGGTGGTGCATGAAAGGATATGTAGTCTGTAACAGCGGTGGTGCATGATGGCATATGTAGTTTATCACAGTTGTGGTTCAAGAAGAGGTGGGCTATGGTAAACATTTACATCATAAAGTTAACATGTATCATGGTATCTGATTAATAGCTATCCATTTCAATAATGAAGACATTGGAATAGCCAGTTTTCCAATTTAGGAACCTGGCAATAATCTCTTCAATTTTGACCCACTCTTAGTCCTCTGCCCCAGAAATCTACTTTATAGAGATAATTTTACAATTGTACCAACCTGTGAGCATATTGGTTGTAAAACATTTGAATACAACTACATAGTTACATAGATAAATAGCTATGAGACACTGACACACCCCGGACAGATATTGGTCACTGACTTTTTAACGTAGAGTCATTCTCTCAAGCCAAATTCCCGTGCAGGACGAAAGCAGGAGGAGAGATTAGTCCCCTCCCCAAAGTGGAAAGGGGGGGGGGGAATGAAAGGGAGGAAAACAAGAGGAATACTCGATTTCCTTACCCTCTCTTCCCCCGTAGAGATACAGGGAACATGTTCTAAAGTTCAGTTCGCGCAGTTGCGCTCGGTTGTTCAGTTACTCACAGAGACTGGGTAGGGACACACAGGCGGGAAATAGGGAGGGAGCATTGCCGTATGTGCGACAATATGCTTGATGTCTGTAAGCTTTACAATTCTTTATTATCTGTTTGTATACATACTGTGCTTCAATAAAAACGAAGATTGCCAAAAAAAAAAATAGCTATGAGACTTGCATCCATCAAGTTCAGCCTTCCTCACATTTGTTTTTGCTGTTGATCGAAAAGAAGGCAAAACAAACCCAGTTTGAAGCACTTCCAATTTTGCAACAAGCTAGGAAAAATATATTCCTTTTTGATCTAAGAATGGCAGTCAGAGTAATCCTTGGATCAAGAAGCTATTACCCTACATTGAAAATGATATCCTTGAATATTCTGTTATTGTAAGTATGTATCTAGTTGCTGTTTGAACATCTGTGTGGACTCTTCTTCAGGCAGAGAATTCCACATCCTTATTGTACTTACAGTAAAAAACAACAACTTTTCTTTGCCTTAGACAACATCTTCTTTCTTCCATTCTAAACGCATGACCTCGTGTCCTATGTAAAGTCCGGTTTGTGAATAGATTTCCACACGATGGCTTGTATTGGCCCCAGATATATTTGTATACTGTTATCATATCCCCTATGAGGCAACGTTTTTCTAAACTAAAGAGGTGTAAATTGTTAACCTTTCTTCCTAGCTGATATGTTCCATTCCTTTTATTAATTTTGTAGCCCGCACTTTTTCTAGTGCCATAATATTCTTCTTTAGAACAGGTGCCCAAAATTGCACAGCATATTCAAGATGTGGTCTAACCAGTGATTTATAAAGAGGCAAAATTATATTCTCATCTCGAATGAATGCCCTTTTTCATGCATGACAATACCTTACTGGTCTTAGCCACTGCTGATTGACATTGCACATTGTTGCATAGTTTGTTGTCTATAACAATTCCCAATCATTTGCACATCTATTGCCATGAGTTCTTCCTTAAAGGACCACTCTAGGCACCCAGACCACTTCAGCTTAATGAAGTGGTCTGGGTGCCAGGTCCAGCTAGGGTTAACCCATTTTTCATAAACATAGCAGTTTCAGAGAAACTGCTATATTTATGAATGGGTTAAGCCTTCCCCTATTTCCTCTAGCGGCTGTCTCATTGACAGCCGCTAGAGGTGCTTGCGTGCTTCTCACTGTGATTTTCACAGTGAGAGCACGCCAGCGTCCATAGGAAAGCATTATGAATGCTTTCCTATGTGACCGGCTGAATGCGCGCGCAGCTCTTGCCGCGTGTGCGGCATTCAGCAGACGGGGAGGAGAAGAGGAGGATCGGAGGAGGAGAGCTCTCCGCCCAGCGCTGGAAAAAGGTAAGATTTAACCCCTTTCCCCCTTCCAGAGCTGGGCGGGAGGGGGACCCTGAGGGTGGGGGCACCCTCAGGGCACTATAGTGCCAGGAAAACGAGTATGTTTTCCTGGCACTATAGTGGTCCTTTAATATATAGAGGAGAAATAATTATTTCAAATTTCTGCCTTTTCCTGGTCTTCATTAACGAACAGTTTTTAGTGTACCTACACTTTCATTTTTTCATTTTTTATTTTTTAGAATTTTTGTCCTTAACAAATGCTTTGGGGTTGGTTTTGCCCTCTTTGGCTATCAGTTTTTCATTTTGAAGTTTATCGAATCACTGTCTTGCACACATTATTGGCTTCTTTATATCTTTTATAGGATGCCTCTGATTTGTCAGATTTAAATGCCCTTTTCTAAATTTAAATCTCTTGTTTTACTTCTCTACTAAGCCACATTGGTTTCAATTTGTTTCTTTTATATTTATTACCCAATGGTACATACTGAGAAATGTACCTTTCTAATATTTGTTGGAAGAGGTTTCATTTATCCTCACTGTTCTTTTCACTAAAGAGGTTTATGCCAGTCAATATATTGTAAAGCTGCCCTTAACTTATAGAAATTGGTCTTTTTAAAATTGTATGTTTTAGTTATACCCCATTTGCTTTTGTTTTTAAAGTTTATTTTAAATTACACTATATTGTGATCACTATTTCCCAAGTTCTCACCTACTTGAATGATGGTCAAAAGATCGATGTTGTTTGTTAGAACCAGGTCCAGACAAGCGTCCTTTCTAGTTGGTGCTTGTACAAGTTGTGACATGAAGGTGTCATTTAAGTTCAAAAACATAATTCCCTTTGCTGAAGTACTAGTCCCTCTGTCCCAATTTATGTCTGGGTAATTAAAATCTCCAATAATTAACATGTTACCCAGATTTGCAGCTTTTTTTCAATTTGCTTTAACAGCTGTTGTTCCTCATCAATATTAACAATAGGTGGTTTATAACATATCCCAACCAGTAGTTGATTTCCCTTCTTTTGCCCCAAGCAGATATTTACACACAAAGCTTCCACATCTTCCTCATCACATTCCACTTGCTTAAGATTTGGCTTTAACTCATGGTTGACATACAAACATACCCCACCAACTTTCCTGTTTTTTTCTGACATTCCTAAATAGTTTGCATCCATTTAAGTTAACTGCCCAGTCATGTCTCATCCCACCATGTTTCAGTTATGCCTATTATGTCATATTTAGTGTATGCTATTGCCTCTAGTTCCCCCATTTTGTTGTTTAGGCTTCTTGCATTAGTAAGCATACATTTAATATGATCACGAGTCACTTGTACGTTTTGTAAATGATCATCATTACATACCTTCTCTGTTCTGAGTTTGCCCCTTCTCCATCCCCCCTTATACTGAGCTAAAGCCCATCTCCATTTTGTAGATTGCTATGACCATCCTCCCCCTACTACTAGTTTAAAATCTCCTCCAACCTTTTAGCCATCCAATCCCCCAGCACTGTAAACCCTCTCCCGTTTAGGTGCAACCCATCACTGCTATAAAGGTTGTACCCAAGCGCAAAGTCGGCCCAGTGCTCTAAAAACCCAAAACCTTCCTTCCTACACCAAGACTTCAGCCACGCATTGACCTCTCTAATCTCCTGCTGCCTTTCCACTGTAGCGCATGGCACAGGTAATATCTCAGGTAGACCTTGGAGGTCCTTTTCTTAAGTTTGCCACCTAATTCCCTGAAATCTTTCTTTTACTTTGTCATTGATACCAACATGGACCATGACAGCTGGGTCATTCCTAGCCCTTCCCAATATTACTACTGTTTTGCCATTATTTGTTGCTTAATTAAAACAAATAATTATAATGCAATGACCAAGTAGAAATAACAAATATGAGTGTTTTTTTTTTTTTAATTATTGAAAAGCAAGTGATTAATGCAAAATGTAAATTCGAATACCAGCAATGGTGCTGGTGTCTAGAATCATTAAATCTGTAGCAGGCTCTGCATAATAAATATATTTAAACATGACTAAACTACAAAATATTGTTTTTGTTTTCTTTATCATTGTTTAATAGACAGGGGCAAGAATACAGTCAAATGAACACAGTGTTATTAAAGGCCAGCATATAATGTTAATTTAGTGGCACATTATTAATATTGTGACAATTGCTTATGCAATGGGTTGTTGTCTGTGTAGTTACCGGGATTAAAGGGGTTAAATTAATTTTTACTTTTTTTTTTTTTTTTTTTGCGTTTTCTTTTCTTCTGTAAGACCAATCTAGTATTTCCCCCACCCCCTTTTTCTTTTCCCATTACACCCTCACTTTACTAAACGCTCCCAACAGACAAGATGTCCAAGGTAAATGCAGATAAGACTTGAAATATTACCGGCGTACACCTGAAGCAATCATTGCCTGTTAATGCTCTGACCTTGGAAAGCTATACACAAAAAGGTGGCATCATAAAACCGTGTAACTCTTATGAATATGTATGTGCTACTTGATAATAATGAATGTGGCACAGTCATGCATGCACTACAAGATAATGTTGTGCCCTCTTTTGTCTACAGGTTGATAAAAATTAAAGAGTGGGTGGACAGACATGACCCGGGTGCCTTGGTCATACCTTTTAGTGGAGCCTTAGAACTCAACCTGCAAGACATGACTGATGAAGAGAAGCAGAAGTATCTGGAAGAGAAAGCGACACAAAGGTTAATTAGCATTCATTTTCCCTACACTTTATTATCAACTATTTCCTTGCTGTAATTTAATTGCTTGCACTGATAGAATAATAAATGACAGAGTAATTACCATTATAAAGAGGGAATCTTCTCCTTTCTTTAGCATGAGACAGAGTTGAAAAGATTTATTTTAAATTAAGTTTTTAACTGTCATCTGTCATCTCTACACAGTGTTTTTAATTATAGCATAGGTGTATTTTTGTGTGTGTGTGTGTGCCATTTTGATTATTTTTTTTACTTTTTGGGGGGAGGTGGGTGCACAGACAAAGAGGGGTTTTAATCAGTCAGCACCCCGAGAAAATATTTTATGTGGCTAGCTTGTTTAGTTATATTATGTTTGGATATTTTATTAATTATAACAGGCCACTTTGAACCGTATGTGGGCAATTGGAAGCCATAAGTATAACGCCTATCATCCTACACTATGCCATTAGTAGGTGGCTCAGGATCATGGGTGTTGCAGATCATTAACCACTGAAATGGCAATTGGTTGCAACATTAGAGTTACGAATAGGAGTTTGGCAAGCGCCAGATATGGGTAATAAAACCAAATATTCTCTTTATTAAGATGAGAAGCACAGCATTCTCGTTTATTGCTATTCAGTGTTTAATATCTAACTGATAACTCATTAGAAAACACTAAGCTGTTTAACAAAGCACAAGGTTTACTCTGGTGTTTGTAGGGTTAAGACAAGGCACGACTGTTCACTCTGTCAGTGACAGCTAACCTTTGACACTCCAGCTGTTGTGCACTATACATTTCTCTGTAAGAAGCAGGGCGTCATAGGAAATATAGTTACAGTAGCTGGAGAGCCCGCTCTTAACCATCACACTCTATATATACATTGAGTTGCTTACTTAGTATCTGGGATTTTTGTTCTCTCAGACTATTAGCAAGTGGTGGTTATTGAACATGCTTTTTTTTTTTTTTTTTTCTTAAGCCCATCCCTCTCGTGCTGTAAACTGATTAGTTGCTTTCTTGTTTCAGCGTCTTATCCAAGATTATTAAAACTGGATATGCTGCACTTCAGCTTGAATACTTCTTCACCGCAGGCCCCGATGAAGTGCGCGCGTGGACCATCAAGGTAAGACTGCTACTCATTCATCATCAGCGCCATCCAGTTCCCCACTACTGAATTCAGATTGATATCAGCCACTTTGTAGTTCGTCACGGCGGAGGTTAGCTAGTCATTACAGATGAGCTTTTTTGTCCAGGATAACTTTAATTATTTGAGAGCTGCTGAACAGTGAAAGTGGTGCTGCATTGATTGAGGCAGGTAACAATTGATTCTGCCTATTACATCGTCTGCATTTCTTCATCCTGTAGAATCTAGCTACCCTCCTCCTGCGGTCAGAGATAAGAAACACCAGCATTGTACTTGGTTAATCTGTGTGACCGGATTTCTTCTCCAGTGAAATTGATGTTGCTCTATATTCTGTATTCAGTAACCTTGTTTAGATTGTAGGTGTTCCCTCTTCCTCCTTCTTTTTCCTTTTCCTTTTTTTTTTTTTCCTCTTCCCTTTTCTTTGCCTGGGCTCCATTCGCAGCTATAAAAGCCGTATAACATCATTACACTCCTCGCAGATACACAGCTGGTCTCCAAAACGTAAAGTCAGTGTGTAATAATTCATCTCTTTAAGTGGTTTATAATTTAAGAGGTAGACTTTGTTCTGATAATGCTATACATACCATCCAGACACTAATAAAAACCACGATGATATGGGTTTAAAATATTGATATTCACTGATTGTGCCCGTGGCGACCGATTAATTTGTTCCCAAAGGACAATGAGAAGTGAAATGGTTTGCTTTTAAATGGAAATACCCTCTGTGATGGCTTCTATTATTCTCACATATATTGAAGCGAGAACGTAGCTACAAATTATGTATTACAAAATATATAATTATTACAAGAACATACAAAGACTTCAGCAGTTCTTTGATTTCCATCAAAGTAGTACAATTTCTTTAGCAAAACAACAGAGATTAAATTGTTTTGGTGCTGCAGGAGGGGACTTATAAATGTATGCATGACTTCTTAGCAGTGACAAGGCCATAGGTCACACTAACGATACGTACATTTTTTGCATATACATATATATGCCTCTATGCACAGCAGCTTTATGATACACATGTTAAAAAATATATAGTAAAATTGAAAGGTGTGCTAGTCACAGAATATAAATAACTAGTCACGTGCATAAATCTATTTTTTTCTATCTTTTTTCTTATATATATATATATATATATATATATATATATATTTATATTTTGCACAATATAACAACAAGGTCAAATGTGCACTTCTGTGTGAGTATGTATTACACAGATTTATATCGATAAATATTGTTTAAAATAGTAAAAAATCATACCCACAAACACAGTTTCTCAATATAGTAGTCTTTCTTGTATGTTGATCATTTTCCACAAGATGGTTAAACTGTGGGCCACAGAAGAGGCAATTGACTTTTAGAATAAACTGCTTTAGTAAGAATGATGGCTAAGTTTCTGCTTGCAAAAATGAAGGCTGGTTTATGCGAAGACTGATTGCATGTAGCTTGGGTCTAATGTGCAGATACAGTATTTAGTCAGGTAAGCATCAGTGAATTGCCATTAGGCCAATATATCTTTTATTGTAAAAACTGCGCTTTACCATGTCTGGTTTCTCAGCAGATTTACACGCTTTATTAAGCAGCATCAGATCACTCTTATTTCTCAAAGTGCTTAGAACTTGGATATTGTACCTTGTCCCATCAGATTTCATCTTGGAAAAAGAAGGGGCAATCCGTTCTTTCCTGGATAAAATATTTTTACTGAAATATTTATTAAAGACTGTCAGATATTTTTAATTAACGCATTCAGTGTTTAATCCATCATTCATTCAGTTATCTAGAATATGGATCTAATGTAAAAAAATAAATAAAATTTAAAAAACCATCAAAATGCTTTATATGAAAAGTATTGTTCCAAATTAGAAGAGGTCTGTCCTAAAATTC
Source organism: Pelobates cultripes (assembly GCA_933207985.1). Lineage (NCBI taxonomy): Eukaryota > Metazoa > Chordata > Amphibia > Anura > Pelobatidae > Pelobates > Pelobates cultripes. Next base: position 37,398,507 of record OW240918.1, on the reverse strand, counting down.
TAATACATTAAAAAGGGCTAAAAAAAATTTTTTTTAAATGACCGGTAACAAAGTTACACCTCTAAATTTCTCCAGAGAAATACATGGTTTGTGATCTTTTAACTTAATGTTATCCCTATTCTTTTTATTTTTGTTTTTATTATTTTAACCCTTAGAATGCCATGGGCTTAAGTAACAAATTGGTATGACATGGGTTGTTTAGCCCCCACTAATAGTGATATGTGGATCCTAAATTTGAGATCAGTTTGTGTGTGAATACATGTATATTCTGGTAATTAAATACTCATTTAGATCTATAAAATTATAGTTTTATAAAAAGATAAGAACACACACTCTGGAAAAGTTTAAGTCAGAAATTAAGCATAGAGTACATGACTCCATCTTGTGTGTAAGATGCACGTTATGTTCAGACATAGTAATGCACCCGATGCTTCTCTTCTATTTGTGTACAATAAAGACAATTCCCTTAAACACCACCTTGTGTTGTAGTTAACTGATTGAAAAGCCTCCCCGTTATCAGATCTTTGATAGTTTCATCGAGGTCCAGATTCACATCAGCTGACAGAACCACCCCTCCTGTAATCCATCTTCCTGAACAATTCATTTTCTGCCGTTCTTCCTTTTGACAGAAAGGGACAAAGGCTCCTCAGGCTGCAGGGAAGATTCACACGGATTTTGAGAAGGGTTTCATTATGGCAGAGGTAATGAAATTTGACGATTTCAAAGAAGAAGGCTCCGAAACAGCTGTCAAGGTGAGTTCTGACTGCTTGTGTTTCAGGGCAACTCCTCCCAATGGAAACTCCAGTCTGGTGACAAGGGAATCAGGATGTCACCTTCCCTGTGCTAAGACATCTACCATTGTGATTTCTCCCTGGCATCTCCCAAGGGTGACTCTTTACTGCAAACTCTTGGCAGGTTGTGCAAACATGACGGTGTAGAATTATTGTCCTATTACCAGGAAACACATTTTTATGTTTGGCTTACTTGCAGAAAATGTACGTTCTTGTGCCTAGATCTCTTATATAAAATGGCTTACCATACATTCTAAACATATCCAGGGATTAAACAGTGTGGATATAGAATTTGTGACATTTAGGCCAAAATAAGCAATAAAGCAGTTTTGGGTAATCTCAGTTTCTGCATTTCTGGCATACGTTGGGCAAATGTGTTTTTTTGTTAACCAATTTCACTATTTAGTGAATAAACCTTTGAGTTCAGATATTGCATGGTGTAATGAAAACCATGTGCATTTATATCTACAAATCTATCAATGCATGCCTATGTAGACACATACATTAATTCTAAAGTGTATGTGTTGAATTGATTTGAAGGGGAAAAAGTTAGTGTTCTCCAATTTTTGGTACTTGTTCATTAACATGTCTGTGTTATATATAGTGATTTTATTTATTTATTTATATATATATATATATATATATATATATATATATATATATATATATATATATATATATATATATATATATATATATATATATATATACACACATGTAAAATCAGTTATCACCTTTCTCATTATTCCCTTATTATATCTGTATATATTTGTGGGGGGGGGGTTTTGCGTGGGGTGTTTTTTTTTTTAATTTCTGTAGAGTAAATAAATGGCTAGGTATGTACAATTGTTCCAAATCTTTTTGTTGATGTATATCTACTGCCCTCTTTAAAGTGGCAAAACTTTTGTCTTGCATACATTATAAGTTGTCTGTCCTATACCTCGCTTCTCAATCTATTGGTGTTTGATGGCTGAATGTAATTATTGCGTGTTCTTATGCTGTTTTTGCATTGTAGTACTCATTCCTCTGCCACTCATTCGAGTTCAATTAAGGTGCTAATTACATAGAAACAATGCAAAGAAAATTCTGTCTCCCCTCTGCGTGTTGCTGGTCTCAAACATCTTACTGCGCTGTTCAGTAATAAAATGATATCTTCACTTCCTGTAGAGTGTAAGTGTCATTGTTTAGAGGCACACTTGCAAATGTCTGATAGACTTTGTTTTTTAAACACATAATTGGAAGGATTTTGCCTATTAACCCTTTAAGCAAACAGGTTTTCAATCCTGGGGTAGACTGAGATCAGGGCGTTCTGGATATCTAGAGCTTCCAACTCCTATAGCCAACCCTAGTTATATATTGTTTCAGAAATGCAATGAAATTTTTTATTTTTGTGCAAACCCAGAAGAATTGCAATTCTGTAGCTCTGTACAGCAGGCAGTCATAATATACCATGCTTGATGACCATTGACAAGCTTAAACAGATTGCATCAGAAAGTACGTAGAGTCCCGCTCCAACAAGCTTTGTCTATATTAGGCATCCTTTGCTTCTCCAGACATTGTGCTCTTTTTAGAACTGGCAGAATATTTGTAGCCTGTGGTCAGTTTCCACCGAAGTTCATGCTGTGTATTAGGATTTATCCCAACGCAGTTACTTTAGTTTAGTTTTATCAAGTTTTCATTTTTTGCTTGCTAGTTCTGCACTCATTTAATGGAGCTGAAGTCACTGCTGTTTGTTTCTACTTTGTGAACACTAGAGGGCAGGTGCTGATTAAATCCACACACTCTTTTTAGTTTTCGTTTTACCTGAATGTCCAGGTTTGGGTGGCAAGCTTTGTGTATTTACAGATATGTTAATTGCACATACTGTATACACTCTGCATATTAAATGAACATTGAGCAGCTGTAAGGTAGTTCATTTTTATATTCTGGGTTAAATGACTGTTTCACATCTGGTTTGTATAGTTAAATATTGTAATATATTGTAGTGGGTTTGTCTTGTTGAGCTGCAATTCGCATTAATCTCTGCCATTCATAGGCTGCGCATATTGAGAGTTGCAGTCCAATAACCTATTCTGCTGTTTTACACTCCTATGAGACTGTTCAAAAGATGCAAACATAAACACGGAGGTTTGTGATCATTGATAGAAATATTGTGTAACATATTAAGGCAGTGTAATTCCTAAATCTCTGCAATGCCATAATTAACCATCGATTTTCTAGCCAATACCTGCATTTCATTAGTCAATATTTTGTGAAAAGTTGGCTCAGTGGCCACAAACCAAGTTTTCTGTAGTAGTGTTTATCATTGAGTGTCTATGCTCTACACAAGTCCTTGTCCAACAGGATATCTGCACAAAACCAGAAATCTATGTCCATCACTCCACCATGAGTAAGAGTCATTGTATTTTGCTAGATATATATATATATATATATATATATATATATATATATATATATACACACACACATATATACACACACACACACACACACACACACTCATTGTTAGTGTATACCTAGTGTAATTGTGTTCCAGAGTGGATTCTTCTATTCTATTCGTTGTATCTGCAGCATAATTTGCTGTGTAGTAATAAATGTGGGGTAATGTGTTTCACATGTTCCAAGTTCTAGAGACTGATTTTCTTTGTTTGTCATTTCGTCTCCATTTAAAACTCACCCTCTATCAAATCATCAGTACGATGGCAACATATTATGTGCACACCTTATCTTATCCAAACATTTTATGAATGCTTGTAGGATATAGAATACCACCTCATCTGACTAGTTTGTATGGTTTGTAGTGTAATCTTTGGCAGGCTCTGTGTGCTTTCTTAATGAAATTCCTGTGATTAAAAAAATAATTATATATGAACGCTGCGCGATAACATAATGCTATAAGAAAAGGTAGAAAGTTGTGCTATAAAATGTGTAATCTATCAGTGGGTGTCAGTGCTGCTTAAAATGAACTCCTTCCATAGTATGGCAGTATAGTCACGATCCAGCAGGCTAGCGTTTCATTCTAAAGGAGACAAAGCATTATGGGATTTGTAGGGTCCAACGTTTGGCAACCTCTGCCTTAAGTTACGTTAAATAGTGCAGCCACTCTGGTCAAAATTGTCATTGACTGTACTTTGAGGGGTCCCACTATCCTGCATCGACTCACTAGCGGTTAGATTTCCATGTACCTGGGACTCCCTTTGCTTTCTATGTTTCCTTCTCCGATATGGTGTTAAGAGGAACACACAGTTAAGAGCTTTAATCACCGCTCCCGTCGTCTATTCAATCCATCATTATATCAGTTGACACACACTGTTTCATAACACAAAGAGAAGACACCACTATCACTTGTACTCCTCAAGCAGAGTACTTGAAAACAATTAATTGGACTGGCTTTAAATCTTGATTAATCACAAATTAAAGACCTGTCATTTTTTTCCCCTCCCTTTCTTATTTATTTAATTTCTTTTCCTAACATGGCTTTGGGCGCTGGGTAGCTTTGCGGTTCCAGGAACAGCTTATTTGCTCTGTGTTATCAGATTGATCACTTCAAGTTTGATTCTTGTACGCGGAGAACACCAGCACAGCATAACTAATTTAATGCCAGCGCTGTGAACTATACACTGAATAGCTCTGTGTGGGCATTGTAGTCTACAGGGATATTTCATTATTAGCAATCATATCTGCTTAGGCAAAGCTGGCTTCTACAGATGGCTGCTTTCAAGTGCAAATGAAATGGTTAGACGTGTCTTGTTTAATGCATACTCAAGATTCACAAATGGGTATTGATTTTTTTTTTCTTTCTCCCAACCAGTTGTTTCGGATAGCAGAGGAAATGGATTAAATAGTCTCCCGAGTATTTAAAGGAACACTATCACATTTAATTAATTGTAATCCAAATCATATAGAGAAAAAGAAAAGACCGAATAATCTATCCCCATGTCAGATGTTAAGCAATGTTTTTGCGTCACTGTGTTTCTGTCATACTTGGTAACAAAGACAAGAGACATTGATATTTATTTAAACTCATTGTTGATAATATCCTGGCCATTTGGTTAAATAAATTTAAAATGTTTTCATTTATAATGCCATTCATATTAATGGCTCATATTGTTCTGGTGGTATGGGTAGACCTAGTTCCAGAATTTGATACTAAATATATCTTTTGTAATAGATTTATAAATTTCCTCTGTCCAGTGCTAAGAATTCTCTGTATGTATCCATTTAGTATTGAAACGGTTAGCAATAATTCCTACATTTAAAAGAAACTGGTTATGCAGAATTGGAAGGTTATTTTAAATAAGCCATTGTTTATTCTATAGATTGTTCTAGCTACATTGCTAGGAAATTGATTGAGAGCCTATTTAGATTTACTTTTTTATACGGTGGCTGCATTTGTATCATTGCTGACTGTTGTGGTATTGTAATAGAGTATGCAGTCTTTGTGCAGGTTGATAAAACTAAAATCTAAATATTTAACGCTACTGCTTGTAATATGCCTTGTGTGATGTGTAGATCAAAGCAATTGATCTAGTTCGGGGTCTTTCATTTTGCTCAATTGTGCTTCCAATTTTAAAACAGCCTTTTTCTTTACTTAATATAAAAGTATTCAATCAGCATACCACTCTCATTGTACAAGCAATGACAGCCATATTATCTATTTATTCAATTTATATTTCTATAGCTTCTTCTATAAAATAAAAGCATCATATAATCGCAGGAATTAAAGCAGAACCGTAGAAATTAAAGAAAAATGCTGAAGGTGAAAACATTGATTACTGGATATTGATTGAGCTGGTGGTAATAACAAGTGTCTCAACACATGATACTTTTTTAGAATCTCTCTTATTGTAGTTAATCACATGCAAGCAGAGGCAGAAGATTATATCCAGTGAAATCAAGGCACCTTATATTTGCATCACAGTGATGGAGTTTGCAATCTTGTTCTCTAGACGTATATTATGTTTGAGTGTCATAATATAGCGTATATTTGAAATTCAGACCAGATTCCTATTAGGCTGAGCACCCCACCCATCCACTATGGGTGCCACTTTGGAAGTGACCACAGTAAAGCCTAAATTGAAGAGTCTCTGGAAGCAGTACGTGTTGCAGTTAGCATGTAAATCCCCATGTTGAAATTAACATAGAAACATGGATTGTGACGGCATATGAGAACCGCTTGGCCCATCTAGTATGCCCAATTTCCTAAATACTTCATTTGTGTAGGACCCACCGATTGGAGTACTGTGACGTAGTGGAGTGCTTAACACCGTATGACCATATGGTGGCCAACTAAATCCCCATAGTTGTTTGATAACATGTAAAATGTAAAACAGTATTTTTGTGTGTAAACTGTTCCTTTAACTGGATTTTGAGTGTCATACTATACCACTGTAACTGTGCTGGCAAAGGTTCAGTAGCTGTTAATATATACAGTTTGATGATTCCCATAGGTATTATTGCTAGATACAAATATAATTACCCCACATGCTTTGAGAAATAGATGATGAATCCTCCATGCAGGGATAGAACACATTTAGAAACATTAAATAAGACTAACCCAACTATAAATTAGAATTATCACGAAACACAAGTGTTCTGTGAACAGTCTGTAGAACAATGGTTTTGTACAGCAATACAAAATATTTTGATGCAGTCAGATGTCAGTTATATCTAAATATCTTATTGTATCAGACTCCTATGGTCTCTACCAACCGGTTTGTGTAAAAAAAAAAAAAAATACCAATAAGACGATAAAATACTACAACACCCATTGGCTGGAATGTTGTACAGAAAAGATCTAAAGGGATTACTAACCTATTTACTCCCATATACATGTTCAGTGGGAAACCTGATCATATCTCCTTTTAAAGGGCTGGTTTGTTCCAAGACTGTGACTAATCTTTGGCACTCTGCATTTCTGGATGAGTATTTCTGTGAACATAGAGCTCGAGTGTCAAAGGTTAGTACACACCTGCCTGAACAGTGACAAAGTATGTGAAATTGTAATGTGAAATGGAATGTTCTTCTCTGCTTGTTTCCATTTCACCAGTAGGTGGAGCAGTCCTGTGTTATGGTTTTTTCCCTCACTCTTTCTTGATAAAATGGCTCAAGGCCCATGTTCATTCAGTTCATTAACAGTAGATAGGATCCCCTTGAACAAATTTGTATTTTGAATTTTTCAAAAACCTCCTGGGATTAATTTGGTTTGCTCATACGTATGATATGCAAATCTCAGATAGCACTTCAATAGAAACACTTTTTTAATTTTAATTGCCCACTGTCTTTTGTATATATGGATATCACTACACCGCTCAGGACCCAGAGTTTATTGCCAAAATATATACAGACTTTCTGCAGTTGAAATAAAGCTCCCATTATCACCCATTAGTTCCACTGGCCGGTAAACACTGGTCATGCCAACAGTTTCTCTTTCCCTTGCATTCATAATAATGCTGATAAGAAAAGTTGTTGGATTTTGGATTTTGTCTTTTGTACAGAAAAATGTTAGATTTTAGTTTGTTTGATACAATGCTGTGCAAAATGTGTAGCTACTTCATTTTAATGGACATGAAAAGACGTGGGCATTTTGGTATGGCTGAGGATGATAGGCTTAGGTTACAAATGAGCGCTCAAGCACTGCAGCAGTGTTGCTAATCCAGTTAAATCCAAGGTGCCCAAACAGCAGCCGGACTTTGGGGGGCAAACAGATATGGGTGTTTGGGGTAGACAGGTTAAACAATACGTACAGCAAGAAATTAGGTATTCTTTGGGATGTTTGAGAATGATTGGGGTTGTAGTCAAACAGCATTTCTGGCACTGCACGTTACTAATGGTTAGGTTAAATTGCACCCTACCGCGTTATTGTGGCCCAATTGCAGCTGTGCTGGAATCATTTTTCCTAGAAAAAAAAAAGGTAGGTTTTGCTGTGCATCGCTAGGAGCTCACATAAATCATGTCTGTTACTAACGATACTGCATGTTACTTTGTGTATTCACAGGCTGCGGGGAAATACAGACAGCAGGGAAGAAATTACACCGTAGAAGACGGAGACATAATCTTCTTTAAATTTAATACACCGCAGCAATCCAAAAAGAAATAATTTTAATGCTTGACCGAGAAACGGGTGTTTTGGGTTTTTTTTTTTGTTTTTTTTATTATTTTTAGCAGAATATTCTGTTTAAAATAAATAAGCAAACACATCAGGAAACATTTCTTCTCCCCCAAATAAATACTGTTTGTTTTGAAATGAAATGTGTCACCTCATCTGAAAATCCAAGTTCAGTAAATGTGCTTTTCAAATGATTAAGATCCTACTTGAAATCATAGATGCTTTTCAGTACTCACACTACTCTCATGATACTTCATTAATCTCCATCATGTATGCCAAGGCTGACACATCTGACAGGAAGGACAATGTGGCTTGCTCCTTTTTGAATCTACAGATAATGCATGTTTTACAGTACTCCAGATGTCTACACTCAATAAAACATTTGACAAAACCAGCCTCTGTGTGTTTTGGGATGTCTGTATTGAGTGGCTGTGGTGTGCTGAATGCGATATCGCACCTGCTAGTTGCTGATTACAGAATTTAAGACATGTGTATGATACAGTAACTGGCAGTGTGGGGCAGCTGCAATTGTATCTGAAAAGTGAGTCTTTCATGGGAATCAGAAGATTAGGTTGCCAGTGATTGTTTGGGTTTTTTGTTTTTTTTCCTTCTGTATTTGTTTGTATGGAATTTTTCTTTTCTTTTTATACTCCTCCATTCTGTGGAAGGAAAAGATTATTCCTACATTTGATATTTCTACATTTGAGCTTTTGGAAATGTGTAATTTTTTATACACATAGAATTGTTGTGATTTATCATTTTATGATAGTGATTTTATTTGTATAAATTGTAAACTACAGTGAAGTGTACCCTGTGAATATCACAAACAAATAATTGTCCAAAACAACTGTGAACGACATACTGAGAAGGCCACACAAAAAAAGCAAACGTTTTAAACTAAAGATCTAAAAAAATAACATCATAATCCACTTCAGTCCAGGCACAGCCAGGACACCCATTGAAAAGAACGATGAATTAATACCAACATCCCCACCCAATGTGAGTTGGCTTCCATTTTCTCAGGGCAGAATAGGCAGATGAGGTGCAATGTCGCCTTTTGTTATTGTGGAGGAACGTACGTTTGTGTGTCTACATCTAGCCATAGCTATGCGTTCCACTGCAACTAGTGTTAAGTATCAGAGTATCTGTGTCACTTCAACTGCTCAGACATGGGTGACTCCATAGAGCACATGACATTCGGTCCTGTGGTTTGTCGAGTTCTCCAGAACACCAACGTGGCATTATTTTCCTTTAGAGGGAATGTTACATTCTAGGATGTTCAATATGTTAATTGAAGCCCCTATATTTGCCAACTATGTTGAAATCATAAACTTAGAAATTTATGCTAGAACTGTGCATCTCCAATGTAACTTACTGCAAGCAGTGATATATTCGTGCGTAGGCAGCTAGGGCTGGGGCAGAATTATATCTTCTTGGCTTACTGCACAATTTTGGGAAGGCAAAGCATTTCAGAGGTAGCTTCATGAGGTTGTGCATGATCACAATGTCATGTTATGAGGTCGATGCAGCCTAAGTTACCCAACGTCTACGAGAAACCGCTTTTAAACAGAATTTTGTGCTACTGTGCTGTGAGATCTGGAAACATAGAATACCGAACAGACCAGCAACAACTAAAACAACGGTTGCAAAGGGTGATTGTTGGATCTTTGGATGAAGGAGGCTAGGAGCATGCATAATGAAGAAGGCATGACAGATGTCTGAAAGGGTGATTGTGATATGTTTAAACATAATTCCCTCCCTCTCCTTTAATCAATTGGGAAAGGAGGGGAAATGTCTGGAGAAACAAGAATGATGGGAGGGGATAGCTGATGGAAAGGGGGGAAATGCCTAAATGGGGTGACTTACGTTTTGTGTAGTTTAAGGATCAATGTAGTGATGCAGTGTCTAACCTTGCTACCTCAGATGTCGGGACTTATTTGCTGTAAAGGCTGGCTGAGCTACAAATGAAGTGTTCACAAAATTCTGGAGTGCCTGTCACAGCTCTGCCCTAGCGTGCATTCACACATAAAATGCAGGTATGTTATTAAACACATGCAAATAAGTCAGATCACACAATATATGCACTCACTGGACTCTTTGCTAAATATTGTGTATATATGCACATGCATACACTTTTATTTATATATATTTTTACATACAGCTACATAAAACTACAACTAATAAAGGTGTGCACCCTTTTCCTAATTTTGGCAGAATCATGGGTGACGTGCTTGTTTCCTAGATTTTGCAGTTCCGTGCTTTTCAAAATAGTTGAGTTGCACATCAGGGAACACACACAAAAGGCACTGCTGAGATCTGATACAGGTCATATATAAGAAGCTTAGTGAAGGGTAATTAATGATGGAGGTCTCCTTCCAGCAAACTCTGAAATGAGTAAGAAACTAACACACACAAAAAAGGCCACTTGCATTTCTTTTTAGTTAGAAAAGTCAGTTTCCATGATCTAAGAAGCTGCCATACTTTGTGACTGAATATTTTACAATGCAATATTTAGTACCAAATTCTATTTACTGTTTGAGAATTTATTTTTGCCCAAGTTATTTTATAGCAAGCCTGCACATCACACTTCGCTTATAGTAACAGAGAAATAGGGATCTCAAACTAGTAGATCTTCCTAGGTCAGTGAATATAACGATCAGGTTATTCTATGAATTAGAACCTAGATCAAGCATGTCAAACTCAAAGTCTGGATCGGGCCACATAAACAAGGTTTAACTTTATGTGGGCCACAAAAAAAAAAAAAACTTACATTTTTATAGAAACGTAGGTTTATTTTTAAAAGTACGGTATAACCCCCCCCCCCAGCATTCCCCTCTACTAAACCACAGCCCCCACCACCCTGTGCCAAATCTGATCCTCCCGCTGACACACACACACACACACACTCACTGACAGACACTCACACTTACACATTCTTGCACACACATACTTTTCTTTATTGCTCCCTATCTTATGGAGCCGATGTGGGGCATCTTCCTGGGGTCCTTCTATCTGCTCCTCACTGCTCCCTCGCACGGTTTAGTGATGCCGGGTGCCGGATATGACGTCATATTCCGGCGCCAGGCTTCACTACAGAAGGCGCGTGCGAGGGAGCAGTGAGGAACGGGAACACTGAGCTCCCTCGCTGGCCCTCCTCCACGGCCGGGTAAGTGTTAGCAGAGTGGGGAAAGCAGGTGCCTACTCTGCTATAACACTAAGCATTGTACTCGCGGCTCGCTGGGCCGCGAGTTTGACATGCTTGACCTAGATAGTTAAGAAAACCCTATCAAGAAATCATATTTAATATGTATGTAAACAGTGTAATAAAAAATCATAACTGGAATCAAAGTGTTTTATTTCTTTTAAATGTTCTTACATTTTAGATAATGATTTAGAGATTCAATTCTGAATGTTCTAACCTCATTCTGTTTACCAGGCAAGGGAGGCAAAATAGGCCTAGTGTGTCCTGCCAGTCTAGGTAACACATCAGTCTGTGTAATCTACTTTAGAAATCACCTTTAGGTCTCCAATCATCCCTTTAGATTACAAATACGTTTATGCATAATTCTTGTTGGTTTTATAATGTAAGGAAATTAATAAGACAATTGGCAAAAATAGATGAAAGAAACAGTGAAGAAAATAAAAGGATTTCTAAATCTGCTACCAAGGGCCTTCCTGATTACTGTTATCCAAGTGGACAGCCTTCTCAGCTAACTCAAAACTGTTAGAAAATCCCACCTGGCTCCTTTCCAGAGGCAGCTTGTTCTACATGAAATGTATTCTATTTGCATACAGACTGTCAGCTCTTCAACAATATTATTTCACCAAAAAGGCCCTGGGTTTGTGGAATATCATTCCCATAGACAGGGGTAAGAGGAAATACAGTGAATTTGAAAATGTATAAAAAAAAAAAGGAATTGGGTTCTGAGTATCAGTATATTATTATCATTGCCATTTATAAAGCGCCAACAGATTCCATAGCACTTTACAATATTATAAGAGGCGAGGATTTAACTATATATAGGAAAAGTAAAAGAAAATTTACAGGAACGATAGGTTGAAGAGGACCCTGCTCAAACGAGCTTACAGTCTATAGGAGGTGGGGTATAAAACAATACTACAGGAGATGGCAATCAAACAAGTTGGGATTGAAGCAGAGCTGGAAGAGAGAGTAGAGTGCTGCCCTTTAGGAGAGCGCAAGTGACCATATAGAATGAGAACATATTACCTGGGGTTTTACGAGTACAGTAAAGGGATTTGAGTATGTGTTAAATAGGCATTGGGTTCTCCTGAGTATCCGTATAGAATGAGTACATATATCTTGAGATTTTACAAACAGGTGTATAAGAATGGCCAATTGGTTATCATCGTTCATTAAATGTAAAAAGAATCTGCATTGACTACTCTAGTATCTCCTCCCTGTTTTATATCTAGAGCAGTTAGCTGTTTTTGGCTTTCCAGCTAGGAGCCATGTGTCTTATGGAATGTCTTGGGACTTAAACTAGTTTTTTATCCAGTGGCATGCAGCCCAAACGACCAGCTGCATTCCCCCCCTGCCCCCCTTTAACTATCATTTAACCAGAGACATGATACAAGCATTTAATGGATTTTCCATTGCTGTTTTTTCTGCTTTATTTTAGAACTCTTTTACTACTTATTTTCTAGAGATGGTGAATTATCTTACAATATTTTATACGTGGTGTGAAATATTGTCATAGAAGCAAAAATTACATGTTTGTCACACACAGTTGGCATGACAAGTTTGTCCACATGTGTATGCGTATTTCTAAGGGATTTGATGGCGTTTTAAGGATGTTTTTAAAAAAAGAAGAAAACAAGTAGAATGCTCACAAGCCCTTGCTTCATTCTCTGTTTCTTCTGGAATGCTGGCCTACTTAGGTTCATAAGTATAAAAAAAACCAAAAGGGCAGGGAGTGCTGTTTTTTCCGACAGAATAGATCCCAGTCATAGAAATCTGTTTCTCTGCAGGAAGAAACCTTGTGCTGAAACACTTGGGAAGATAAGTAAGGCTTTAAGGGTTGTATTTTGTTTTACAATGTTTTGTAAACGGGACTGAACGTATCCCATGGATCTCTCTCCAATAGCATCATAGGACCTGATCTATAGACCGATATCAGTTATATCATTGATGTTATCAATATAACTACCAAATGGGTATCCGTCTTGTGATGTGGGATAGTTAGGCTTTAACTCCAGGGAGTAGATGGCTCAGCCAAAGTTGTGGGCGGTGTACACATGCCATGCATATCACATGAACAAAATTGAAAATTGACACAGGCAGTCTAGAACGGAATGTTGATGCAAAGCTGTTAAGGTGCTTCTTAAACTGAGCCTGTAAATCCTTGTTGAAGTGTAGTTTTTTTAGATGCTCTGTCCTAATTAAAGGTTAGTCACGCGTGTATACCTAAATTCTTCACTGCTGAGTGCTTTTCTGTCAAATATAAATGCAAGCATGATTATTAAAACATTAAAAAGTTTACATATTTATGGTCCCTTGCAGCCTGGAGCTTAGAGAGTCTGTGCCTTGTGTTAAATGCATTAGAAAGTATTCAAGAACATATTAAAATGGAAGATCTATTCACCATTAAAGAGAACCTGTAATGGAACATTTGACTTAACTTAAATTGCCCAATATCCATTGAATACATTATATTTCACAAAGATACTTATACTCAATTCAGTTCCAACGCCGCCATCTTTAGAGCTTGGCAGGGGTTACTCTTAAAGTAACATCCACTACCGGTCCATCCTCGGCTCCTCCTGCAGTCTTCTTTGATTTGCCCTGCTAGGGAACACTTCCCCAAGCATGGAAAACCTCCTCAGCATGCCAGCATCAGAACAGAGAGACATCAGGCACCCCGTTCATGTACTCCCTAGCTAGTTTCCATAGCAACCGCAGCACATGCGCTGTGGTTGCTATGCTTTGGAGAGCATAAGAACCGCCTGTGCGTGGTTTTTCTTCTGCTCTCGCTTGCCAGTCAAAACTTTGGCATTGAGCTAAGCTAACATTTTACTGAGAATTAGAAAAAGACTATTTTGTATTTTTCCTTCCAATCCATACATTTCCCACCAAGAACAGCGTACAGATGAAATTACATGCTCTTTCTAAAATGTTCCTGTGTTTGCTGTAAATCCCTAGACATTACAGCTTCTGCATTGAGTTCGACCAGGAGCAGGAAATTACTCCTTTTTAAAAAAAAAAAATTAAAAAATTCTTTATTTTTGTAGTTCAGATACGAATGAACATACAGCTTGTCATGCCCCAAAAGCAATTAACAAGTGAGTCAGGATACATAGCTTTCATGCAATAAGGCAATGAATGTAACATGCACCATTTTTTAAGAAGGTATGACAACAAGATTATATGAACATATGTCGGTTTAGGTTTAGCATACAGGAATTATTTCAACTTTCAGTAGCTTAGCCTATAGAGGCAATATGGGTTAATCAGGTGCTGTGTTCCTGTTACTGAAGCAGAGGCATATCGATATTTGGGGAGAACCACCTAAGGAGTGCGGCCTCGTGTTTAAACTAAAAATCATGCTGGTTAGACAGCGCATACATCTGTTTCATCAAGATACTACACAACACCAACGGTATGCAGAAAAGTGTATAAAACATATAAGATTAGTAAACAAGATTGGTAAACAAGTTAGTGGCAACTAGTAAAGTAAGAGAATCATGCTGAATAAAGGGACCACTAGTGATCTCTGCTCAGGCTTTGCAAATGTACCACCCGATCAGTAGGGAAATTACTCCTTTAACCACTGCACTCTGGCTTGCGTGCAAGAAGAGAGGTACTGGTGTTCCTGTTGTGGTTCTCCATCACTGACCTATCTGATAGCTTACGTAAATTGAATATGAAATAGGCAGGTGCTTTTATACTATTAGAGTGAATAGAGAAAAAAAAAAGTAGCCAAGATATATTTGGGTCATAAGCATATTATTAATATTTCTATGAACAATCATTTTGAAGCAGGTGTAAAAAAAAAAGAGAAAAGCCTTGAAATATGTGACCTAATTTAGACAATTCGTAGGAGAATGATAAAACTGAGAAATAAGGAGATTCTTACATGCATGGTTATAACTCTGTCTAATCTTGCTTTGGAGATTCTGAAGGCTATATAAAAAAAAAAAAAAAGATTATATCTGGATTTGTTCTACATTCCACCCTATAGGTGCACTGCTATGGAGAGAACAGAACGTCACAAGTAACTAAATATGTCAAACCTTGGAATATTACTTGAACAATTATTAAGTCCTTTGGGCAAGTACAAAATTTTTTTTTGGAATACTTGGCTTCCACAAAGAGGACTAGATAGTCTTACACACTGATACTATCCCTACTAGGCCAACTGCTCAATTTCCCTTACCGATAACAGGTTCCTGTTGCATTGATTGCCATAGTAGAGTGTTAAACACTTTTAATATCACTATGTCACTTTTCGTTACAACCTACAGACTGATAAAAAAAAAAAAAAATGTATTTCATCTAAGCCTTATATTTACTAAGTTGTCTTATTAAAAAAATATGTCTTTGCTGTTCTGGCAACAAGAATGAATATGCTCATTGTTTTGCACAAAAAACAAAACAAAAAAATACTGGAAACTCACCTTATCTGCTTTAGTGACAAAGATTCATTCTATCTGTTTATTTAATATGTGCCTTGGCGTGGGATGCCATTTCTTGGGCACCGGTGGAGTTTGAAATAGTGAATGATCTATCTTTACCTCCTGCTATGGGACTTGCTTAGGTTAAAGCCTTATTGGATGCTACCTTTAATTTGACATTTTTAGATGTCCTCCATCTAAATTATGTAACATTCTTAAAATGGCTTTATCTGCATAAACGTTACACATTCTTTTACATTGTTTACACGGTCTGTGTTGCTTATTCCCTACAACTGATCTTCCAAAACATCATATTAAAAATAAAATCTGGGACCTCATTCCCACTATTTACATGATATAATTAACATAGGAGTTAAACAACCAGACACTTTAATGTTGTAAAACCTATCTACAGATAAATCCGTTACATTTCATAGAGCAAAATATAAAGAACCCGTAAAGTGAGATATTTTTGCAAAAGTATTCAAATAGTATAAGTGGCACTTATCTTGCCCTTCCTCTGGGATATTCCTGTTGAACATCTGTTCTTTAATCCATTTACACATCTACATGAACGTACTTGGTTTTGTGAATCTTTATGCAAGTCTAACCTGTTGCGATGGACTCCAGTCTTCAAATAACCTACTGACTGTGTAGCAGGGAAGTCTGGCCAAGTAGGTTCTATTAAATCATTTACCCTTAGACACATTCCCCGAGAGGAGGGATGGCAGTGATTTCAATAAAAAAATATTATTCCCCAGATCGTTTTATATGATAACCTTTCAGAATAATGTATATTATCTAGAGCAATTATTAAAATAATGTATATTATTATATAAAGCAATTATTGGCTTTTGCTATATAATGTAGATTGGATTAGCCATATTAGTCCAATAGACAAGACGCCAAAATACCAGAGTATTGCTGTATTCAACAATACCTTTTTTAATTGGACTAACATAATATTTCAAAGACAAGCTTTCGAGAGTTTTCATCCCTTCTTCAAGTCTGAAGCAATATGATCAATCTGATAGAGTTTAACACTTAAAACAACTGATGTTAGAGAATGGGAGGGAGGAGGGTTGTAGTGGGGGTGAGGGTGTCATAAATAGCATAAGATGTGCATGAAAGTGAAAGGTGCAGGTTGGCTGAGAATAGCCAGAAAAAGTAAATAAACAGAGGAGAGTCAATAAGCTAGTTAACCCCTTAAGGACTGAGCCAAATGTACATGTTATGAACAAAACAAAATGTAAACAAAACCTGGCATTTGCGCTACATGTCTGTCCAACCGTAATTCACCTCTTTCATAGTAAATGCACCCACCCTTATTATATATCATTTTATTCAGGGGAAACAGGGTTTCATTTAATATCAAATATTTAGCTATGAAACATAATTTAATATGAAATAAATGGGAGAAAATAAGATTTTTTTTATTTTTTTAGTTCTACATGACATTTTAACTGTCAATGTCATAATACTGTTTGCTTTTACTGCAATAAAATACACATATTTGTTTTCAGCAAAGTCTCACGTGTAAAACAGTACCCCTTATGTACAGGTTCTATTGTGTTTTGGGAAGTTACAGGGTCAAATATAGCACGTTACATTTGAAATTGAAATTCGCCAGATAGGTTACGTTGCCTTTGAGACTGTATAGTAGCCCAGGAATTAAATTTACACCCATAGTGGCATACCATTTGCAATAGTAGACAACCCAAGGTATTGCAAATGGGGTATGTCCAGTCGTTTTTAGTAGCCATTTGGTCACAAACACTGGCCAAAGTTAGCGTTAATATTTGTTTGTGTGTGAAAAAAGCAAAAAACGACAATTTTGGCCAGTGTTTGTGACTAAGTGGCTACTAAAAAAGACTGGACATACCCCATTTGCAATACCTTGGGTTGTCTACTATTGCAAATGATATGCCATCATAGGGGTAATTTTCATTCTTGGGCTACCATAGGGTCTCAAAGGCAACGTACCCAATCTGGGAGATTTTAATGTGAAAAAAATGAAACACAAGCCTTATATTTGACGCTGTAACTTTTGAAAACACCATAAAACCTGTACATGAGGGGTACTGTTGTACTCGGGAGACTTCGCTGAACACATATATTTGTGTTTCAAAACAGTATAAAGTATCACAGCAATAATATCGTCCGTGTAAATGCTGTTTGTGTGTGAAAAATGCAAAAAACGTCACTTTTACTGGCGATATTGTTGTAATACATTTTACTGTTTTGAAACACTAATATTTGTGTTCAGCGAAGTTTCCCGAGTAAAACAGTACCCCCCATGTACAGGTTTTATGGTGTCTTGGAAAGTTATAGGGTTAAATATAGTGCTAGCAAATTAAATTCCCTATACTTTCAGCATGGGTTGTCAGGCAGGTCCCGCTAATTGTAATTAATTAAAATACCTAATTATGTAAAGATCTACCCGCGTCCCCCTACAGTCGCTGCCCCATCAAGGGAACTTTCACCTGTCTTTCAGGCATATTGGCTATAGTTGGGGCCCAGTCTGTAACCTTGCGTGTTATAGCTATTTCTGTTCATGGGCATCCCAGCACCTCCGACAGCTTGATTAAGCCTGGCGTATATAAATACTAGTCTCTTGATTATCAAGAGATAAAAAGAGAGAAAGGAAAAAAGAGAAAGATAGATAGCAGGAAAAGGAACAGGAATCAGAAATACAGTATAAAAGAAAAGTGAGGGGGAAAAAAAAGTCAGGAGAAAGGGAAGATAGAAGGGAGAGGAGAAGAGAGGGTGGGGGAGAACCTCTATCCCCACAGCGGTACAGTCAAAGTGTTCTCAAAGAGGGGGAGGGAGGTCAATAAGCGTACCTAGTCTATACTCTGGTCCGTCCCCTGTCAATCACCACTCGAGCCCACTGGGCTATTGTCCCATGGCTCCCAAAGTTTTTGGAAAGGTACAGTCGTACCCTTCATCCTGGCAGTTAGATCGTCCATAATCCTGCATTCGCGTACCCTAGAGATCACCCCGGAAAAAAACGGACCTTCCGGTTTTAGCCACTTAGTCGCTGTCTCTCTGCGCGCGCTTAGAGTTATTTTATGAGCTAATTTCTGTTCTCTCTTGGTCCACCCATCTACTGTTCTATTCAGCAAGTACGTCCAGGGGTCCATCTTCAGGGGTTTATCAAAAGTTTGTTCCAGCAGATCTTCCACCGCTTTCCAGAAGCTGTGTAATTTCGAGCAATCCCACCACATGTGGATGTACGTTCCGCGGGATCCACAGCCTCTCCAGCAAACGTCCGTATCTAGTTTATGCATTTTGTACAATTTCACTGGCGTGGTATACCACCTGAACATAGTCTTCCATGTCTGTTCCTGGAGCGTAACACATATGGAAGCATTTTTGTTCGATTCCCATATCTCCTGCCATTCGAGTCCTTCCAGGACCTCTCCAAGGTCCGCCCCCCATTGCTCAGTATACGTCAAACTCCCCCTGTCACGAACGCACCCTACTCCAAGAGTGTGCGTGACGTAGTTGTGGTGGTGAAAGGGTTAAAGTACACTATTTGTCTGCACTAGACCGGAAATAATGACAAAATCCCCCTTTAACACCACCCACACTTAAACATAATAATATAACTATTACTACTTTAACGCTGCCACCACCAAGACAATTTATAAATGGGGTGCCTTGGTCCCCCAGGTAAATCAATAATAAAACCCACCAAATATTACTTAGTACAATATTTAAGGAATTATAAAAATACTAACTAGTCTCTTCAGGTAACGTGATTCTTAACCAGACAAAGGCAAAACTTAATAAATGAATGTTTATTATGAGCAAAAGATAGTCACAGTGCATATAAAAATATATGATAAACAAATTATTTACACCAACAACAGATAAAAACAAAAAGGATAAAATACAGAAGTCCTAATTACTCACTTAGGTTTTCAAAGTACAACTTCTGTCCAGGGGGTCTCTGGCAAGGAAAGATGGTGACTCACCCAAAATTAGATCTTGGCCCCAAGCAAGTACACCAACACCCTTCAGGATCATTAGATATATACCCTGTGGTTTATCAAGTCTTGCCCAGGGGTGGAGTTAAGGCGTACCTACAGAAATAATAACTGACCACCTCCTTTGTTCCAGACCACTGTCAATCCAAATGGAAACATTTGACTCTATCTTCTTTTTTGTACCTGCCACAGAAATAATAATTGCATCTACAAATTTGTTATTATTTTCCCATTCCATAGACATGTTGCACGTCCCACCCACGATCCAATAGGACGGACATCACAATTCCTTTCCCTAGGGTCAAGTTAGGCCACTCATGTTTGGACTTGGTTAGAAGATGGCGCTTGTCACATTCCAAATATAACAAAAATGAGGCTTAATTATTATTCTGTGGGGGTAAATATGAATGTTTTTGTCCTTCCTTTGGATATGATACTAGAACAAAGCTAATGGCATTTACATATCAAAGAGATTTACTCATCACTTACAAGGTATAGGCCAAATGGATGAAGAGACATTCAGACTTTTTCCAAGTGTAGAACCTCACACCTTGCAGACTTCACATCCATACAGTAAAATCCTTTTCACATTCCTATGCCATTCACACTACCCCTTCTGTCATCTGCCCTCTGTGGGGGTCCCAGCTTCAAAAGATGTAACCCCTGTTGACCTCAGCAATAGCATCTCTGTAATTTGTGCCATTTACTACAAGAAATCACATTAAAAGATGATATTCCATAGTGTCATAATAAATTATACACCCTTGCCGTGACACCCCCACTCTTTGTTTTCTGTACTAAGGTGTGTATACAGAAGTGTGATCATACCTTTAGGTGCCATTTCCTCCGAACACAATTTCTCAAAAAAAGTCAGCTGTCTCTGTGCCGCGGCTCTAATATGTGGCCTTCGGGCAAAATCCCGTATCTGGACATATCTAAAAAAATCTGCCGGTGTTAAATGGTGGCCTTGTTGTATCTCTTCAAACTGGACTATCTCTCCGTTGCGGTATAACTGATGGATCCGTTGTAGGCCGGTATTTTCTATATTTCGGAAGTCTCTTGGAGTCATGCCGGGAGGAAACTCTTTGTTTCTAAGTAAAGGGGTGAGAGGGGAGGGAGTTGACGCTAGCCCGTACTTGGCATTAGTCTTATCCCAAATATGTAGCGAGTTGAGTATAGCCGGGCAGGTCACTCTTATCATAGGCCGATGTTCTTTAGGGACCCACATTGTAAATTGGGGTATATCCGATCCTACCAGCATGGACTCAACCTCTACCCACCTTCTTTCTTCCTGTGGGGAGTGCCACATGGCTATCTGCGTCAATTGAGCTGCAAGATAGTAGAAATATAGATTAGGCAGGCCGAGCCCCCCTCTATCTTTGCGTCTATACAGGATCTTTCTTGATATCCTGTGCCTCCTGTTCTGCCATATGAAATCCCCTATCGCTTTTTGTAATGGGGACAGTTGTGCTTTCGCAAGTCGAACGGGTAGTGCTTGAAACAGGAATAAGAGGCGCGGGAGGATATTCATCTTGACAGAATTGATCCGTCCTATCCAGGAGATGGGTTTGTCCACCCAGTTTTCTAAATCTCTTATTAAAGCCCTGAGCATCGGGGTATAGTTTGCAGAGTATAAACATTCCGGGTCTGCCGTCAGGTGAATACCTAAGTACGTCAAGGAGTCCTTTTCCATACGTATATTGAAGGTCTCCTGTATTTCCCTCGTTTCCGTTTCCGATAGGCCCACTGACATAGCGCTGGATTTGTGCATATTCGCTTTATAACGGGACACTTCTCCGTATGCTGTCATTACCTCTTGTAGTGCCGACATTGAAGCGGCCGGGTCTGTTATGGTCAGGAGGACGTCGTCTGCATATGCCGAGACGGCGAATTCTTTATTCCCAACTCGGACCCCTCTGATGTTCCGTTGTTTGCGTATTGTTTGCAGCAAGGGTTCTAGTGCTAAGACGAAGAGAAGAGGGGAAAGCGGGCACCCCTGCCTGGTCCCATTGAATAATCGAAATGGTTTCAGTGGGGCTCCAGTTATCAGCACTTGTGCCCTCACCTCATGATACATGGCCCTGGTCACCGTTATGTATTCCTCCGGGAATTCCAAATGCTTTAACACGGAGAACAGAAATTGCCACCGAACCCTATCAAAGGCCTTTTCGGCGTTGATAGACACTATCAGGGTGGGCGTCCTGGTGACCTCTTGCTTCCATATCAGATCTGCATTCCTCCTAGTATTTTCGAATAATTGCCTCCCTTGGATAAAACCTACCTGGTCTGGGTGTATAAGTGAGGCCAGCAACGGATTCAATCTATCCGCTTGCACTTTCGCTAGGATCTTCATGTCATGGTTAATGAGCGAGATAGGCCTGTAATTCGTGGGCTGGAGTGGGTCCTTTCCGGGTTTAGGTAGTAGTACGATCGTGGCCATGGTCATGTCGGGATCTAGATTACCGCCTTGCCTCAGGTATGCAAAAAGCTTCACCAAGCGCGGTGTAAGCTCCTCCCTGTAAGTCTTGTAATACGTGCCATCGAACCCATCTGGTCCCGGCGCTTTGTTGCCCTTCAGGCCTGAGAAGGCCCTGTCCACTTCTTCTTCAGTGATTTCTGCTGCTAGACCATACGCCATACCCCTGCTTAGTTTCTTCAGACCTAAAGGTTCTAGATACTGCAGGATATGTGAAAGAAAAGAAGGCGTATACCGCGCCTAGTAATTTATATATGCAAAAAATACATACATATATCCTTGAATATTCCAATCAATCGTAGCCTCGGAAAAAATTAAGATAAAAGAAAATAGTGCAATACAGTAGATTAAATCTTAAATACAATCAATTATAGCTATGTACAGTCCACTCACATTTAAATGAGCTATAACAGAGCTCTACTGTGAAGCGCCTGGACGGTACAATCCCCGTCTTAGGATTCGTAGTGGTTGCCACGGATGTTCTCAAGGTGCAATGTGCATAGTAGGTATAAGAAGAGATAGTAGCAATATGGTGAAGTAAGTACTAATAATATATTAAATAATAAAAAGTATTGTACTTACACTTTCTAGAGCATATAACTTGCTCCAGTATAAACAGCTTAGGTGGTATAATCCCCACCAAGGATATACAGGATCCAGGAAATAAAAAATAAATATAAAAAGTAACTTTTAAAAAGTATACTTTAATATAATTAAAACAGTAAAGGATAAAAAAGTATAATAGGGGGCGGGGCCAAGCAGCCAAGATGGCCGGACGTGTATACCCACAGCTCCGACATCGTGGCCCGTAAACATCGCCTATACGACACTTTCCCTGCCGTGAGTAACCCTCCGAGACCCGGGGGCCGGTCTGCTCTCAAGGGGGCACACATTGATACCTGAATCCTGCAACTAACCCCGACAGAACCGCAGATAGGCCCGGCGGCCTAGCCTGAAGCGAGACGCACGCGGATATCGCGGGAGAGACGGCCGCTCTCCCTCGGCCACAGTGCGCAACTACTCTCGGCATGGGACCCCGTTCCCCCCCCATAGACCGGTGGGGGTCATCCCGGTCCCCTACGCCCCGCAGCAGACAACAAAGCGGGCCCCAGCTGGCTTACCGCGACAAAGTTATGGGGAAGAAAAGCCTCTCAAAATGGCGGTACGCACCCCAACGAAACCCACAGACACAAGCACAGCATGGAGGCCAGATGCGGGCAGGTACTCACTCACAGACTGCTGACAAACTGGAGTCAAAAGACCGAGTCACAGACACCTGCACAGAACGACTTACCCCCAGCGAATGGGCACTTGACTTTCAAACCAGGTTTGAGGCCATATGCAGGCGGTTCTGGGCCAGCCTGGAGGTCAAACAACAGCCTCTAAAGTCACCGGCGGGCGGTACCACAGCGAACTCACCCACAACAAGACTATCACACAGGGCTCATAGCCCTAAAGAGCAACGGACCAGGGCACAGCTGAGGACGCCCCAAACGGGGCCCAGAGCCACGTGGGGTGTAAACCTAACACGTCACCCACACCGGCGAAAGAAAACAGGACGCAAGCTGCAACACCGGAGTGGGACCCTTGGCAACCACATACCACGCCAAACATCTCGGACACATAAGCAGAGTGCTGCAGAGGGCAAACGGCGCAACCCACCATCACCTCATGGTGCCCACAGCAACAACCCCCCCAAGAAACTCCAGGACCCCACAGGACAGCGGGCGCAAGGTAGCAGACATCCGGCTTCACGGCAACCCCACAGCGGGGGAAGCACCCCACACCCACAGCACTACGCTGCATCTAGCAATGGACTGTGCACAAGAGTAACCAACGAACACCGCAGGGGCATCAACTGAAAGACCGGAGCAGCAACAAGAGGGGTGAGCTTGAGGCACCAACCCTACTCAAGAGTCACGGCACCTTAGAGAGCACTGGACAAGTCAACATCCCCTTGCAACCTATCTGCGGACAATCACACTAAATGGACACTACACTGACTTCTGCATAGCCGGGTCAGCAAGTACACCAGGCCAGTCACTAGGCAACCCCTTACCTTGCCATACTTTGCGCAAGCCTTAATGTCCCGAACTTCCCTCCATTCTCTGGGCAGGACTAGTTTGCCTCACGTGGGCATATACATGTCTCTATATTGGCGCCTGATGTAACAGCATATATTAGTTACTTAGCGCTTAAGCGACTGCCAGCATACGATGGGTGTTTAGCCTACTAAATGTCAGGAAACTGTAAATCTGTATTTAAAAACGGTCAATCTCCACCTTGAGCAGTACGGTACCTAGCTAAAACATATTGATTGGGCAAAACATCTAACTTACTGTCTAACCACTGACCAACTCCACTTAGCCTAACGTAATCTTGATGCATAGGCTCTAGTTTCTCCTTATTTACCTACTCTAGGTTTGCTAGCCTAGTATAGTCAACGTTGTCACTATCTCAATATATTCTGCATTGTTCTCACAATTTATGTCGTAAGCCAACACTATCTAGGTTTCGAAAACATAGCCAATGCATAGACCTAGCATAAAGTAACCTACACAAGCGACTGTTTCTACTTGTTATCACTTGTTATTATTTAAAAAATGTGCCTGTTTATTCTGTGCCCCGCATGTTGAGCGTGGGAAAAGTTGGAGGACTGCTTTTGGGGCACCTCCTACCTACTTGTGATAAATATATGCACAACAAAAATAAAGAATATAAAAAAATAAATAAAAAAAAAGTATAATAAAAAGTCCCACTTTACGCGTTTCGCCTAAACAGGCTTCTTCAGAAGGCTACGATTGATTGGAATATTCAAGGATATATGTATGTATTTTTTGCATATATAAATTACTAGGCGCGGTATACGCCTTCTTTTCTTTCTATTATTCACTCACAAGGCTGGGGAATCCTTGTTCTGTATACTGCTGCCTGATCACTATAGTGAGCGCCTATCACTCTCTCTTTCTACTGCAGGATATGTGCCTCCTCTTGTTCAGGACGGGTACCTCCCGTTGGAGTGTGGTGATATAATTGTTTATAGTAGTCCTCAAAAACCTCAGCTATTTCCGTCGGCTTTGATTTCGTCGTGCCATCCGGGTGTCGTATGGCTGTGATATGAGACTGTTCCTGTCGGGGTCGTAGCTTCCTGGCCAGGAGTGTGTCCATCTTGTTTGCTTTTTCGAAAAAGGTACGTTTTGACCACACCATGGACCTGGCCGTGTCGTCTAGCAATAGAGTATGGATGTTTCTCCTCACCGCTTCTAATTGTCTGTAGAGCTCACCGGTCGGGGTCGTTTGATGTTTCAGTTCAAGGGTTCGTAGTTGTCCCAACATAGTCTCTAGCTTTTGATGTTTCAGTTTCTTCCTTCTGGTAGCTATCTTGATCAGTGTCCCTCGCACTACAGCCTTGTGTGCCACCCATATCGTACTCGCCGTCACGTCCGGGGTGTCGTTCTTACCAAAGTAATCTATCAACTCTTTCCTAACCTGTGCCACCACTTCAGGATCCCGAAGTAATGACGTATTTAGCCTCCATGTCCATGGTGAAGCTGCACACAGATTACCCAGTGTGATGGAGACGTCTGCATGGTCCGACCAAGATATGTTACCAACTTGTGAGCCCACAGTGCGTGAAATACCCGCAGCATTCGTTAAGAATAGGTCGATCCTTGAATACGTACCATGAGGAGCCGAATAAAAAGTATAGTCCTTGGTACCCGGATGGTGAGCCCTCCAAATGTCTATCAGCCCCGTAGCAGCAATGAAGTTTCTGAGTAACTGGTCCTGTCTGCCTCTCCCTTGGGACCTTGGTGTTCCGTCTTTTGAGCTCCTGTCTACAGCAGGGCACGGGGCCACGTTAAAATCCCCCCCCATGATAACTATGCCATGTGGCAACGCTGATATTTTATCTTGCAATGCGTGCCAAAAGGTGGAGTCCAGTTGGTTCGGTGCATAGATATTCAGCAAATGCATGGTATGGGAGTGTGAGGTTCCCGATACAATGACGTAGCGGCCGTCTGGGTTGATGTCTTGGGAGGTCATTCGGAAGGGACAGCTGTTGCTAACGAGGATAGCTACTCCATTACGTTTGCTATGGGACCTCGCTTCGTACGTCCCTGCGAATGTGCGGTCACGTAGCCTGAACTTGGCTTGTTTAGGAATATGAGTTTCCTGTAGGTAAGCGATATCCGATTTCATTCTCTTCAGCTCTCTAAACATGAGGCGGCGCTTCTTCGGGCCGTTGAGGCCTTTAACATTCCATGTAGTGATCTTGATCTCCATTGTGTAGAGTGTCCATCCCTACTGCTTAAACCTGCGACTCTAGCTGGTCCGTCTCTCTGCAAGCCATTGTCTACCAGGTCATTTGGTATGGTCGCCCTGACTATAGTATCCTCGTTCAGTATTGTCGGGCCTGGGTCAGGCCGAAAGCCCACTATTCCGGAGAGTACTCCCCCACCCCCTAGAGAAGGAAAGAAAAGAGAAAGTAAAACTGGAATTGAGTAAAGGGCATCGGCCGATGCCCGAGAAATCTGGTCTTACCTGTCGCCAGATTCATGTGGGGAGCACGTTCCCACTTCTCCTCTGTAATCACGCTGGGAGGAGCTGTGGAGCTCAGAGCCCTGTCTCTCACACGCTCTCCCTTATCCTGAGTGACCTCCAAATGCTCGTCAAGAGAGCCATGCCGAAACTTCCCATCCCCTACCCCCTCCACCTTCAGCATCCCACTGCACCCGTACGGGTCGGCCCACTACCATGCAGCTGGGTCCCTACTCTCCATGTACACTCTATCCCCTTAGGTTGGGGTTGCGGAACTGTACGCGGTTGTTGTCTGCCACAAAAAACCGTCACACCCCGGGGCAACACCGTGGGGACATTCCTTCGGCATTAGGTCCTAGACCTCCTTCTAGTATACATTACTCCCCCCAGAGGAACTATACCGTCCTTCTACATGATGAATAAACCTATTATGACCTAAACTCATTTACATACAAGCGTCCACCATCCACTTTGACTTATCTAATGACCTGTAGTTTTGCCCTTGTAGGAATCAGCTGTGCCGTCTAAAAGCACAGGCTCAAGGGGCAACCCACCCGAAACTCCCTGTCCTCTACCCCCCCAAGAAAAAAAAAGAAAAAAACATACACTAGCTTTAGTCCCTCGATCTTTGATTGCAATTCACATGACGTGAGATACCAATTCCCAAAAAATAAAAAATATTTTTATTTTTATATAGGTATATATATATAGTGATATATACATATATATTTATGTACATAGATATATATATTATTTCGTTCTATGTGTATTTTGATATAAATATATATATATTAATATCACAATACAGTTAGAACGAAATAACACACATCTATATATTTTTTAATTATTTATTTTTAATTTATTTTATTTTTTACGTATTTACATTTTGTTTATATTGTTTATAAATATATAACAATAATTATATATATATTTAATCAGTATCAGTCTACATGTAATTTGATATTAATATATATATATATAATTATATATATATTAATAGTAAAATACACCTAGACAGTGTATGTGTGTGTGTGTGTGTGTGTGTGTATATGTGTATATATATATATATATATATATATATATACTTAGATCATATATGTAATATATATATATGATCTAAGTATATAATTATTTTTTTTACACTAATTTTAACATTACTTTATTTGATTTCCAGCCAGCAGGGGTACTAACTGTCATTACTCACAAGGACCTCACTCTCACATGGCCGGGGGGGCCGGAGGAGCCAGGATCCGCCGTGGGGGACTCCCTGGGATCCCAGGTGAGTCTCCCCAACCGCGATCGCCGGCGTGGGATCGACGGCTACCGGGTAAGTAAGAAAAACCGGAGGGCGTACTATTACGCCCTGCGACGTTTAGAGCCGCTTAGAATAGGGAGTAATAGTACGCCCTCCGGTTTTAAGGGGTTAAAAAGAAAAAAAAAAACAAAAGATTAAAAAAAAACAACAACAAGAAAACTGTGGAGCAGGGCATGCAGGTATATAGCTGCATATATGTATGTATATAAATTGATCCAATACAGGTGAAGCGAGAATATTGAAAAAGAACTATATAAGACGTTAAGATGTGTGTTTATATAAAGGTATGGTAGTGTGTAAGAAAGCCAGAGTCTACATTAAGTCCTTCATTTCTGGTGTTGAAATGTGTGATCATTTTAATCTCAAATGTCTTTCGTTCATGAGAGTCTTTGAAATTCCCTTTAAGAACTTTAATCCTGAGGTTTTGGATGGAGTAACCAGTCTGGGTGAAGTGATGACCAGCAGGGGTACGATATCTGTTATCCTTGTGGTTCTTGATTGAGTGTCTGTGTAGATTCATTCTGAAAAGCAGATTAAGACCAGTTTCTCCAATGTAGCAACCTTTGTCACACACTGTACACTGTATCATGTAGACCACATTTGCAGATGTGCACGAATATAATCCCTTAATGTTCTATGAATTGCTATGGTGTCTGGCTGTGTTATTGCCACATATATGTTGGCACAGTTTGCAGAGTGATTTGTTGCATCATACAGTGCCATTCTGTGTCACCTCCTGTTCTATTGTCAATTTGCTGCGGACCAATCTCTGTCTCAGGTTAGGCGGTTGTTTGAATGCTAGTATGGGGGGCTCAGGAAATATTTCCTCTGAAATTAATGGTTGTAGCTCTTTAATAATTTTACGTACTCCTACTAGAGTTGGGTAGTATGTAACTGCTAGAGGGATTCTTGTTTTGTTTTACTTTTCTTTGTATTATAGGAGCCTTTCCCGTGGTGTTTTTAGGGCAGATTATTTTCAATTTTTTTTTTTAGATATTGTCCTTTCCTTGTAGCCTTTTTGCCTAAATGACTCTCGCAGTGTACTCAGATGCTGATCTCTGTCTTTTGTGTCAGAGCAAATGCGGTGATATCAGATAGCCTGGCTGTAGATGATACCTTGTTTGGTGTGATCGGGATGGAAGCTGGAATTGTGGTGGTAGCTGTACCTGTCTGTGGGGTTTTCTCCTGTGAGTGCTCTCCATCAAGGAATTCTATACAACAGGCCAGAGGTTGCACTGAGGCACTGACAAGACGGGGAGCTATTGAGTGCGAGACACAAGGGATTGTGTGTGTGTGTGTATATATATATATATATATATATATATATTTTTTTTTTTTTATTTTATTTTTTTTTAAATTATTTTATTTTTTTAAATAATTTCCTTTTATGCAGGGCCACTTGAAAGAAACCACGAATAAGAGCTTTAATGTTCCCAAAGAGTGAATAAATTGTCCTTCTGTAGGACATAATTTATTTAACACATTTACCACATTTCAATGAATGAGATGTTCATAAAGGATTTACATTTAATGAGTATTAAGTTGTTGTTAGAACCAGACGTGGGTCTTGGAAACACGGTTGTGAGAATGGAGATACTAGCTATTTCGCTTTGAAAAACACTTAGTTACAAATATGAAAACCCAAATGTATTTACTGGGGTTCCTCCTACCCAAATCATGTTGGACCTCCTTTGTGAACCAATGAAAACCTCTTAAATTAGGCAAAGCCATTTGTTAGTCAATTGCTAACAATTCACCTTGCTGCTTTCTGCTAAAAGGAAAAATCTCTAATGAGGCAGAAAGTGGTATTCTCATGAATCGTGAACAGGTCACATATCGTATGCGTGACTGAATTGTGACAAGGCTGCATAATGAAAAAAATAATAAAAACTGTCTTCTTATAGGACTACCTAATGTGTGCACTGTTTGGGTTAATTGGTGTGTAGAGATTCATTGGAATACCTTCTATATCATAAAGATTTGTTGGTTTATTAACTAAATGGCAGTCCAATGCTATTCAATTTATTTTATTCAGTGTGTCTCTGGATGAAAGGCATAAATCTATACTATAATATACATTTGTATTTCTAGCATTAGAGAGTTTCGTTAAGCGCAGTATGGAGGTGTCATGGATTTGAATGAATCAAATGAACACCTAATAACGATTTAACATAAAGGGAAGAACTTAACTCGCTACATGTTTAATTCAGTCTTAGTCTGCAGAAGGACATCCAATATGGGCAAGGTAGGGATTGGCATAACAAACAGGCTTTTGCTGCCATACAAATATATTTTGATTTGGTCATGGAAATCATAAATCTAAATTTCAATTAATGGACAGAGATTAATTGACAAAAGCATATTAAAAGAAACAATACGAAAGCCTGAGAATAGCAGAGGAGAAAATAAAAAACAAAAACCCACGGGAACCAGTTAGAGCTCGGTTTGCAACATGATCAAGTCACAACTAGTGATGTCCCGAACGGAACGGTTTGCCACGGACTCATCATTGAGTAAACTTTGACCCTGTACCTCACAGCTCACTAAGAATGCAGCTTCACAATGAATGTAAAATGGATGCTGTCCAGGAGGTGGGAGGGTCTGCTGCTGATTGGCTGGAATGTGTCTGCTGACTGTGAGGTACAGGGTCAAAGTTTACTCAATGATGAGTCCGTGGCGAACAGTTCGCGAACCGTTCGGGACATCACTAGTCACAACGTATGTGCCAACGTACGTGGGCCACAAAAGGTAATGGAGCAGATCACTACTACACACACAAATCAGTCTACCATTAAACATACTACCAAATGACTAAACCTCGTGTTGACAAAAAAAAAAAAAGGAGATATACAGCATGACCACACCACAGATAACAAATAGACAAATATCAAGGGCAAACAAATATTTATTTATTATTTGTTTAAAGAATCACATGCGTCAGTATAAAGAAAATTACTTATATTTATTTTATTATTTTTTAAGTGTTTAAAAAACTCTCTCTTATTTTTTTTAGTCACGATGGAGATGGCAGAGACAAGGTGCTATGGGGAGAGACACAACGATGGGCTCGGGGAAGGCAGAAGGATACACACAAAAGGGACTGAGAGAGAAAGAGACACACAGAGGGGATGGGGAAAAGATTACAATGAGGATAAGGGGGCAGAAGGAAACACACGAAAGGAGATGGGGGAAGAAAGAGACCCACAAAGAGGCTGAGGGAGAGAAACAGACACACAGAGGGGCTGGGAAAGGAGAAGGGAAGAAAGCCACACAGATGGGCTTTGGGAGAAAAAGAGACCCACAGAGAGGAAGGGAAAAGGAGAAACAGAGGGGCAATGACTGTCACGGTTCTCACCGCAGCAAACAGATGGCCAGACGTGGTCGCCCAAGGAGTTCCCTACAGGAGATTTGAACCAGGGAACTTTGCAGTCTTGGTCCTGCTTCCTACCTCTGAGCCACAACAGCTTTATATATCACCAAGTCATTCTGGTCCTATTCATCCTGGCATGTCTATTATTCTGGGGGCTGTACTTCACCTGACCCTGATCAGACATCAGCAGGGTATTTAAACTCAGCCTCGCCCTGTGATCAGGATCAAGTCTTTGATCCTGTTGTGTGTTCCGTACCAGTGTTCCTGTTGTTTGATCTGCTACTTTATTGACCCCGGCTTCTGACTACGTTTACTCTGACCTCTGGCATCCCTTGACTTCGGCTACTCCTCGTTGTTCCTGTCCTCTGGCATCCTTTGACCTCGGCTATCCCTTCACGATCCTGTTGTTTGAGTCCTTGCCTGTCCTGCGACTTGGTACTTCATCCTGCACAGCCCCTTGCAGAGACCCACAGGCCAGGTGAATTCTTACCTGACCACCTTGGCCTGTGGCTATCTGCAAGGGTGAGCAACATATCTGCGCTACAGACTCCCAACCCAGGTAACACCCTGACAATGACAAGGTGTTGAAGGAAGAGACACACAAAGGAGATTGTAGGGGAAAGAGAGAGACACAGAGGGGCTGGAGAAGGGAAAAAAAGATACTCAGAAAGGGGCTGGGGGGAGCGACACACAAAGGGGAAAAATGGGGATAAGATACACTAAAGGAGGTAAGACATTTAAAAGAAGGGTTAAGAAAGACAGGTAAAGATGCATTTTTATTTTAAAAACTTTTTTTGTGGGGCAGGCCACCAAATGCATTTTTGCCTCTGTAGCAGAGTATTAAAGCTTCAGCAAATTATATAATAAACCAGATCAGGCAATTCAAAGTCATGGCAAACATTGCTAATAAAGTGGAGAAACGTATGTTTTCTCTATACTGACTCCCAGATACCAAGGACAGAGTTTATAAGGGGCTGGCCCTGCTGTGCTCCGCGGCTTTCTCTTGCCCGTGTTCGGTGGCTGGGGGACTCTGCCTGGTTGCCCCCTCGCTGCCCTGCTTGCCTGCCCGCTACCTCTGCCGATCACTACCCGGAATTCTCTCTCTCTCTCTTATAACTTTTCTCTGACTCTTCTCTGTCTTCCCTGACACTTCTCTTCCAATACCTCTCTATACTTCACATTGGGATTAGTGACACACACCATTAACTCTATTAATATCTCACATGGAAACACGTATACCAGGAAACAACACAAAAACCCTCATGAGACGGGTCCAACATACCAAACGGTGAGAGGGACGCATTCATGACTCCAATATAAATAAGAGGTACAGGTGGAAAAATACCCCTCCCTACCAAACCTACTGCCACCTGCAAATCCACGGGGCCTATTTGTCCCAACGCGCGGACCCAAATGAGGGTGCGTGCCTACCGGATAGACCCAACTTCAATAACTGAGTTTTAAAGAGTCTCGACTTCCACAGTTACAAATACAGTTGCAAGAAAAAGTATGTGAACCCTTTGGAATGATATGGATTTCTGAACAAATTGGTCATAAAATGTGATCTGATCATCATCTAAGTCACAACAATAGACAATCACAGTCTGCTTAAACTAATAACACACAAAGAATGAAATGTTGCCATGTTTTTATTGAACACACCATGTAAACATTCACAGTGCAGGTGGAAAAAGTATGTGAACCCCTAGACTAATGACATCTCCAAGAGCTAATTGGAGTGAGATGTCAGCCAACTGGAGTCCAATCAATGAGATGAGATTGGAGGTGTTGGTTACAGCTGCCCTGCCCTATAAAAAACACACACCAGTTCTGGGTTTGCTTTTCACAAGAAGCATTGCCTGATGTGAATGATGCCTCGCACAAAAGAGCTCTCAGAAGACCTACGAATTGTTGACTTGCATAAAGCTGGAAAGGGTTATAAAAGTATCTCCAAAAGCCTTGCTGTTCATCAGTCCATGGTAAGATAAATTGTCTATAAATGGAGTAAGTTCAGCACTGCTGCTACTCTCCCTAGGAGTGGCCGTCCTGTAAAGATGACTGCAAGAGCACAGCGCAGACTGCTCAATGAGGTGAAGAAGAATCCTAGAGTGTCACCTAAAGACTTACAAAAGTCACTGGCAAATGCTAACATCCCTGTTAGCGAATCTACAATACTTAAAACACTAAACAAGAATGGATTTCATGGGAGGATACCACAGAGGAAGCCACTGCTGTCCAAACAAAACATTGCTGCACGTTTACAGTTTGCACAAGAGCACCTGGATGCTCCACAGCAGTACTGGCAAAAATATTCTGTGGACAGATGAAACCAAAGTTGAGTTGTTTGGAAGAAACACACAACACTATGTGTGGCAAAAAAAGGCACAGTACACCAACATCAAAACCTCATCCCAACTGTGAAGTATGGTGGTGGGGGCATCATGGTTTGGGGCTGCTTTGCTGCATCAGGGCCTGGACGGATAGCTATCATCAAAGGAAAAATGAATTTCCATGTTTATCAAGACATTTTGCAGGAGAACTTAAGGCCATCTGTCTACCAGCTAAAGCTCAACAGAAGATGGGTGTTGCAACAGGACAATGACCCAAAGCATAGAAGTAAATCAACAACAGAATGGCTTAAACAGAAGAAAATACGCCTTCTGAAGTGGTCCAGTCAGAGTCTTGACCTCAACCCGATTGAGATGCTGTGGCATGACCTCAAGAAAGCGATTCACACCAGACATCCCAAGAATATTGCTGAACTGAAACAGTTCTGTAAAGAGGAATGGTCAAGAATTACTCCTGACCGTTGTGCACGTCTGATCTGCAACTACAGGAAACGTTTGGTTGAAGTTATTGCTGCCAAAGGAGGTTCAACCAGTTATTAAATCCAAGGGTTCACATACTTTTTCCACCTGCACTGTGAATGTTTAAATAGTGTGTTCAATAAAAACATGGCAACATTTCATTCTTTGTGTGTTATTAGTTTAAGCAGACTGTGATTGTCTGTTGTTGTGACTTAGATGTTGATCAGATCACATTTTATGACCAATTTGTGCAGAAATCCATATCATTCCAAAGGGTTCACATACTTATTCTTGCAACTGTAGGCCTATTATGTTTGAGTTTAAGTTGCATAGACTGCACACACAAAGCAAGGCTTAGATGTAATGTAAGTGACAACTGTCTCCTATGTAATTGAGGAAGGTACAGATAAACCTGATGAACCCGCTGACGGAGGAAAATGTAAGAATTTAATCTGTTTAAAAAAAAACACAAAAAAAACCACAAATGAAAAAACTTCAAACCTTTGACAGGTCGAGATCTTGTCCATTGCCACAGTCTGACTTAATACATGCAACAATCTTTTAACACTGCAACAATCTTTATGTACCTTATCAAGTTTGTATGAAATATGTCCTGGCTTTTACGCAAGCCTTTGTACTGTTGACATATCACAATATCTGTCATTGAAAAAAAAAGATCAAAATTAAGAAATGTCCTTTTCTTCTACCCACTTTCTATCATTCATTCATTCATTTCTCTCACCCTTTCCCCTTCCTCTTCTTAATTCCCCGCCACTGTTACTTTTCAAAATCCTTAAATATCCCCCAGAGAGCCATACAGACTGTTGCAGACCACGGATAACCAGCCCAGTTAACTCTGCTTTTTCCGGGACTTAGCTCTATGTGCTCCCAGGAAGGGGTGGCACTCAGTCCTGGAAGTTCTTAGTCCTTACAAGGACTTTATCTGCTGCATCCCCTCCAAGCTGGAACAGCAGACAAAGGAGTTAAATCTTGCTCCCCTCCAGTAACTAGACAAGACACAGTTCTGGAGTAACAAATTCTGTCAATCTTTATTTGGAACACACAGCTTTTATGCACAGACCTCAGCAGGGTGTCTCCATTCAAAGTAACCCAAAACATAAGCCCGCCCCGGCGTCGCTGTGTCTGGGAGATAATCAAGTTCCTTCTCAGGTCCAGACGGTAATCCCACCCATTATCCTCTGTGCCTGAGAGATAATCAAGTTCCCTCTCAAGACTACAATAGTTCCAAACCCCCCCACACACATTTTAACATTACAAATAATTGATTGTATGAAAGGACAGAGCTTCCAACCTGAGTTACTCTTTGAAGCTGGGGACTCCAACAGAGCTATTTGGTAAGGTGTGAGAAGTCACACCTAAGGGCCCTGGAAGCCTGGTTTGCCTCTTAGATAGGAAGTCATTTGACACGTTAATGCTCATTAGCTCTTAGGAAAAAAACAACCCCTTGTGTTTCAATATCATATCCAGAATGGGACAAGCACAATCTTCCAATCCAGCCCAAACATGATTTGCGAACAAGGGGACCCCACGACCAATACATTGCCTCTTAGATAGGGAGATCCCGACATGAGGATCTGAAACAACGCGGGCAAGCAAGTGGGCATAAGTGGGCATGGTACTGTGACGGCGGTCCATAACACAGACTTATATACACCGCCACACAGACAGTCATACATACACGCAGACTGACACACAGTCACACAGACACACATGATGAAGTTAAGTAGGGGGACTTTCAATGGACATCATGAGGCAAGCCTATCATTTACTTCCAGTAATGGCCTGATGTTGGCTGGCGTGCGGGAGCCTGTAGGAGCTTGTTCTACCCACAGTTCCCTCTTGGCCTGTTCTGTAGTGAAGTCATTCATTGCTGCAGTCCAAACTGCCAGGACTGGTGTGTAGAACTTGGCTGTCCGGTGCAGCCGGAGATAGACACTGGTGGCTGTCAGCAGGCTGGATTCCATAATTTGCAGTAATTAGCTGCAGGGCCAGTGTAGTACTGGGGTCGGGGCCTGGTGCAGCCCATGGGCCGTAGGTTGTGGCCTTTCGTATAGGTAATAAGTACAAACAAATAAAAATAAAAGTTCTTCAATATGTTTATTAATACAAATATCTAAACAGACTAAAGTTTTGTTTAGTTGTTTTTTTTAACACAAAGTGTGCAGTACTTCTGTGTTTATGAGCATTATTTATTTATTTTTTTACCATCTCGGGAATGATGCTGAACACTAGGGATGTTCATAGGCCTTGAATTAATTTCTTCTTTCCTTCTTACACGGATTTTTTAGTGACGATAATAGTTAAACCACCCCGTAGCTAGGAAGTATAGGTAAATATAGAAATGAATGTAAACAGTGAGTAATCGAGAGCTTGAAGCATACATAACAACCTTAGATTGCTGAATAATCAACCTTTATTGCAATTCTAGTACTAAATAAAACTCCACCTTCAGCAATCAGTAATTAAAGCCAAGTGCTCTTCTGTATCTGCAACAGACTGAACGGCCTTTAAAAATTTTCTTAAAGACACCAATGAATAGCCCCCTGAACACACCTAAGAATACACTGATTACGAACTCTAAACACACAACTGAGTGTAAGTACTTCTTTTAACCCCTTAGTGACCAGACCGTTTTTCAATTTTCTTACTGTTAAGGACCTGTGCTCTTTTTACATTTCTGCTGTGTTTGTGTTTAGCTGTAATTTTCCTCTTACTCATTTACTGTACCCACACATATTATATACTGTTTTTCTCACCATTAAATGGTCTTTCTAAAGATACCATTATTTTCATCATTTCATATAATTTACTACAAAAACAATTATTAAAATATGATGAAAAAATTAAAAAAACACACTTTTTCTAACTTTGACCCCGAAAATCTTTAATGCATCTACAACCGCCAAAAAACACCCATGCTAAATAGTTTCTACATTTTGTCCTGAGTTTTAAAATGCCGATGTTAACATGTTCTTAGCTTTTTTTGGAAAGTTATAGGGCTATAAGTACAAGTAGCACTTTACTATTTCCAAGCCATTTTTTTTCAAAATTAACGCAAGTTACATTGAAACATTGATATCTGTCAGGAATTCCTGAATAACCCTTCACATGTATATATTGTTTTAATAGAAGACATCCTAAGGTATTAAACTTGGGATATTTTGACTCTTTTCATGCAACCATTTTACCACCAATCTATGCCAAATTAAAAAAAAATTATAATAATTGGTGACTTTTTTTGACACACATAGCAATTTAAGAATACATGTACTGAGAACTTTAAGGGTTACTGCCAAAGAACACCCCAATATGTGTTCAGCAACAACTCCCGAGTACAATGATACCACCCATGTAAACGTGTGTTAGGTTCTCTGGGGCTAAAAGACCTTATTTGGAGGGTGCGCATTCCAGTTTTCCAACTTGGAATTTCACAGCTGGTCATCATGCACCCATGTCCTATTTGGGACATTTTTGAAGCTGGCCAATGTAATTTACCCCCATCAAACCATATATTTTTTTAAAGTAGACACCCTAGGGCAGGGGTAGGCAACCTACGGCACTAGTGCCATGAACGGCACTCGAGGTGCCTTTGCACGGCACTCAAGGCTGCTAGAGCCAAACAGGTTCTGGCCTATTAGGAGTCCCAGTAAAACTTCAGATATCTGCTAATACGAAGAGGTGATGAAGTACAATCGTCAATTTGTGCATTGCAGCATGTAGAGGAAGTGATATTAGCACTTCAATCCAGCACTTGTGAATGGGAATCCACACAGTAGTAGAGCAGCTCGCAGTTGTTGTTGCAGCTCTGCTCCTTGACCTGTACCTGGCCAGCATGGTCCCCACTGGAACCCAGGGAAGCCACCCACACTGCTAGATATACACAGACATGCAGAAAGACCCTCCCACACACAAACATACACACAATCCACACAAACATACACACAATCTGCACAAACGCAACACCACTAACAATCCACATACATGCACACAACCCCACATGCAGCCTCTCACATGCAATACCCCAAACAGCCCCCACACATACACACACTACTAAACACACAATGTGACATATCCATCCACACACACAATTCCACAAGCTACCCCCATACACAGCCCACATTCATATGTATCATACACGATACCACAATCTACTCATGAACATATACAATATAATAGCTCATATACGCACAAATACAACAATACAAAGCAATTACAGTATAAATAACACAAGCAGAATACGGCAGCATTCACACTTCAATTTAAAAAAAAAATAGGATCGTCAAGCTACGGGACATCACAATCCTATATCGGCACAGTGCTGCTAAAAGGTTGCCTACCCCTGCCCTAGGGTTTTTCAAATGGTGGTATTTTAACACTTTACATGCACTTATTCTACCACCAGTCTTTGTCAAACTTTTGGGTAGACAATTTTTGGTGTTATTTTTCTCTAACATTGTATTTTAGGCACGGATTCTCAGTTCCTGTTATGTGTTACTGACAAAGAACACCCCAATATGTGTTCAGCAACATCTCCTGACTACAACAATTTTGCATACTTACAGGGGTCAAATGTAGGGCTTTCCCCTTTTCTATGTTTGCACATTGAAATGTGCCAGATTGGTTTGCTGGGCCTATGTTGCCTTTGAGACCGTATAGCAGCCCAGGAATTAAAATTAACACCATCATGGCATACCATTTGTAAAAGTAGACATCCTACGGTATTCAAAATGGGGTATGTCCAGTCATTTTTAGTAGCCACTTAGTCACAAACCCTGGCCAAAATTAGCATTTATATTCGCCAGTCCAGGGCTTCTATTTCCTTAAAGACCATTTTTTGTTGGACATACCTAGTACGTCCACGGTCCTTAAGGGGATATGTATTTATAACGTCATTCTAAATGTTTTTTGATTTAAATATATATGTATATTAATATAAATACATATAATATAAATACAGTTAGAACAAATTTAAACCGGAATATAATTTTTAAAAAATTACATTTTATCATTTTTATTTTATATATTTTTT
Organism: Pelobates cultripes; assembly: GCA_933207985.1. Taxonomy (NCBI): domain Eukaryota; kingdom Metazoa; phylum Chordata; class Amphibia; order Anura; family Pelobatidae; genus Pelobates; species Pelobates cultripes. The sequence continues at coordinate 37,359,427 of OW240918.1, read as the reverse complement.
CAATTTCTTTATTAATTATTTTTATTTTATATATCTATATCTATATATCTATATATCTATCTATATATATATATATAGTTATATAGAATAATATTAAAATACACTTTTTTTTTGTAATTCTTTATTTTTCAAATGACAGAATTGACAAGCACATGAGTGTTGCGCAAAGGTAATGCATGGGCTTATGCAAAAGCCAAATTTCAAACATTGCAACAGTACATCATTATACAGAAAAGTTTGTAGAGAAAGGGTTGTTAACTGGTGATGCAACATTAGTTTCTTCCTATGCTGTTCTGTTCTGTCAAGTTTTTATACAATTAAACTAAACTAAACAAGTTTGATTGCAACTGTAGGTAGCCTTGAAGTATCAAAAGAAGCAGAAATTGAGGGTTAGAAAAAGAAAAAAAAATATTAAAATTAAGGGTGAAGTGTGGTAGAGAGGCTCCATATTTTAGGGTCTTCGGTGGGGTTGTAGGATGGATGGGGGAGTGAACAGGCATCCCTGAGCTTTGTGTTGGGTGGTCTTTTGGTGTTGTGCATGTTTCCATGTTTCTTCCTTGATTATGGTCCACATGGGCTATATGTATACGTGTGTCTAAAATACACTTTTAATTATGATTTGTGTATGTGTATATAAAAGTACTTAGATCATATATATATGATCTAAGTACTTTTATTTACTTTTTAAAACTTTTATTCACTTTGAAAACGTTTGCACAGGCATTAGGGGGACTGCCTGAGAGCTCAGAAAGGCCCACTGCAGGCACTGCACAAACTGGCTATTTCGGCCATGTGATCGCGAGGACCCCGTGATCACATGGCATGGGAGGGCCGGATCGGGCAGAGGGGGACTGCCTGAGGATCATGATCGCCCGTGGGGGATCACCAGCTATCAGGTAAGTGGGGATTTACTATTGGATGTAGCAGGTATGTCCAAGGTCGTTAATGGCCATTTTTTTCTGACGTACCTGGTATGTCCGAGGTCGGGAAGGGGTTAAAGACCATGAACAGGTTATTTGAACAATCATAATAACAATAAACATGTTTTTATTTACTTAAGAATTATAGATAAGAGCATTTATGTTTATATGGCAGAATAGCACAAAGGCAACAATGTGAAATGACATAGTTACATAGGCTGAAAAGAGACATATGTCCATCAAGTTTAGCCTTTCTCACATCTCTTAAATTACTAAATATATTTAAACAATTTTGAGACCTGGGTATTAGAAGCACCTTGGTCATTATTAGACTTGTGCAAGGTGAATATAATTCCGTTTGTCTGAACGTTTTGCTTTCGTTGGACCAAATTTTGTCCATGTGATTTTTGGTTTGGACAATTTTCATCCCTGCATTTGTTTAGAAACAAAATTTTTTAACCCCTTAAGACCGGAGGGCGTACTATTACGCCCTATTTTAGGCGACTCTAAATGCCGCCGGGCATAATAGTACGCCCTCCGGTCTTTCCTTACTTACCCGGTCGCCGGCGGTCCCACGATCGCGGTTCGGGGGACTCCCAGGGAGCCCCCCCGCGGCAGATCTTCCTCCTCCAGTCCTGGCTGCCTGTAATGACAGGTAGTCCCCCTGCTGGCTGAAAATAAAATCAAATAAATGTTAAAAGTGTAAAAAAAAAACCAATATATACTTAGATCATATATATACACATATACATACACACATATACTGTCTAGGTGTATTTTACTATTAATATATATATATATATATATATATATATATATATATATATATATATATATATTTATATATATAATTATATATATTAATATCAAATTACACGTAGACTGATACTGATTAAATATATATATAATTATTGTTATATATATAACATACGTATATATATATATATATATACATATATTAATTCTACATATATATTTATGTAATATTTTTACATAATTAGGTATCTTAATTAATTACAATTAACCTGCTTGACAACCCATGCCGAAAGTAAAGGGAATTTAATTTGCTAGCACTATATTTAACCCTATAACTTTCCAAGACACCATAAAACCTGTACATGGGGGGTACTGTTCTACTCGGGAGACTTCGCTGAACAGAAATATTAGTGTTTCAAAACAGTAAAATATATTACAACAATGATATCGCCAGTAAAAGTGAAGTTTTTTGCATTTTTCACGCATAAACAGCACTTACACGGACGATATTATTGCTGCGATACTTTTTACTGTTTTGAAACACAAATATTTGTGTTCAGCGAAGTCTCCCGAGTACAACAGTACCCCTCATGTACAGGTTTTATGGTGTTTTCAAAAGTTACAGCATCAAATATAAGGCTTGTGTTTCATTTTTTTCACATTAAAATTTGCCAGATTGGGTACGTTGCCTTTGAGAGCCTATGGTAGCCCAAGAATGAAAATTACCCCTATGATGGCATATCATTTGCAATAGTAGACAACCCAAGGTATTGCAAACGGGGTATGTCCAGTCTTTTTTAGTAGCCACTTAGTCACAAACACTGGCCAAAATTGGCATTTTTTGCATTTTTCACACACAAACAAATACTAACGCTAACTTTGGCCAGTGTTTGTGACCAAATGGCTACTAAAAAAGACTGGACATACCCCATTTGCAATACCTTGGGTTGTCTACTTTTGCAAATGGTATGCCATTATGAGTGTAAATTTAATTCCTGGGCTACTATAAAGTCCCAAAGGCAACGTAACCAATCTGGCGAATTTTAATTTCAAATGTAAAGTGCTATATTTGACCCTGTAACTTCCCAAAATGCCATAAAACCTGTACATAGGGGGTACTGTTTTACACGTGAGACTTTGCTGAATACAAATATGTGTATTTTATTGGAGTAAAAGCAAACAGTATTATGACATTGACAGTTAAAATGTCATGTAGAACTAAAAAAAATAAAAAAAAAAATAGTATTTTCTCCCATTTTTTTCACATTAAATTATGTTTTATAGCTAAATATTTTATATTAAATGAATGCCCTGTTTCCCCTGAATAAAATGATATATAATAAGGGTGGGTGCATTTAATATGAAAGAGGTGAATTACGGTTGGACAGACATGTAGTGCAAATGCCAGGTGTTGTTTACATTTTGTTTTGTTCATAACGTGTATATTGGGCCTCACGAGATCCCACTGAGGCCCATTGTTGTGTCATTCATCCACGATGATTATCTCGGCAAAGGAGAAGTGCTCACTAACACAGATTTAGACAGATTTGTGAACAATATTTGAGAGAAATAGGCCTTTTGTGTACATAGAAAAAGTCTTAGATCTTTGAGTTCAGCTCATGAAAAATGGGGGCAAAAACAAAAGTGTTGTGTTTATAATTTTGTTCAGTGTATATATTGGCTAAATATTTACTATATAAATAGATTTATTTATTTATTTTACTGTTTATCCTTTTTTGCCTCTTTTGATTACTTCTCACTAATAATAGCTCCCCCAACCCCCCTTTTGTCACATGCCTCTACTCACAGCATAGTAAATAGGGGCAGAAGATTTATCTTATTTCAGAATACTAAGTCATCTTTACTTAGTATTAGTAAACTTGACTGAAAGTCCAATTTTAGTCTTTCAGCCCTTTAGTAGATAGCTCCCTAACACAGTGGGAATTAGGGAGTTATCTACTAAGCGGCTGCAAAATGCAGCCGCGGCACAAATCAGATCGGAATTTCATTCATTTGAATCAAATTTTGAACCGAACGAAATGCATGAATTTCATCCTAACACGAATGGACAAACTATACTTATTCTGTTAGGACGAAATTCGGTGAATTCGCCAGCGCTCTGTCTATATGACAGGACATTCGAACAGCAACATGAGAACACAGGAGGAGAGGTGAGTATTGTGGGAGAAAATGTCTTTGACTACAGTAAATGGAGCGGACTTAAGCTCCTCCTTGAGTCAAAGATGGTCAACCGTAGGAAAAATACATAAGACAAATTAGCCCTACTTTGTATTGTGTTTTAAAGAAAACTAGATTGGATAGGAAGAAATGAAAAACAGATCCTGAGAGAGGAAGAGAAGAGGAAGTTGTTGGGGAAAGGTAAGTTCGGCATGACAGTGCCGCTTTAAATCATTTTAAAAGTTTATCCAAAAATATTAAATAATTTGGAAAGCTTATGCAAAAAAATTAAATCAAAGCCTTACTATCTACCATTTTTATTATTATTTTTACCCAAGAAATACTTCTACAAATTTTCCCACTTCCTACACATTCATTTACATTTTTTAACTAATCCTTGCTTCATAATAAATAATAATAAAAAAAAGTTTATATCAGCACTGATACATACAATCTTTGAAAAATACACTGACCAGTGTTGTCAATTAATTCTCTTACAAAAGAATTAGGTTGAAGACTTTGGACTTTAGAGGAACACTAACATGTTTATCTGTTTCTATGCCTGAGAGGGAGCCAGACCTCGGTTTATTAGGTCTTATCTACAGGTATAATTCATTGTATTAGTGGTGACGTATGAAGACATACATTGTGAAAACTATAAGCCACGCATAGGCAAACTTCGGCACTGCAGATGTTTTGGACTACACCTCCCATGATGCTTTGCCAGCATTATGTGTGTAAGAGCATTATGGGGGATGTAGTCCACAACATCTGGAGTGCCGAAGGTTGCCTACACCTGCTATAGGCTGACTGCATTGGAGCGTTTCAGTACATCATTTAATCATGCCGTATATTGTTTAACCCCTCAATACCAGGGCTGGATTTATTTAAAGCCACTGTTAGGTATTAATGGTATGTACATGAATGATAAAGCAATAAATATATACCTACTATATTGTCTTTCTTAGTTATAATAGTGTTTTGCATCTTAAGATATTATGTGATCTCGTGATAAACTGTGTCATATTGTAGGCCAATTGGACAGTTTCTGAAGCACACATTGAAATGCAGATGCTGGTTTAAATGACAGAATTCTTCATTGCTGAAAGTTCTGTATTCTAAGACGTCCTAGTGCCTTAAAGGATAAGTGCCACTGAATAAGACTTCTAATTCAGGCAGTAAAATACCAAAGGAGTAACAGAATACAGACCTTTGCCCAAGACATCAAAAACAATGAAAGTTAAGAGTATTTCTGTGTAATAAATTTAAGTCTTACTCCGATAGGGTAACCAGCTTATTAATACAGGTTCCAAAATGCTTGCTATCCGGAAAATACACCCACCTTCAGAGGTTTCAAGAAAGATCAACGGCTGCATTATAACCACCCAACACCAAAGACACCTAATTTATATGAGACACATTGAATGTCATTTTTTCTGACCTTTACTTGAAGAAAGGAGTATTTCACCATATGTAACACTTAATCAAAACAGATTTTCTTTAACAAACCCTTAACCTTCTGTCCAGAAGATTCACCTCAAGCCAAAGGACATGGCTTAGATTTCACTCGTGGTGGCATTTCCTTTGATTAAAATGATACGAATGTCTCATTCCAAGGTTACAAATTCTGGATACATCCTTTTTGATCGCCATCAGAATCAAATTAAGGTAAGGTGGAAGCCAAATGGTGACAAAGCACCCTATCCTCGTTCTTGAGTTGAACTTCTAATTTCAACAAATCCTCGGTAATAATGATCTTCAAAACTATCCACCTATCTGCAAAATGTTCTGGTAAGCGGAATTTAAACCAAAGTATAAGCCTTGATTGTCTTTTTTTTTTCTTTTTCTAAATGGCGTGTTTCTAAATATATACACCATTCATAGTCCCTTATAAAGACTTTCCTTAACCTTTAACTTTTGTAAAAGAAATACATGTTCAACTGAAATCTTTCTTTTCCCATTCGCTTTCTTGGGTTTTACTTGCAAGGGTTCCAGTACTTAGATAACAATTTCAAACTGCAAGATAATTTACAATGAACCGGGTCATGAGATTTTTGGGAGAAAGTAAAATATGTTCTATCTAATGCCCAGCTAGTTTGCTTGTTATATGTATTTCATAAGATATATATAATAAATTATATGTACGACAGCATAGATATGACTATTCAAAATGTGTCCCTTCCACAACATTTATTTCTTCTATCTAGATATAGTCAGAGTCTAATTATATATTAGGGGAGAGTTATCAAGGCAAAACGTGCTATTCTGGGGGAAAGAGCTATAGCACCTTGCCCAAGAATAGCACGTTTTTGCCTTTTATTGTTTCGTTACATTTAGTGGTCATAAACACTTCATAATAATATGCCAGTGATTGCTGCATAATGGCAATGATAAAATGTCCTTTATTGGCAATATGCGTGGGCTTGGAGAGCTGTGTTCCCCGACCTTTCTCTAAACACAAAAAATGTAAAATAAAATCATTGTATAGTAAAACTATCAATTGATTTAAAACGACTCTTGCTGTCAGTAGGGCACTTGCTGAGTGCTGGCTCTTGTTTGACCACAGTACCTCTTAGAGGGCACTGTCACCCCCTCCCCCTGCAAAATGAGTATTTTAAAAATATAGAAAGTTTATGAAATACTTTTATTGACTGTGAACCAAGTCAAAAGATATTCTGAGACAAAGTATGACAATGGGTGGTATTCTCGCAAATGTGTGAGAGTACATAAGGGAAGTCGGCTACTGACTGGTGAAGTGCCAGCAGCTGAAGAGGAGCTAGAGGATGGCAGGGCCTGCGAGGGCTAGGTTCGGGTAAGTAGAACTACCTTTCAATGCCCCCCCTCTTCAGCCATCGGACCCCCAGTGCCGATGTCACCATAGGTGGTCTTTGCAAATTATGCAAAGTTCGCCAGACGGTGACAGTGCCACATTAAGATTAGGGATAACATGCTCATGGACAAACTTACTATCACACTATACCTTATTTTTATATGGTGTGGACCCCTTGCATTGAATACCTATCTGGTTTGCAATTCTCTACTTCTGCAGGCCACCCCCACCCCCTTCCTTGATTCCTTTTTTATTTCCCTTCCTTTAGAGTTATTTCCGGTTTCCTTATTTTTATGCGTAATGCTTCACAATACCTTTCTGGTTACTTAAATATAGACTGCCGTCAGACTGCGCATTTATATTCTATGTATTTTAAATTTAACATTGTTTTTTTTTTTTTTTCTCAAATTCGAATATCCTTGACACATGATGCTTCTGTTTTGTGCTTGTTTTTGCAGTATCAAACTTTCCACCAATGTCTTTTATTTTCTATTATACTATTTGTTTTATAGGCTGTATTATGCATATAGCCTTTTCAAAATAAAGATATAAAAAATTTAAATACTCTAAACTGAAACTTACCAGACTTTTTTTATATTATGTCTACTTATGCCCTATATTTAAAGTGACACTATAGTCACCAGAACAACTTCAGCTTAATGTAGTTGTTTTGGTGTCTACAGACTGTTCCTACAGGCTTTTTGCTGTAAACATTGCCTTTTCAGAGAAAGGCACTGTTTACATTACAGTCTAGGAACACCTCTTGTTGCCACTCCTCATACCTAACTCATTTAAAAAAAAAAAGTATTTAAAACATCTATAGCAATGTTAATCACTCTCTATAATGTAATGCTAACGATGAAATGATAGAGTCCATTCACTTCTCCCCTTAATGTAGGAATGATATCACCCATTGAAACTTCCTGTGCTATTTGAAAGCCAGAGATGAACAGACAGTTTAGGCAACTTTACAAGCATTATATCAGTGACCAGTGGCTTCTGGCAGATAAATGTGTTCCTCTAAAGGCTGGTAGTCATTCCTATAGTATATATGAGTGTGAGTGAGGCTGCATAGACTATAGTTCCTATGTTAAAACACATGAAAATAAAAACGTTTATACTCTATCTATTTGGGTGTTGAAGGGGTTAATCTTGTACCATGATACCATGTACCAAAGTGTTCTCAACATCTACCCACAAATATAGATATGTACTGAAATAAAAATACTTTACTGTGCGAAGGCAAGCAAACTGTAAGGGGAAAAAAGGATGTGTGTGGGAGTAAAAGAAATATGAACAGGCTTCACATGTATCAAAATTGGGTTCTGCAGCAGTGACTATGGATTTTTATCCAATGCGATGATCTGTGTTCTTTTTAAATTTATATTAAGATTTCACAGATAACATCATAGTCCAGTTCAGACATGAACAAATCAGAAATACAAACATTGTTACGTTCTCCTCTCCTGTGTATGCTTTCTCTATGCTCACTGCCAGATGCAAAGAACAGATCTTATAACGATGATTGACAGGGAGCTAAAATGGAGGCACCGAGTTGCAGGATTAAGAGGTGTGGATTTGCACATTTAATTTCATTTTCAGACCTCATCAATACATGTTTGTTAAAAATAGGAAAAAGTAAACAAAGTTTTAAAAACCCTGGAAAGTGACAATTCCACTTTAATGTTTGTTCAGTGTACAGACAGGGTATCAAAATAAAGCCATACCTGCTCTTTGAAAATAAATATATACTATGTATGGGCGCACTTAAACAGTGCCATCTTAACAACATTATGGGCCCCCGGGCTAAGCAGAGCACTGGGGCCCTGCCTACAAACAACTCACAGGAATAAAAATGTAACTTATAGATACAATTAAGCCTGTATTTATTAGCACCTCCAACAAATGCAATACATACATATAATACATACACAAAGACTGCTGAATACAGTCACAGACTACTGAATACAGTTACAGACTGCTGACCACATTCACAAACCCAGGGCCGTCTTTCCCCACAAGCATGGGGGCATGGACCAGGCCGACAGGGGAGATCCTTTGATCTCCCCTGCCAGCCCATGGAGAGACAGCCCTGCTCGCTTGGTTTGGGCCCTCTTGGGCCGGTGGAGATATCATAGATCTCCCTCACCAGCACAAGGGCCCTTCGTTAGAGAGAGGGAAGGTGGGAGGGAGAGAGGACCTGGGAGGCAGTTCCTCCCACAAGCCGCTAGTCTGAGCTTCCGATACAGCATTCTGGTCGCAGGAGAAGTAAAGATAGCCTGCAGCCAGAGGGGCTGCAGGCTTTAGATCATTACTCACCACCAGAATACCAGGGTTGGCAGAGTCCCCCCCCTCCTACCAAAGGTAAGAAGAAGGGTGGGGGCACTAAGGTGGGACATGAAGATTTATTTTTTATTAGTTTTAAATAAAAATAACAAACAAAAAAATCTATTTTCCCTATGCACTCCCTCCCCCCCACACACAGCACCCCTCACACTCACACACAGCACCTCCTCTCACACTCAGAGAACCCCACACACAGCACCCCTAACACTTTCACACAGCACCCCTCTTACACAGCACCCCTCACACTCACACACAGCACCCCTCACACTCGCACATAGCACCCCTCTCAAAAACACTGCACCCCTCTCACACACACAGCACCCCTCACACTCACACATAGCACCCCTCTCACACACACAGCACCCCTCACACTCACGCGTGAGTGGGAGGGGTGCTGTGTGAGGGGTGCTCTCTGTGTGTGTGGGTGGGGTGCATAGGCAAAATAGAACAAAAAAAAATCTTCATGTCCCCCCTCAGTGCCTCCACCCTTCTTATTACCTTTGGTGGGAGGGGGGAACACTGCAAACTCTGGTGGTCCGGTGGGGAGTAATGATATAAAGCCTGTAGCCCCTTTGGCTGCAGGCTATCTTCACTCCTCTCGTGAGAAGAATGCTGTGTTGGAACGTTGCCATGGCAACGCACGGCAATGCTCAGGAGCAGGTTCTATCTCCCTCCTGCCTTCCCCCTCTAAAACTAAGAGCCTTTGGGCTGGTGAAGGAGATTTTTGATCTCCCTACCAGCCCGAGAGGGCCCAAACCAAGCCAGCAGGTCCGTTTCTCCGTGGGCTGGCAGGGGAGATCAAGGGATCTCCCCTGTCGGCCTAGTACATGAAAAACGTTGTGGGGCCCCTGGGCAACTGCCCAGCATGCCCATGCAGAAAAACCGCCCTGCACTTAAAGAGAAATGTGTGGAACAAACACATATAACAAATTCTAGGTTTTAACTTTTGTTCAGAAGTTGGACAATCGCCTTAATCCTTTAGGGGTGTAAAGTAATTTTTCAATGACATGGCAACTTAAACAATGAAAGTCAGAATGCCTGCTGGGCCTTCCTGCTGAGTACCTGTTCTGAGAGGTGGAGTTGATAAATGTAAATACACTATCCTAATTTATAGCAAGGCGTACTGTGGCTATACTATGACAATACGAAGACCTTGTGCTCTTTCTAAAATATATATGCTTCACCCTGTTAAAAGGCCCTGGAGGTGAGCTGGGTGGTATTTTCATGCATTCTTACAAAAGTAACTGCAAAGGGTCTGCTTAATTTAGAGAGTTAAACTTTGTACACAATAATATATTAAAGCATTAATTATTACATAAATTAACTTTCTTGGTTTGAGAATATATTTTGTTATTTATTTTACAATATAAACACAAGTAAACAGTAAAGTAAATACAATATATGCAGAAAGGTTTAGTGCACACATTAGGAAGACAACCTAAAATCTTCATATTCTAAAAACCATATCTTAAATGGACACTAAGCAAGTTTAGCATAATGAATCAGTTGCCTGGTCTAATGAATCATGTTTTTTTTTTGTTTTTTTTTTAGATCAGGTGGATAGCAGAGTGTGTGTGTGTGTACCTGGGGAAGAGATGGCAGCAGGATGCACTATGGGGAGAAGGCTGGCCGGCGGAGGCAGTGTTATCCTCTGGGCAATGTTACTTTTGGCAGCACGAGGGGGACCTACATATTAGGATATTAGGCAGATAGTTTTAATGTTGTGGCTGATCAGTATATAGAATAAATACAGATTTATTTATTTTTACTGCTTCTGTTTTTTCTCTCTCTGTTGGTCACTTCTCACTTGATCTGTGAATAAATTCAACATTTATTGTCTGTCCCCTAACCATCAATCATGTTTTTTTCCCATTAAAGGACCACTATAGTGCCAGGAAAACATACTCGTTTTCCTGGCACTATAGTGCCCTGAGGGTGCCCCCACCCTCAGGGTCCCCCTCCCGCCCGGCTCTGGAAGGGGGAAAAGGGGTAAAACTTACCTTTTTCCAGCGCTGGGCGGAGAGCTCTCCTCCTCCGATCCTCCTCTTCTCCTCCCCGCCGGCTGAATGCGCACGCGCGGCAAGAGCTGCGCGCGCATTCAGCCGGTCACATAGGAAAGCATTCATAATGCTTTCCTATGGACGCTTGCGTGCTCTCACTGTGAAAATCACAGTGAGAAGCACGCAAGCGCCTCTAGTGGCTGTCAATGAGACAGCCACTAGAGGAATAGGGGGAAGGCTTAACCCATTCATAAACATAGCAGTTTCTCAGAAACTGCTATGTTTATGAAAAAATTAGTTAACCCTAGCTGGACCTGGCACCCAGACCACTTCATTAAGCTGAAGTGGTCTGGGTGCCTAGAGTGGTCCTTTAATCATTTATCTATATTTTAACGTTCCATGTACAGAACTCCAAATCACAGATCAAGTGAAACTGGTTTTTTTTTTTCAATGTCCATCTTGGTCGTTTTCGTGATTCAGTCATATGGTGATACCAAGTTATAGAATTTGAACGGCCTGCTGATCACCCAAAATTTTGCCGAACTGCTAGTTATTTGAAACCAAATGCACAAGCCTGCTATTTATACTGTAAAAAAGAATATAAGGAATGTTCCGATTTTTCACTAGTTCTCTGTGAAGATGCTGTTTAATTTACCATCTCTGGAGGTTCTCAACACTTCTCCAGATGTCCTGAAGGAGACCCAGGAGAAAACAAGCGATCTTAGTCCCATAGGAACAGTATTACTACACATAACTGAAATGCATGACGATGAAAGAAGATCAAAGATCCTGGAAGTTGTTCTGCCATTGAACCTGGACTAAATCAATCAGTAATTCTGCATAAAATATAATAAAACTTTATTTGCATGACAAATTACACACGCATACTTATTTAAATACAGCACTGCATTCCTAATGCTATATTGTGCCTCTGCCATTGTGCAATGCCAAGTTTACACAATGGTTGATATATATAATTAATTCCAAATTAGCTAAGGGAAAATGATTTACAAGATAAATAAGATATGGAAGTATTTTACTTCACTTGCTAGCCTTTATAATATAGATCACTAAAGACTAGATTCTAGAAAAATTCTCGAGCATAGGTGTGAGTGAGCAGCACATAACAGTATTTGAACCCAGAGAAAATGACTGTCTAAAACAAGCATGTCAAACTCAAAGTCTGGCTCGGGCCACGTAAACAAGGTTTAAGTTTATGTGGGCTGCAAAAAAAAAAACCCCGTACATTTTCATAGAAACGTAGGTTTATTTTAAAAAGTACAGTGTAAAAAAAAACCCACAGCATCCCCCTCTACTAAACCACAGCACCCCCTTCTACTAAATCCCAGTCCCCCCTCTACTAAACCACAGCACCCCCCTCTATCACCTTGTGCCAAATCTGATCCCCCCACTGACACACACACACACACAGACACACAAACATACTCACTGACAGACACACACACACACAAACATACTCACTGACAGACACACACACACAGACACACAAACATACTCACTGACAGACACACACAAACATACTCACTGACAGACACACACACACAGACACACAAACATACTTACTGACAGACACACACACAGACACACTGACAGACACACACACACACACAGACTTACTGACAGACACACAGACTCACTGACAGACACACACACACACTGACAGACAGACAAACACACTCACAGACACACACACATACTTTTCTTTATTGCTCCCTACCTTTTGGAGCCGATGTGGGGCATCTCCCTGGGTTCCTTCTATCTGCTCCTCACTACTCCCGGTGCCCGGCTTCACTACAGACGGCGCGCGAGGGAGCAGTGAGGAGCAGGAACACTGAGCTTACCCCGGCCGGGTAAGTGTTAGCAGAGTAGGCACCTGCAATATGGGGAAAGCAGATGCCTACTCTGCTTTAACACCAGCATGTACTCGCAGCTCGCCGGGCCGCAAAGATAGTCCTTGTGGGCCGCGAGTTTGACATGCTTGGTCTAAAACGTTACTTAAAGGAATAGTATAGTGTCAGGAATATAAATATGTGCTGGTGTGGCTGTTTAGGTGACCAGCCCCGCTCCAATTGCCCTGAAAAGGTGATTTTACTCTCCTTGTCCCCATAATGCGCCAGTGTTGCTGCCGCTGGCCTTATCTTCATTGCTGAGATCATAAATCTTGATGAACTCAGCAATCTAATGCTTTCCTAGGCTATGGGGCATGTGCCATGAAACTCCAGGAAGTGGCTCTAGTGACTTTCTGGTAGTCAACCACTAGAGGCAATTTGCCGCCCACACCCACCCCTCAAAAAAAAAAAATGCATCTTCACCTGTTTTCTTTTTCTCTTTCTTACCTAAGCCCCATTGTGTCATTTTTACCCCACCCCCTTTCTGTTTCTTTTTCTTACCCCAGCCACTTTCTTAGTCTCCTTCTCCACCACAGTCCGTCTGTGTGGTTCTTTTTCACCCAAGTCCAATTTGTGTGCCCCTCCCCTCCAGATCCCTTTGTGTGTGTCTTTCCTCCCAAGCCACAGGCACACACGCATCGTTGTCAGGCACACAGTCAAAGTCAAACAGGTACACTGTCATACAAACAAAGACATAATCATACAGAGACATATAGACACACAGAGACATACAGGCAGAGACATACACACATACAGAGACATACATGCATGCAGTCATACAGACACATACATACATACAGGCATATAGAAACATGCATACAAAGACATACAGACACATACATATGTATATATAGAGACATAAAGGCATACAGTTACATACATGTATGTAACTGACATATTGTCACGACACTCCTTAGTTTATATGCCCTTGTGCAGTACTCGCACTCACCACTGTCTGTTTGGCACTGTTTCTCATTTCTTTTCGTTAAGCACTACACCTGGCCCTTGTTTAGCACCTATATATTCTGGTTTCTCCCCTCACTCCCTGTCAGATCATTATCCTTCATCCTTTATCCTGTACCTTCTGTTTCCTGGTTCCCGTGATTCTGACTCCTTGCTCCTGTGTCTGTGTATCCTGATCCTGTGTTCCTGTTCCGATGTCCTTATGGTCCTGTGTCCTGTGCCTCCCGTTCCAGTGTTCGCTTGCAGTGTTCCTGCCTATACTTCATTCCCAGTGATTCTGACCTTGCTGCCTTATTTACGTGTGACCTGCTTTGGGCTTTGCTCCTTGGTGTTTTTTATTTAGTGCTTGGTGGTTTAGGATCCGTGCCCAGTGGCGTACATACCACGGTCGCAGGGGTCGCGGCTGCGACCGGGCCCGGCCCACCAGGGGGCCCGACCGCCCCTGCGACCTGGTATGTACCCACTGGGCCAGCCTCTTCCCCTGGGGGACCCAGGAGCCAGCCACCCCAGGTCCCCCCGAGGCTGGCCCTGCTGACCCCGGCGGGCGAGCTGTCTGGGTGGCTGGCGCGCGAGGGAGCACTCTCCCTTGAGTGCTTCCTCTTCAGCTCCCTCGTTCACCGCACTGATACCGGAGCCGGAAGATGACATCACCTTCCGGCGCCGGCCACCCAGACAGCCCGCCCGCCAGGTAACTGGCCACCCAGGAGCACAGCAGCACCACTGGACCCCAGGGAATCCCCCCAGCACTCCAAAAGGTAAGGAGGCTGGGGGATTACATTTTAAAAAAAACACGTGTGAGTGTTTGTGTGTGTGTGTGTCTGCTAGTGAGTGTCAGTGAGTGTGTTACTGAGTGTGTTTGTGTGTGTGTTAGTGAGTCTGTTTGGTCTGTTAGTGAGTGTGTGTTTGTCAATGAGAGTGTGTTTTGTAAGTGAGTGTGTATGTGTGTGTATGTCTGTCGCTGAGTGTGTCTCTGTCAGTAAATGTGTGTGTCTGTTAGCTAGTGTGTATGTGCCTGTTCGTGAGAGTGTGTGTGTCTTCAGCACTTACCTTTCTCCAGCGCCGGGGATCCCTCCGCCTCTCAGCTCCGAATGTGCATGCACGGCAAGAGCCGCTTGCGCATTCAAACTGCCCATAGGAAAGCATTACTCAATGCTTTCCTATGGACATTCAGTGTCTTAGAATCGCGGAAGCTGGATTAACCCTCAGTGAAACATAGCAGTTGCTCTGAAACTGCTATGTTTTCAGCTGCAGGGTTTAAACTAGAGGGACCTGACAACCAGACCACTTCATTGAGTTGATGTGATCTGGGTGTCTGTGGTCCTTTAAGTGTGTGTGCATCTGCATGCACTGGCGTACATACTGCGGTCGCAGGGGTTGCAGCCATGCAACCCCTGCGACCAGGTGCCCGCCGCCATGTGTTGCGGCCCCGGCCCACGCAGAGTAAGCGTGGGCGGTGGAGGGGGGCCCACGGATCAATTTTCACACCAGGGCCCCATGGGTCATGTGCACGCCACTGTCCGTGCCCCACTTATATTCTGTGGTGGTTGCACAATCCTGCCTAAGGACTTTACTTTTCCCTAAGGACTATCACGTGTTCTCTGCCTGCTCTATTTGTATTTATATTGATTTATTGTGTATATATATTTGTGGCATTGTACATATTTTGTTTTTGTATATTATATCCTTTGGTTTTCTTTAATACATATTTTCTTGATTGCTCCATTCATCATGTTCTTGCATTATTTCTCTGCTAAGTTGGTTCCCACATTTAAAGGGACAGTGCTGTCCTTACAGAATGATCTGACCACTTGGAACCAGCAGAGAATAATGTCTAGGATCACGATGGATAACATTGTTGGAATTAACGCTGATTCACAGCAAGAATATGCTCTCATTAAGACTTGTTGTAAAGGCCTCTAATTTATGTTTGCCTACTAGAGACGTCTCCTGTCAAATCCAGAAATCTGTATTATATGGATTTATCAATGAACTTCAAACTTTTCACAAAAATATATGTGACTCGTTGCTTTCTCAGTTACCTGATTGCGATAAATGGTTGAGAAAGTCTCCTGTGATTAGCAGGGTGTATACACTTATCCGTATCTCTCTTAAAGAAATATCACATAAAAAAATCTGTCATATTTGCAGAAACAAGAGTAATGCACAATAATTTTGTTGCCTTATTACCTGAAGTTCAATTTCTTATTGATCTTGTACAAGAAAGAATGACTGTCTTTATGCCTGTTAATGATGATAGTATTCCCTTTTCCGATGTACATAGCATAACTAATCCTCCTGACTCTGACTTGGACAAATGGCTTGTTGGTCCTCCCGCCTGCAAAACCGAAGTTCCTCACGAATTAAAAGCTGAAAGCTTTTCATCCCAAACTGAAGAGGACGATATGGAGCGGTTGTATAGCACGGGCGATCCCCTCATGAACCAGATCTTCGATGATATTAGTGCTCGCTGTATAGCAGCTCTGGATGACGAGCAGCCTGAACATGAACGCAGTACCAGTACGCAGTTTTCAAATATTGTCTTGGTACCAGAGACCCACAGTGCTATTATGCCACCATCTCTTTTCTGAAAGATCCACTTGCCTATTCCCAGAGTGAGAATACCGACTACCAAGATGAGCGATCTGGACACCGTTCAGGAAGGTACTAGTCTGGTCAGAAAGTGTCTCAAGCAAAGTCTGCCCAGCCACGAAGCAGAAACAGACTCACCTGAGACAACAACCAGAGAAACTAATTCCTCCATCACAGTGACAATTGAGGAGACCACCAGTAACCTTGACTAGGTAACTGGATCTGATCTGGATATCAGTCCCGCAAAGGACAATGCAGTTCATGCTCCGAGGGACAATACTGAATCCATAGAATCAGAAGTTTCAATTTCTACACCTCTTCCTGAGTCATGTAATACTGGAGACTCGAAACTGGGAGAGTCACCTATAAAAGTTGCTTCGGGTGATGCAATTGACGACAAGGCTGGGCCACTGAAGTTGGACGCTAATATCGTAGAAGATGATCCTCCTGTCAAAAGAAACGACATACTTCTTCCAAAACACTGTCTGAGAAGGCTGAGAAACTTATGGTGGAAGCTTCAGAGCAATCAGTGGAAGAGGAGGTTATCGTTCCAAAGGCAGCTCACGACTTTGATGTGGAGAGGTTGGATGATTCCAATTCTAACCCTTCTGCTTCTGGGGGTTCGAGGATTGGCACCTCTCTTACAACCGCAACTGTAAAAAATGAGTTGACACCAAGTAAAGAAGACTGTCATCCTCAAGTGGAAATCAAAGAGTCAGATTTGGTGCAACGTGACAAACTCGAAATGGATCAAGCCCAAGGAAAGGATCTGAATGAGACAGGACTTGTTCAGAACCCACAGTCTGAAGAAGAATCTACAGTTATAGGCAAGTCTAACCCCGTTCTTCAAATTACAAGCCCTGGTAGGACAATTTCCCTGCTGCAAGACTCTTCTAATCAGCAGTTTAACCAAACTCCACATGAAGAGAATGATCTAAGTGACCAGGTATCTCTATCTGTTACAGATTTATATCAGTTTGAGAGAGAGTTGTCCCTGCTTCAGCTGGCCTCATGCTCAGAGATTGGGGGAGCCGTCCCTTGATGCATTTCTGTGGTCTGAGGAGGAGGGTTCGCAGAGTGCTCCTGATCCTGTGCTCATTAATCTAGGGGATTCTTCTCAATTGATTCCAGTGGCACCTACCCAAGCTAACTCTGAGACTGTTCTCCCTTCTACAAGAGTTGCACCGCTGCCTTTATTCCGAGGAACTAACAAGCCAGAAACCAAGTCAGACCCAGGACCTCTGAGTGATGCTCCTGTTTCTAGCGATAGCCCCAGGTCTAGTAGGATGACATGTTTGTCAATCACTGGTAATGTGAGTTCCTTATCGTATGTATCCTTGATTTCTGTTTACGTGTCTATCCTCCTGGTGTATCATAATTCTCTATGGTCCTTATTTTTCTATGCTCCTACCCTGCCTCGTTGGTTTCTTCCTTGGGACATTCCATTTGTCATTCCTCCTAAGCCTTCTCCTTGTTTTCCTCACTTGGTTGGGTGACTCGGGTTCTCTTCTGTCACCTGTAGGGGGTTTTGGAGGTTTGAAGCACGAGGAGCTGCTCTTTAAGGGGGGGGGGGGAGTACTGTCATGAAACTCCCTAGTTTATATGCCCTTGTGCAGTACTCGCACTCACCACTGTTTCTGTTTGGCACTGTTTCTCATTTCTTTTCGTTAAGCACTACGCCTGGCCCTTGTTTAGCACCTATATATTCTGGTTTCTCCCATCACTCCCTGTCAGATCATTATCCTTTATCCTGTACCTGCTGGTTCCCGTGATTCTGACTCCTTGCTCCTGTGTCTTGTATCCTGTGTATTCTGATCCTGTGTTCCTTTTCGATGTCCTTATAGTCCTACGTTCTCGTCTCTGCTTGGTCCTGTGTCCTGTGCCTCCCGTTCCAGTGTTCGCTTGCAGTGTTCCTGCCTATACTTCATTCCCAGTGATTCTGACCTTGCTGCCTTATTTATGTGTGATCTGCTTTGGGCTTTGCTCTTTGGTGTTTTTTATTTAGTGCTTGGTGGTTGGTGGTTTAGGATCCGTGCCCCACTTATATTCTGTGGTGGCTGCACGATCCTGCCTAAGGACTTTACTTTTGCCTAAGGACTATCACGTTTACTCTGCCTGCTCTATTTGTATTTATATTGATTTCTTGTGTATATATATTTGTGGCATTGTACACATTTTGTTTTTGTATATTATATCCTTTTGGTTTTCTTTAATACATATTTTCTTGATTGCTCCATTCGTCGTGTCCTTGGATTATTTCTCTGCTAAGTTGGTTCCCACATGTAAAGGGACAGTGCTGTCACAGGGCAGCATCCCATTCATGTCCTTACAGATATATAGGCATACAGAGACATACATACATGCATAGAAAGACAGTCACAACTACATACTTACAACTGTTCAACCTGGTCCCTGGGGTGCATGCTGTCCGCCACTGTGGGAGTCCTGTCTTGCAGCCCAGCCTCATCACTGAGTGCCAGCCCTGCTGTGTGGTAACCAGGGAGCAGGGATATGATGTAATTCATATCCCCGCCCCATCCACACATGCCTGTGGTAGACAGTAGGGTAAGAGGCTGGGTGGGCAGTAGGAGACAAAGCTCTGGGCTGTGCTCGGCCATGCTACAGGAAGTAAGCGGCTGGAGGGGAGCGCATTGCTCTTCTCTCCTGCCGATCAGCCTGACATTGCGCCCCCAAGGTGGCCGCCTTATGGTAGCGCCGGCCCTGCATGTAGTAGACGTTACTAAAGACTGTAAGTTCCTCGCCCATCATCTCCAACAGTTTCTCTGGTGAAGAGATCTCAGTCTACTTAGAATCTTGGACATAAAAAGAGAGTCTAATTTCTCCTTTAATGTCTTTAAGAAGGGGGGCAGACTTACACTTCTATTAGTCTATTACTAGAAACACAAGTTTAGGACTTGCTAGATTTAATACATATAAAAGTGTCTAATTTTACATGTCATGAATTGAGGGAAGAGGGAAAACAATGGTTCTGGGAGTCCAGTTTTAATCTGACATTTGCAGTTAGTAGACTAAATACTCCTATAATTTCAAAACCCAACTAAAAAAAAAACAAACAAAAAAAACAGGCAAACTATAATTCATGAGCAACCAACAAACCCATTTTCCAAGTTCTGCTAAAAATACACAAAATAAAGTAAATTTACTGAATAAAATTCAATATTAAACCAATTTACTAATAAAAATTGAACATTTTGGGCATTTTGTAGTAAAACAGATAATTGGTGTTACGAAGGACAATAATAGCACAGAATGACAACACATTTCCCTTTTCTTTATTTTGTAGGATTTTACCTACATGATATTGGTTAAACCTTTAAATCATACAATAATCCAAACCATTTTGAAATGAACCTACTACAGGCAGTGGAGTACATACCGGGATCGCAGCTGCGACTGGTCCCGGCCGCCCTGCGACCCGGTATGTACCCACTGTAGCCAGACTCTTCTCCTGGGGGGCCCAGGAGCCGGCCACCTCAGGGCCCCCCGAGGCTGGCCCTGGTGTCACCCGGCTGGCGGGCACGCGAGGGAGCACTCTCCCCAGTGTGCTCCCTCTTCAGCTCCCTCGCGCACTGCACTGATACAGAGCCGGAAGATGACATTATCTTCCAGCTCTGGTATCAGTACGCGGCACGCGAGGGAGCTGAAGAGGGAGCTGAAGAGGGAGCACCACTGGATCCCAGGGAATCCCCTCAGCACTCCCAAAGGTAAGGAGGCAGAGGGGATTAAAAAAAACGTGTGTGCGTGTCAGTGAGTGTGTTAGTGAGTGTGTATGTATGTCTGTCACTGAGTGTGTCTGTCAGTAAATGTGTGTGTCTGTTTGCTAGTGTGTATGCGTCTGTTCATGAGAGTGTTTGTGTATCTTAAGCACTTACCTTTCTCCAGCGCCAGACTCCCTTGGCGCTGGGGATCTCTCCACCCCGATCTGCCTCTCAGCTCAGAATGCGCATGCGTGGCAAGAGCCGCGCGCATTCAAACCGCCCATAGGAAAGCATTACTCAATGCTTTCCTATGGACGTTCAGCATCTTCTCGCTGCGATTTTCACAGTGAGAATCGCAGAAGCTCCTCTAGTGGCTGTCAATGAGACAGCCACTAGAGGCTGGATTAACCCTCAGTGAAACATAGCAGTTTCTCTGAAACTGCTATGTTTTCAGCTGCAGGATTAAAACTAGAGGGACCTGGCATCCAGACCACTACATTGAGCTGATGTGATCTGGGTGTCTGTAGTGGTCCTTTAAGTGTATGTGTATCTGCATGCACTGGCGTACATACTGCAGTCGCAGGGGTCGCAGCTGGGAGGGGAGGGGCCACGGATCAGTTTTCGCACCGGGGCCCCATGGGTTGTGTGACAACAGGTATTTCCCAACTTTACGAACTAATTGGTTCCGAAGACTCGTTCATAAAGTGAGAACCAATTTACCATAGACACAATGTAATAAACATGGGTTCCTGATCAACAAATGTTACCATTGAAAACCTTAATTATGAAGTAAAAATACTAAATATAAGATAAGCATAGCAAATACACATGTTGTAGGAACGTTAAAGGAATACATTCTGTATTGAAATCTTAATTAAATGCTCATCAATCCTCATACTCTTTAATAAAGAGACATGCTGAACTTTTAAAATGGGGCACCTCTCCCCATTTTCACTTTCTTCTTTAACAACTTCCCCTTGTCCTTTATCCCTTTTCCTTTTTTTTTTTTTTTTTTTACACTGCTCTCCTCAAACACTCTTCCTTCTCCTCTCTTACTTTCAAGCTTGCATCTTTTATAGCACTTTTCTTTTACTTGTTTTATTTTTAACTCTAAGACGCTCTTCCTTCTCCCCGTTCTTGAGGCTCTTCAGCTCTTCTCCTGCTCCTCACTGATGATGCCTGCCAACAGATGGCACAATGGCAAACACACACAAAGACAGCAATGTCAGAAACACTAAGAGAAATCAAATAAAATCTCTTCTCAATAGTACACAATAGTGCAATAATATTACAGGTATGCCCAAGAAAGTGCAGTAAGACTACAGAACAGTCTAAACACGTTTTTTAGACTTGCCTATATCTTCAGGAACGGTGTGTCAGGATTACAGTATGATCCAGCACGTAGAATTGTGTAACACAGAGGACTGATAGGTAACGTATACCGGACCTTAGAATGGCCGGACTAACGTACCAAAGAATAGCCAGAAATAGCCAAGGTCAAGGGAAACAGAAAGAGAGACAACGATAAGGAAAAGCCAGGGGTCACGGATGCCAGAAAACAGGGAAGTCAATATCAATGCCAAAGTCAAATAACCAGAAAAAACAGAATCAATAACGTGCTCTCGGACAACTACAAGGGAAAACACGACAGGGCACAGAGCAAGAGGAGAGCTGGGCCGAAAACCCCCGCCTGTGGATCTGATTGGTTGTAACCGGCCTTTGACCCCCAAATGCAGTTACCAGGATCCTATTTACATGATTGCTGCTCAGTACAAACCCTCCTGTGGATTGATTGCTGCTTGGCACAACTTTTCCTGTCTGAACAGTAAATGCCATTAATCACATTTTTATGTGCAGATGAATACGTGACACTGTGTTCCTGATCCTCTTCTTGTCAACTCCTGGCCACAAATTATTATTTTTCTCTTCTTGTTTGTGCTCAGAAGCAAACTTCCTGGTCCTGATCCATGGATCGCTGACACAAAATGGCGGTGAAACAAAATGGCGGCGCATTCAGGAAAAAGTTCATAAAGGAGGGAGTTCATAAAGTGAGAAATGCCTGTATTTTAGAATTCAGAGATTGTATCATATGAGAACCTCAATGTATCCAAGTAACTGTGTTTCAGCCAGTCTGGAAATTACAGCATGAGCAAAAAATGCCTACATTATAAAACAGTTTCCAACTAAGCAATGCACACTGCTTTTTATGCACAGTTGGCTGATTTTAATGCTGTAACTAAGCAGGTATTATGTATCAGTTGCCCCTTTAATTTGGAGTGCTAAAACTGGTTGGACAACATTTGGTTACAAACAATTGTTGGTTCAGAAGCTTAAATGTTGTCAAGGCTCATAATCTTACTAAAGTTCAGAAATAGCTTAAAGGAACACTATAGTCACCTAAACAACTTTAGCTTAATGAAGCAGTTTTAGTGTATAGATCATGCCTCTCAGGTTTTACTGATCAATGCACTGCCATTTAGGAGTTAAATCACTTTGTTTCTTGTCACACCTCCCCTGGCTATGATTGAGACAGCCTGCATGAAAAAAAACAAACTGGTTTTACTTTCAATCAGATGTACTTTACCTTAAACAATTGTATCTCTTGCTCTGTAAATTAAACTTTAAGCACATACAGGAGGGTCTTGCAGGATCTAGCAAGCTATTAACATAGCAGGGGATAATTACAATTTTAAATTAAGTAAGGTAAGTAATAATAACAAAAAGTGCAGATTTCAGTAGAAATTTATACTTTTCTAAACTAACCTGGTTACATCCCCTGGCTTTCAAGCAGAAAAATGATCCTGTTACTTCCTGGTTTGGTTAGCTCAGTGGAGCTAAACTCATGAGGCAGCAATTGCACAGAGCACCTGCCTTTTAAAGATTTCTCATTGAGATGCATTGGAAAGTCTGTGATTGGACAGCTACAGAAAGTTTGGGCGGGGTTAGAAGGGGAGGGTTTGCAAAGGCAGCAGACCTGACAACTGCAGCTTACGCAAGTGATTTTTAGATATACCACCAATGAGAAAATACATAATTACATGAATGCAAGTTTTGATTGAGGATATATCTACTAAACGGTGATTTTCATTTATATTTGGGCAGTGAAGTCTCCCTTTAAGCAACATTTGATTATTTTTTTTGTAAAAAACAAACAAACAAAGCACACATTGGCTCTACCCCCTTCCCCTCTGCTCTGAGGTTAATGTAGCAATATAGAAAGTTATTTTCCCTTTCCCCCGTTCATTGATTTTCAATGCAAACTGGTTAACAGCAGTGTTCCCTTTAACACGTTGGTGTGGTTCCACGCTAAACCACACCCTGCTGTTTGCAGAAGGTATTCCATGCACACCACAGGGTGTTGTTCCTTTCTTAACAATTTCTGTGTTAAAGAGGAAACACAAATTCTACATTAATAGCACAGTTCTTCCTAGTGTGTGCAGTAAAATAAAGATTAGTAGTACGTTGTTAAAAAAATTCCCAACCCCCCAAAACAATGAAATAAAAGTGCTTATGCAAGTGAACAGAACTGGAGACAGCTTCCATTATCTTGTGTGAGCATATTTCTTTCATTTCAAGCATCAAATACAATACATCATAATGCTGTTCCATTACTGTTGTGATGATTTTTGGGGGGAGAGAAAATTATTACATTTGCCCCAAAACATATTTCTAGTCTATTGGCTGTTAGTCTGACATCCACTATAGGAACTTCCTACTTGCAACCTTTGATTATTGAAGGTCTTCATATTTAGTGTCATCACACACAGCATGATGACACTGAATGTGTCCAATACTTTCATAGAGAAGCAATGGATTCAAGGTTTCTCTACGAGTCTAACAATTGCTGTGCGTTGTTTTTCTGTGAGAAGCACAGACCTGGCACAGCGAGGAGCAGCTATTGTGAGGAAGCTGTCCCAGCACTGGATTACAGGGAAGGATAAAGAGAGACTCTAGGTCAGAGGTAGGCAACCTTCGGCACTCCAGATGTTTTGGACTACATCTCCCACAACGCTCTTAAAACTATAATACTGGCAAAAATAATCACAGGAGATGAAGTCCACAACATCTGGAGTGCCGAAGGTTGCCTAGCCCTGCTCTTGACACTATAACCATTTGCTGTCCTGCCATTCAGTGTTAAACTATTTTCGACCTAAATGAATACTCCTTTCTGCCCATTGTCTGTCCCTTATCGTAGCTATGGTTGCCTGTGATAGACTGGAAGTGGTCAGCTGGCACTCTCTCACAATTACTGCTGGCCGGCTAATGCATCCTGGTTAGCCCAAGCAGCACAGAGGTGACAAACCACTGGGGATTCTTGTTTAGTATTAAACCATTACAAGCACTTTAACACTGGACAGATAGTTCACTGGATTTTTCTGCAAGGAGAACCTGGAAGCAGGTTTGTGGCCACAAGAACCCATATAAAATGTCAAACTAATCTAAAACAGTTTGACAAATTTTCTGAGATGGTGCCAATGCAGTCCTGGCAATATAACAGCTGCCTGAATGAGATGCTAACAGTGGAATAATGGTCTCCTAGAGGGCTCATTCATGTTGATGACGTCCTCTGAATGAAAGGATGGCTGAGGATTGGTTGGGATAGCCCAGGAATTCCTAGTATGAAGCTGTGACAGAATCTTCTTTGACGGCCTTCTGAAGAGGCGTGAAGGTCCCAAGAGCTACTGTCAATACGGGGGCCCAAGATGCTTATTATGCTTCTCAGCTGGACCTGAAGACCTCTGGGGATTGCCTGGACTCAATCTACGCCTAGAGCGCCTGACAGGGAGATACCCTAAAGCACCCTGGAACTGTTCCTTGGATCGGGACAAGTGGCTATCGCTCAGTCCCCTGACTTTCAAATAGAGTGCTATGAGGAGGGGGTGTCAGGGCGGCATTGAAGAATACCTGGAGCTTGAGAGTGAACACCTTTTCAGAGACTGGGAATAAGCAGCCACACGCCTAGAACCCACTGTCGTGCCACGACCCGCTAAAACGTTAACATGCTCTCAGTCACGGATTCTCCAATCAGGACGCTATTTGGACAGAAAGGGCACTTGGTGATGAGCTTTCAAGGGATATATATTTTATGAGGTACTGTTCAGGGAAAGGGGGTTCTGGCTGACATTTTGTATGCTGTGCTAAGTGCACAGCAGGGAGCCAATTATGCTAGCATGGGGTAATGTGATTAAGTCCCCAGACCAAGTGGCGCCAGAGAGGGACAATTGTGCAGTACATTCTATTGTATGAAAGACCCCTTGCAGGGACAGCCAACACTGTAAATATAAATAGCTATTTGTTTGCAGTGAAGATTGATTCTACCTCCTGCATTGAGACTTGTCTAATTTGTGGAGGAAAGGCTATAGAAAAACTATAATAGCTTCTCTAATATAGCTATATTCACTGGGGTGGAAGAGGTCTTCAGTGACCCCAGTTAAGCCTCAGCGACTGGGTCTGAAAGTCTCCACGGTCCCTGATAGAAGATTGGAAGTGGACCTGGTGGAGGTACTCAGTTGTAGAAGCTTTAGTTGCAGAACGTAAATTGGATCCACGGGAAAAGCTTTTTTCCTTACTTTGTAAATGCATTGTAACGCAAATCCTCCATTCAGTTTCCTTTTACATGACCAAGGAATACTCACCTTAGATAAAGAAAGAGAGGATGTTATGGCATTCTGACAACCTGCATTAGACCCTTATAAGTCCTACCCATGTGTTGATATTAAAATGACCCCATCGGTGACATGGCCGATTAGTCTCCAGTGGCCGTGGGGGCAGGGAAAGTTGAGTTCTACTCGTGGGCAGTGACATCTTTTCCCGGCAGCTCCTTTTGCTTCAGTGCCCGAGAATACAGCATTGAAGTCTATGGAGGATCCAAAGAGATCCTCCATAGACAGAGTCATTTCCCAGAGTCATTTCAGCTGTAGGGGTTAACACTGCTTGACGGCAGTAGTTCCACTCAAGAAGTGCTAGGAATACCAAAAATATTGAGACAAAGTAGTGCCTACTTTGTCTCAGTTTCTCTCTTGACTGGGATTAAATTTCAGTAAAATTCGAACACTGTCAAAATTAGTATTTCATAAAGATTTTATCTTTACGAAATATTCATTTTGGGTGGGTGGGTGTCAGCGACTCTTTAAAGAGTTACCCCAATCACCATGACCACTTCAGCAATTTGAGTCTGGAGTCTGTGTGTGCCGTGTTTCAAGCAACATTATAGCGAGCCCAGCACGCCCATTCTGTGCAAAATTGTTATCTGATGCAGTATGCACAACATACTGGTGCCAGACAGCTTATGGTGGCATGCCACCCCTGCCCCCCTCCTCAGTCTGGCCTTCAGGACATCCCTCCCTCTTCATTGAGGTGAAGTGATGTCAGCCAAGGAGGATTGAGCTGAAGGGGAACTTGGCCTTGCTGAGGTAAAAGAGAAGTTTGCCTTTGGTGTTGGGGGGGAGGCAACCAGTAAAGAATCCATTCATTAGATGAGGCAATTATTCTAGGATACCAAAAGAACTGCCCCAAGCTAACATGTATGATGACATCACAAGTGAAGTCAGATAACAAACATGCAAGTGTTGGAAGCTTATGCTAGTGGCAGCTGATAGGAGAGAATACGAGGAGAAAGCTGCTTGTAGCTGTCATTTGCTAAAAATCAGCACTTAAGATAAAATAGTCCCTGTTTTTTTCTTATATCTTCTGACAGAGTTTGATGTCCAGAAGCATCTACTTTTCTTCTGCAATAGTAGGATTCATCATCATATAAAGCAGTATAACCCTGAGAGGGGCATATGTGCTTATCTTGTCACTTTCTAGAAGAAAGCTTATAGAGCCGTCAAGTGGCCACAGTAGGCTTCACTCTTACAAAAAAAAAAAAAAAAATATATATATATATATATATATATATATATATAAAAGCTATAAGTAATTAAAAGGAAAATGTCACACAGCTCTGATTCTCATGCAACAAAACAAAGCTAACTAGCCGGGTCTGCTCTTGGCACTATAAGTTCATTGAAATTAAGTTATTATGGTGCTATGAGGTACTATGCGCTGGCCTACCTTTAGGGATTAAAACCATTCGTGAATGGTTTAACCAGAAAGTCCAGTACCTAACCATTCTACCCATTGTCCTTCCGCTGCTCACAATTATTGAAGGAGATTGCCTTGGACAGGGGCACCGCTAAATGGCTGAGAGCATCAACTAAGGTTTTCACCCAATTGGTAGCTCCTTGTTCACTAAACGACTTCAGAAAATACCCATATTTTTAATAACCTATTTTGTGAATGGGGAAATACTGATTGGATTATAGCGTCTGCTGACATTAACAGCCTATCACTGGCACCCTGTCCAAGGCAATCTCTTTCAAGAAACCGAGCAGTGGGTGCTGGATACTGGACTGTGGGAATATACCATTTGTGAACAGCATAACCCCTAAAGGTAAACTGGCACCAGAGACCACTTGGTACCATAACAACTTAATTTCAATTGCATTCTTATGGCGCCTGAGTGTTCCTTTCCACATACTATCTATATAAAACAGTTCCATCTCTTTGATCACTCTGCTCCTACATGTCCCCAGCAACTTCCATGATTAGACTTGGTTAAAATCATCAACAATTTCCTAGAAATTCTGTTGCCACAATGTTTTTTTTTTGTGGTTCTTTAATATAGCATGATAGCACCATTAGAGCTTGAGCACATCACCCTTAAGGTTCAGATACACAAACTGCTGCCCTGCATACACACACTTTGTATTTACTACATGAGGGAATTGAATCTCAATGAGACCCAAATAAAACAAAAAATTATTGTTAGCCCATTTGATCATGGCCCTCCTCTGCTGTTATTATTATTCTATAATTGTACAGCGCTGCGGACTATGTGGGCGCTATATAAATGATACTAGCGGTTAGTCCAGCACTGTTCACGCAGTGCCCGCCATCATGGAGCTGGGTTAGCCATGGAGCAGCCATTACAGCTTTATTTAAGGTATACATGGCCCGGGGTGGCGGTGAGTAGGCCGCAGCCGCGTACATTCGTGTGAGGGCAGCCATGTCTCCGCGCAGCCAGGCCGCCGCTCATTGTCTGCGATGGTAAACACACGGCGAGCGAGAGCGAGACAGCGGGGGCGCGCACGTCACGCACGGTTCACAGGAAGCCGCGTACACCCCCCCCCCCTTTAAAAAAATTCACTCTTCACACACTGAACTCAAGCGACAACCGCGTCCTCCAATCACACGGCTTCCTCCTTACACCGCCGACCAATACACTGGAAGCAGAGGGGCGGGCCCTACCGTGCGTCTGACGTCATACGTCCCCCGTACTGGCTGCAAGCCCCACCTTTTGTGTTTCCCGCACCGTCAATCAAAATAGGAAAAAAAAAACGCGCCTGGTCCTTCTCCGTCCGCAGCCCGCCCGCGATTATTACACAACCGCCATGTTAGGAGTCTAACCCACCCCCAGCGCGGCCCGCAGCCCTCACCGGGGGGACGATCCTTTTTTTTTTTTTTTGGAGGATTATTTCGGGTGTTTCTGTTGAGGGGGGGTAGATCCTGCCACACACACAATGACCGGTAGGTATCCCGCTCTGTCTCCCGCGCTCCCTCCCATCCCCCGCTCCCCGGCGGCCGGGCCCCCGCTCACTGACACCGTGTGAGAGGAACCCCGCCAGGCTGCAGTAATGGCGCTCCCCGCTTCCTCCCAGCCCCCTGTCACCGTGTTTCTTTGTCCGCAGCTCCCGAGCAGCCGGTAAAGAGAGAGGAGATGTCGGCGCTGGAGGTGGACGGTCAGAGCGAGTACCTGCAGCACGGCGGCGGCAACAACGGCAGCGGCGACGACAGCGACCAAGGCGGCGGCGGCGGACAGGTAAGAGAGGCAGGCCGCAGGGCCTAGTCACCGCCAGGCCTCGCTCTCCCCCTCCCCCAGCAGGCCTGAGCGCGGCTCCCTCGCACCCCAGCGGGCGGACAGGCAGGGCACCGGGAGCCGGGCATCACAAAAACACACAAAATAAGCCACACAAGACCCGTACTTCCTGTGTCGGCTTCGGACTAACGGCCACCCACTTCTCTCCGTGTGAACCCGCCCATTGTGGGTAGGACGCTGGAGCCGTCACCGCTCGCTCGGGCTGGCATCTACCTGCGGCGGGACCGGCGGCCGAGGAGGAGGGTGGTGATGGAGCGGGAGCGGTAAGTGATGAGCCCAAGGCTGGAGTGCAGACAGCCCCCCTAGGGGAGGGAGGATAGGACATATGTCCTCCTGAACCCCCCACCTCCTTCGCTCACCCTCCCACTGCTCCTCCTCCCTGGTGACCGGAGCTAGAGGGGGTCACCCTTTCCCTGAGCATCTCTGTGGGTTTAGAAATGGAGAGGGTGACCCCCGTCATGCTGCCCATGTCCGGCTCCCTGATAGTGGCTGTACCTGCCTGCTGGGGTGTGTGGGAAGGTCGTGTTTCATTTACAGACAAGTGAGGTTTATGGTTATTATCTGCAGGGTTATGTGTTTTCTAATCAACGTCTCCCATTTTTGCCTTGTGTTCTCCAGACTAACATTTGGCACTGCATAGTGATGCTTAGTTGGCAGAGCATCTTGGGAAATTGAGTTCACAGCATATGTATATCCACGTCTAACCTAGATCATCCCTTGTATCCACTAGGGATTTCCTACATGCTTCTGTGCGTTCCTGGTAGAAAGTGACCTTGGAGTCACTGATAAGTCTCCTGGGAATAAGCATCTTACCTGCCATGGTGCTTGCATCCCTTATTTTTTGTAACCTCCATTCTCTATCTCCACTTATGTTAACAGAAGGGATTTTGTAAAGAAGAAATATAGCCTTAATTATAAACAGAATGCAAGGTACTTTGACTGAGACATTGCCAGTCTTCTCAGCAGTACCACTGATTTAAACCCTGTGCTTCCTCTGGGTCATTGCAGTATTCATTATTTCTGTTTATGTTCTCAACGTGCATTGGTTGAACAGTTCTTGTCTCTTGCCTGCAGCATCGAGCATATTTTACTTGACAGCTATCCCTTGAGCAAGGTTTGCTGAGGCTGAATGGCAGGGACAATGTTCCTGTTCCAATAATGCTATTAAAGTGATATTTCCCATGTAAGGTATTAAGTTGCAAAGGGTACATATTTGTCTGAAGTAGCATGGTTGTCCATTCTAAATGTTAGCCACGTTGTTAGTTTTATTTCAATTTTTTTTTTTTTTTTTTTGAGGTGTAGAACATTGCATGTTTTGCTCAAATATTGCACGTTTAGTTCTGATACCTATGGTAGATATTCCTTGTAAGCTACTTTGTTTTCCAAGTAACAATGGCTTTAAACAGATTCTAATTGTATTTCTAGTTTGCTTTGCAATGCTACACGGCAACCTGCAAGTTTATATACACAACTATAAAAAAAAAAAAAAGGAAATTTCACTTTGATTTCCCAAAAATTCACACTGAATAACCACTGCTGGTAATAAAATCCATCAGTTTGTGATTTTATGGGTAATAGGAGTGACTACATTAGGCCTGTTTCTGTTCTGCAAGTTGTGTCCTTAAGGGGTTAAATATTTGTAATGTTAGTGTTCTTTCTAATAGTTTTAGGTTAAGCCCATGCTTTGTAAGTGTGTATAAAAAAAGTCCTAAAAATGTATCATAAATCCAAATGGTCTCCCCTCTGCAACCTGACCTTTCACATTCCTCTTTGAGATAATGATGATCTGTAGTCCAATCCAGTGCTTCTCCTAGAGAACCATAGAGGAGCTACAGTGCCACTAACGACAACTAAAACATTTTCAACCAAATGTAAACATTGTTGTTTACCTGAAAAAGTTTTAAATTGTCCCACAAAATCACTACATTAAGAGGCAATGGGTTTTGGTATTTTCAGTTTTGCTTTAAAACAGACCTGCACAACTTGGCAGCAGATAGGTTTTTAGTTCCTCACTTTCCAAGTAAAGGTTAAAAAAAAAATAGGTGCTCGCACACACTCACATGCAGGTCAAATTATACACTTTTAGAGCCACCCTCCAGTTTCCTACCTTTTGAGGGTTATGGAGGATGTATTTGCTGGTGTCCAGTCTGCAGGCTGAGCATGTTGAGTTAGGGACTGGTTCTTGCTGTCTGCACCCCGCCTCTCCTGCCTGCTCCTCTGCTGTGGCTCTCCCCTGGCCTGACACCTCCCCACTCCTGCGCAGCTCCTCTCTCTGGGAGGAAGTGATATGCTGTCACTTCCTCCAATGCTGCCAATAAGCAAAGAGCTTGGTTGTGCTGGTAAAGGACAGCATGACACCGACTGGGCCCCTGCTTACACTTGCCCACCAGGTAGCACCAAATACCCCCTTAGTATGTGACCCATTTTTTGCGGGTCACATGTTGTTCAGGTCTGCTTTAAGTTGAGGATGGTGTGTAATTCTGGGGAAAGTTCCATTACCAATACAGCCAGCTGTAGTAATTATGCTGTCCGCATGCCTCTGACTCTACACCCTGGTTATATGAGAAACTGTATTCAACTGGTTTAAGATAGAGTCCCCTGGGTGCCTGTGGACCTGGCCCTCTTTGGCATTGCTGTTCTAGACGTTTAACTTTTAATTAGTAATATAAATTCTATCCCTATTTAGATGGTGTTCATTGGTTGAGAAGTGTTACTTCAATATGCTGTGTGAGCGGCCATGCTGCTTTCTTAAATTATCCAAAAGTGTTAGAGCAATCCTCAATGTATCTGTAGTGACCATTTTATAAAGCACATTAGATGACAAAAGCCTAAACTTGGAACTCTCCTATATTCAAATTCAAAGATGTTAACATTTGACTTGGACAGCCACTAGAGGCACTTCCTCCTTGAATGCCTTCAAATTTTATTTATTGGTTTATTTTGCATCATGAAGCCAAGCACAGTTGAAGGAACCACTAGTGTTATAAATATATATTTATATTCTTAATGCTATGAAGTTTCTTTTAAAAAGTGGTTATTGTAAAAAGCGCTAAAAAGGCATTCAAGAGGAGAAGGAAAAATGGGTAAAAAGGAACTGTCTCCCTTGAAGTGATATAAAAGGTAATATATCTTTAAATAAAAGTGGTATCCACCAAATTTTATAAATGCTGCTACACACTAAATGTTGTGACTCCAGAAAAGGATACTTCAACACAGTGAAACAGAATATAAAAATTAGAAAATAAGTAGAGCGCCACAAAGCTTAAAATTTAAATACACCATAAAATATAAATATAAAAAATTATTTTTGACTCTATTTGTAGGCACCCCCTTCCATGCAAAAAGATGTTAAATAAACAAAAAAGGATTTACCTTTTCCCAGCACAAAGGCTCTCTCGCTTATCCCTCCTCCCCCAGCGACATCAGAGAGAAGGCAGGGCCTTCACTTTGATGGTCCAATACAGTGCTTCTCATAAAGAATGCTTGTGCATTCAACCTTTCCCATAGAAAAGCACTGAATCAATGCTTTCCTCTGGGACTGCTGCATCATGTGACCGTTTTATTTGGTCTGTGCAGCAGAAGCTGACAGTCATTACATGAGGGCTTAACTCAGCAGTGTAAGCATTGGAGTAAAAAAAACCCCCCAAAAACTGGGATCGTGCACCCAGAGAAATTCACTGAGATTAAGTTGTCTGAGCAACTATAGAGTTCCTTTAAATCTACTCAGTGTAAGTTTTCTCTATGATTACAATCCTATAGTTGCAGTGTGGCAATTGCTGCACGTGCACAGTAGGACCGTCAATGCTTCTTTATGGAGTAGGATTGGGTTGACCTAATATCTCAGAGTAAGGAAGAGCAGCAGCTGTCATGAGACCAGGATTCCTCTAGATGAGAGGTGAACTTGTCTTTAATTTTTTTAATTTGTGAAGGGATGGCCCAGTAATCTAAAGCCAACAGGAACATTCTGTTATAAAAGCACATGTGTATTAATGATGTTAGTGTTCCTTTAATGGAACACTCAAAGCTCCTTAAAGGACCACTCTAGGCACCCAGACCACTTCAGCTTAATGAAGTGGTCTGGGTACCAGGTCCTTCTAGGGTTAACCCATTTTTTCATAAACATAGCAGTTTCAGAGAAACTGCTATGTTTGTGAATGGGTTAAGCCTTCCCCTATTTCCTCTAGTGGCTGTCTCATTGACAGCCACTAGAGGCGCTTGCGTGCGTCTCACTGTGATTTTCACAGTGAGAGCACGCCAGCGTCCATAGGAAAGCATTATGAATACTTTCCTGTGTGACCGGCTGAATGCGCGCGCAGCTCTTGCCGCGCGTGCGCATTCAGCCGCATGGGAGGAGAAGAGGAGAGCTCCCTGCCCAGCGCTGGAAAAAGGTGTTTTTACCCCTTCCCCCTTCCAGAGCCGGGCGGGAGGGTGACCCTGAGGGTGGGGGCACCCTCAGGGCACTATAGTGCCAGGAAAACAAGTGTGTTTTCCTGGCACTATAGTGGTCCTTTAACCACTACAGCAAACAGGCGTGCCCTGCCCCCCTTCCTCCCTAAAAAGATATTCCCTGCAAACATGTCTAGCATATGTTAAAAAAACAAAAACCTGGGGATGAAATATAGATTACACACGTGCATGCATGTGCAATTTTTTAAATATCGGCTTGTCCAAGGCAATAAAGTGGTAGCCAATCTACTTGTCCTGACAAAATACAATTTAGATTAAGGCCCTTGCCTAGAGCCTTGGGTGTTGACAGGATTATTCAATAAACTTTCTGAATTTTAATGCATCAGAATGGAAAAACGGAGGCATAAAAGCTGATCTGTTACAACTCTGCTTTAGTCAAACTTTTATTTGCATTTTGTTACAGCTATAATCTGGATGAGAGGTGTATGTGTTACAGAGCAACATGCATCATTATACATGCCCATTGCAAAGGATTTTGTGGTGGTGTATTTCGTAGAAAGGATGGGGAGCATAATTTGGTATTACAAGTGTAACAGGAAAATAAACTTGAGGTAAACAAATATGAGATTACTCAAGACTCCTGCACAGCAAAGTAAAATCTTGTAATAGAGAAAGTAATATGCAAGATTAGATTTATAGAACATGTACTTTCAGAAGATTACTACCAAAGGCATATCTGAGAGGACCACAAAAGTCTCCCAGACCACTTAATCTCAATATAGTGTCCCTGTAGTCTTAACCCTGCAATGTAAAAAACACAGTTCTGTAGAAACTGCAGTGTTTACATTGCAGGGATAAACACACTTTTAGTGGCTATCTTCCAGACAGCCATTAGAGCTGCAACGCCAGAGTTTCACTCGGTGATGTGGTGATCAACGTCATCAACTGCAGCTCAAAGGAAAGCAATAGATTAAGTGCTTCCTTGTGAAAAGCATATGGACGTGCACAGTGTCTCCTCTACTGTGTCTCTATTCTATTGTTATATGAGAATTGTTTAGTAGTGCTGCAAAACAAAATATTAAATTTACATAACACAATAAAATGGACTATAATGCACAACCATTTATGAAATGGAAACAAAGTCAAGAAAATGTCTAACTGAAGTTAGTCCAGATGGTCCTTATGGTTTCTGTGCTTAAAGTTATAGGAACATCTAGTCTAGGGGTCCTCAAACTTTTTAAACATGGGGCCAGTTCACGGTCCCTCAGACACTGCTGGGGGCCCGGACTATAGTTTTACAATTTTTTATTTATTTATTTTTTTAAAACAAATTCCTATACATAGTGAAACAGACACATAGACATATAGATACACACATACAGACACATACATACATAATACATACATACAGATAGACATACATGCATACTGACATACATGCATACATATTGAAATACACATACAGACATACATGCATACTGACATACATGCATACATATTGAAATACACATACAGACATACATGCATACTGACATACATGCATACATATTGAAATACACATACAGACATACATGCATACTGACATACATGCATACATATTGAAATACACATACAGACATACATGCATACTGACATACATGCATACATATTGAAATACACATACAGACATACATGCATACAGACATACATGCATACATATTGAAATACACATACAGACATACATGCATACAGACATACATGCATACATATTGAAATACACATACAGACATACATGCATACAGACATACATGCATACATATTGAAATACACATACAGACATACATGCATACTGACATACATGCATACATATTGAAATACACATACAGACATACATGCATACTGACATACATGCATACATATTGAAATACACATACAGACATACATGCATACTGACATACATGCATACATATTGAAATACACATACAGACATACATGCATACAGACATACATGCATACTGACATACATGCATACTGACATACATGCATACATATTGAAATACACATACTGACGTACATGCATACATATTGAAATACACATACAGACATACATGCATACATATTGAAATACACATCCTGACATACATGCATACTGACATGCATGCATACATATTGAAACACACACACTGACACACACACAGACACACACACACACACACACACTGACACACACACTGACACACACTGACACACACACACTGACACACACACACACTGACACACACACACTGACACACACACACACACACTGACACACACACACACACACACACACACACCGACACACACACACACTGACACACACACACACTGACACACACACACACACACTGACACACACACACACACACTGACACACACACACACACACTGACACACACACACACACACTGACACAAATACACACACAGATACATAGTGACACAAATCCATACTGACCTGTATGCATACATATTCATACACAGAAATAATTTCTTACTTTTTTTGCAGTAGGATGGCTGTGGCTGATGGGAGTCAGCGTGGCTCTTCCGTCCTCGCGGCCTGTCTCTATTCCCTCCCGCGCAGAGGGAGCTGGGAGGAAGTGACGGCCACTTCCTCCCAGCACTACTTTGCGGCTGCACATTTTTAAAGGGGCCCGGTCGCGCTCTTGCACGGCCGCAGCACTGACCGGGCTCCTGAACATATAGGGCCCATTGGGTGGCCCTGAGTGCTTGGCCTGGGTTTAGGACACTGGCGGGCCGTAGTTTGAGGACCCCTGATCTAGTCCCGTCTGGTTATGCTTTTTGTGTTAAAATGTTGAGACTTCTGGAGAATCCTAAGCTGGCAAATATTTTAATGTACAGTCTAATTTTCATCTATGAATGTTGAGTCCAGATCTGAAGTATGACCACACTCTTAGATGCTGGATCTGATGCCCTTTTACCACTGTCCCAATAAGGCGATAATTTAAATCAGACCACTGATGTTTGATAGGATTCTTGCTATTCACTGGAATAGTGCATTAATGAGTATCAAGTGTTTTGAATTAATCAAATTACTTTTAATTTACACCCCAACAAATCGATCATACAGGCTTTACATGTTAAGTCTTATTAAATGGGTTACCCCTGACAGATCATTTTGCTTGCGTGTAGCTTAACGGGCATTTGATTAGTTCAAACCACTTGAAACACATTGCTGCATATGTCTACTTTTCAAATCCAAAAGCTGCTTACTACAATTATGTACAGTTCACAAAAGGGAAAGGCTGTTCCTGTAATGTTCATTTGGTGCACTCTAATGGAATTAGTGTTTTTCAATTTAGATGATTGGGTTCCCCCTGAAGTAAGCAAATATGGTTCAAAGGAACACTATAGGGTCAGGGACACAAACATGTAAACTACCATCTAGCCCTCCCCCCCCCAGGCCCCTTATGCCTCTATAAATATAGCAAAATCTTTCTTATATTCAAGCCTGAAGCTGTAGCTCTGCATGCTGTTTGCCTCAGAAAAAACAAGCTGTCTGCTGACATAATCCTAAATGGTGGCCTTGTCCAATCACAGTGCTTCCCCATAGGATTGGCTGAGACAGACAAGGAGGCAGATCAGGGGCAGAGCCAGCACAATTCGAACACAGCCCTGGCCAATCAGCATCTCCTCATAAAGATGAATAAATGAATCTCTATGTGGAAAGTTCAGTGTCTACATGCAGAGAGAGGAGACACTGAATGTTTGGATGCATGTTAGGCAACCATCACCCAGGAATGATCTCTAACCTCTATCTGAAGAGTGGCCAGTGAAGTTATCACTAGGATGTAATGTAAACACTGCATTTTCTCTGAAAAGACAGTGTTTACAGCAAAAAGAGTGCGGGTAATAATTCTACTCACCAGAACAGATTCCATAAGCAATCCAATGCTTTCCCCATGGGTATTGGATTGGCCAATCAATGCACCTCTATGAGGAAAATTCAGCGCCCCCATGCAGAGCGTGGAGACGCTGAACGGCACTGCTCCCTACTGTGCAGCACTGAGCCAGGAAGCACCTCCAGGGGCCATCTGAGGAGTGGCCACTTGGAGGTGTCCCTAGGGGCAATGTAAACACTGCCTTTCCTTTGAAAATGCCTGAGGGCAATGATTATACTCACATGAACAACTACATTAAGTTGTAGTTGTTCTGGTGACTATAGTGTCCCTTTAAAGCAGGGCTTGACCATTGTACTTTTAATCTAAAAGCCACCTAAAAAGAGCAAAGGTGTTTTTTGTTTTTTTTTTGGTTTTTTTTTTCTAACAAAGCTTTATTTTCAATGACAGAAATACAATTCTTAAAGTCGCACTATAGTTAACACAACCACTACAGATTAATTTAGTGGTTCTGGTGTCTATAGCCTGTCCCTGTGGGCTTTTCAATGTTAACACTGCCTTTTCAGAGAAAAAGCAGTGTTTACATTACAGCCTAGTAACACCTAATTGCAGTCACTCAGACTGCCACTAGAGGTGATTCTTAGTCCAGTGCTGCACAGTGTGCAGTACTGATGTTAAGCATCTCCACGCACTGTAAGGAGACGGTGAATGTTCCCCTTACAGATTCATTGACTCATTCTCAATGAGGAGGTGCTGATTGGCGCAGCATGGCATTTTGCCGCGCATGCTCATTAGCCTTCTGTTGCTTTCCTATGGGAAAGCATTGCATTAGCCAAGATCAAGATTGATAATCTCTGCCGTGGAGGCGAGGCCAGCCGCGACAAGACCGACATAACGTCGGAGTGGTAAAAAAGATAAGTAAAAACAGCTTTCCCATGCGATCAGAGGGAGCGGTGATCTAAGCACAGACACAGTGACACAGTGGGGTCCAATTAAGCTGATCTGCTCCTGTCATCATTTTGCTCTTCTTGTCCTGCTCCTTTACGTGCTGTTTACTAATGCCAGGAGACGAATGAAGTCATAATCCAGCTCCCAGCATCGCAAAGGCGTGTGAGGAAGCAGAGCACGAAGAACTTGAATATTGCAGCTCCCTTGACGTTGCCATTCTCCCTCAGCTGGCTGCCTATGAGGGAACAGGTTGGCATATTTTGTCCAAATAGCCAGGACAAAATTAGAGGTGATCAGGCACCTAGAATTTGTCAAACACTGACTTAGATGGTTCCTTGAACATCTTGCGGGGTGGAATTTAAAGCAGCTCTGTTATGAAAAAATATATTCTATCTAATCTGCTTCTACAAAGGTCTCGCATATATAGCGGTCAACACACTGTGACAAAGGGCAGATCTTTTTCAGTTGCCAATCAATTTTTTTTTTCCTTATTTCATAAGTAAAATCAATTCCAAAGAAGGCCAAACAGCAGACGGGAAAAATTAATTGGGAACTCCTGACAGACAATTGAAAGAAAAGTATGGAGACGAATCCTCCACTTGTATGCTCTACTGTGACTCCTATTCTGTCCATTCTTACTCATTGAGGAGAGCCCTCACATGACCACTAAAGGCATGCAGACCAGCGGACTGGTTGCAGTGGCCTTTTAGTTTCAGCCCTGCAATCTAAAACATTGTCATTTTAGTAGATACAACAATGTTATGATTGCAGGATTAACACAACTGCCACTAGAGGCGTTTCCTCTGTGAAAACTTACGGTCTTGATTCTCAATCAAATGCTGATCCTAGAGAACATTTGCGCCTTCTAATGCTGCCAATCACAGACAGGCTACTGTGGAGGCAGGGAATGGCGCCCAGGGGACCCAAGGTAAGTCTATAAACCATGCTGAAATGTTTTTACTAGTTACGGTGAGGGGTGTGTAAGAGTACTTTTAGCACCATAAACACTGTTCATTTAAGGTTGTTGTTTTTTTTTTTTTTTTTTTTTTTTTTTTTTTTTTTTTTTTTTTTTTTTTTATATTATACATCTATAATTACAACAGAACTCAATTATAGAAGCCCAATCTTTACTGGTTATTATAGAAAAATAACCATATCTGTAATGAATTATGCATTGAACATTCATTAACCAAGACATAGGTGGGTAGGTGGAATATCAGTATTTGTAATTATAGTATGTGGCTGCTGGAACTTCCCAAAAACCAGTGTCTCTTCTTTTCTGGTGATACGATTTGGTATAAACGATAGGGTCAGGGAGCAGTGCCTGTGATGGTATTCCCACGCTCAAAGCGATATGGGAAGAGAAGGAAAATATACAAATATAGTGTAGTATGTTTGGATCTCTGGTAATAATAAACGGATGCCCAAGGACCGTGAACATATCCACAGACTGGGATTATACCATCCATGCGCAAATATCTGAAGCGGAGTATAAGCTCCAGAAAATTGTAAGTGCAATTCTTTTCCCTCCATTGTTATTACCAGAGATCCAAACATACTACACTATATTTGTCTTTTCCTTTCTCTTCCCCATATTACTTTGAGCGTGGGAATACCATCACAGACACTGCCCCTAACACAATCGTTTTATTAACCAAAACCTATTCATTTTGCTCCTTTGAGAACTGTTAGTGTATATTGCGCACAATATCCATGGTTATACAAGAAGTGCTTGAAGATTACAGCAGCCCTACTTGAATCCAGGGAAAGCTGATCCACTCCAACTCCCCCAAAGGTAGGCAGGCTGGGTGGACATAAAGCAAAAAAATAATAATCCTAATTTGTGAGTGTATCTGTTTGATCGTGTTTGTCAGTGTGTGTCAATTCAGTGAATGTGTGTGTTTAGCCAATAGGTCGTTCTCAGATCATATGGGGAAGGTGTTTTTACTCACCTTTTTTCCCCACGCCGTGCTGGTCTCACCTTGGCCTGCTCTGCTTCCATGGCGAAGAGAATCAATCTTAATTATCTTAGCCATGCCATTGCTTAATGCCTAGCAACACCCCTAGTGGCAGTCACTCATGGTCAAGAAACGAGACCATGTGAGAACACCGTTATCTAACTTTCAAATAACAATAGTAGAATGAATGTTTAATATTTTCTTCAGCCCAGTGAGATTGCAATTCTAAATGGTCTACTATAAATATCTGTGCCAAGTGAACCTGGTCAAAAACAAATATGAACTTGATGATCATCCACCAAACAACGTGAAAATGTGAGAAATTCCAGACTGGTCAATAAAGAACAGTAGAAATAGATCATTAGTATGTATAATATGTTTCATATATTTTACTATGAACATCAAGGACCTTTTGCAAGAATCGCTACAGATAGTATTAAATAGGTCTTTCTAGAATGGTCATGGGTATTATTGCACAACTGTAACATATGGTCTTATGCTAGTTTATATTGATTATATAACTTTTCTGGTTACTACACATGCCCTCCATGGACATTTCTCCATTTTATACATACATTTTAGTTTGGCAAATGACTGAGCCATTTGGGTCAAGTGTGGCTGAATCATGTGTCCTGGGCGAGTTTGCACATATTTTGCTTTTCAGATGATTTACTGAATCCTCTCACAGAGAAATTTGATTATACAACATGCAGTGTTCTAGTAGTTTTGGACTACACCTCCCATGATGTTTTGCCAGTATTATGGGTGTAAGAGCATTATGGGGGATGAAGTCCGCAACATATGGAGTGCCGAAGGTTACCTACCCCTGATCACTAGTTCTTGTATGTTGTTATAGTCTTTAATGTTTGCAGTCAGATGAAGATTTCATATTTTGAATAAAAACTATTAACTATTATTAGTTTAACAGGTATATCTGAACTGATTGTTAAATACCAGTAGAAATACATGGGTAATGATGGAATGAGAAATGGTGATCTATCTCCAGTTTAATAGAAGTGCAATTTAAATTATAAAGGTGTTAACTGTTTGTACGTAGGTTTGCAGAATAACAATGGAATTAAAAGGTTACTCCAACCATCATAACCACTGCAGCCTACTGTTTACAACGGCTTGCTCTGGGTCTCCACTGGTTTGCCCGCTTATCATACCTGGGTCACCACTGGGTGACAGATGTCTTGTGCAGCAGAACTAGGACTTTTTGCTTCAGAAGCCAGATTCCAATCCTGACACTTATTGTTGGCTTAAAGCAGTGGTTCCCAGCCCAGTCCTCAAGTACACCCTAACAGTCAAGGAATTAGGGATTACCCTGTTGTGTCTAAGGTATTTTTTAGAAAAAGAGAAAAAAAACAGTAATCCCTAAATTCTGGACTGGTAGGGAGTACTTGAAGACTGGCTTGGGAACCCTAACTTGGTGTTGGCTGGTCGCTCTCAAGCAATGAATGACATTCTTTGCCTAGAAAAATGTACCTAATTTACATCAGCCACCCCCGAATTCTTGTTCCGGCTTCCTAACGATGCCCCAATGAATTGCCGGAGGTAGAGTTACACCTCCGGCAATAAAGGAGGTTAAGCTCTGTTTGTGCTGCGTTTTAATAGTCAAGCTGAATACAATCAGTTATTGTTAAGGAACCATTAGAAATTTTACTGCTGATATGAACCAAAAAAGGGACACGGCAAAAACAGATGTAAGGGTACACCCAACAGCCTAAGTGTGCATCCCCGATATCCTGTGGGGCAAGATGGTCCGCTCCTACTCCTCCACGTTCTTGATGGTGGTCCTCAAAGTAAGACTTCAAAAATAACTTAAATAACATATAGAACCTTTATAAGTTTGCAGATGTAACGGATAATACAAATATAATCTGCATTATTGATCTTAACAGCATTAACTTTTAAACCAGTGGTTTTTTTTTGGATCCCACCCAAGTCTTACTTTGTCTACTGCCAAGTACCTGGAGAGGAGTTGGAATGGACCATCTGGCCCCTCAGGATATTGAGGGAGGCACAGTGAGGCTGGTGTGTGTGCATCCATATCTTAATTTTTGCTGGATAACCCTTGTCTTTGGTGTGTATTTGTACACATTGCCCAGAAGTCCTTATATTATACAATCAGCCACATTTGTTTTCACTAGATCTAGAAGTTAAAGGAACATCGTAGGCACCCAGACCACTTCAGCTCATTGAAATGGTCTGGGTGCAGTGTCCCATGTCCCTTAACCCTACAGTGATTATTGCAGTTTTTGACAAACTGCAATAATTACCTCTTAGGGTTAACTCTTCCTCTACCAGACAGCCACTAGAGGTGCTTAGACAACTTTTGGTAGTCTAAACGAAGCTGGACGTGCTCACGCTATGTTTGAGGACTTCCAGCGCCACTGTAATCCCTATATGAAAACATTGATTAATTCTTTCCTATGGTTAAATCCTAAAATCCCCCGCCGGGTGACGAGCTTGGGCGGAGCCTGACCCAGTGCCAAGGGACATTGGCTCTGGTTTCAGGTAAGTGACTGAAAGTTTTAACCGCTTCAGCACCGCAGGAGGAAGGGGGCCCTGCAGGAGTCTATAGTACCAGAAAAACGGGTTTGTTTTCCTGGCACTATAGAATCACTTTAAGATTCCCCGATTTCCTAACACTAAGGTTAGGTTGTGAATCTTTGTGAGAAACAGTCTTTTTAGTGTTTAAAATGCCTAGAATCGTTTGGTGCCTTTCCTCCTTTCAGTGTTGAAGCATTTTTGAATAGTTTTTAATGCTAAATGAGTCCCCAGCATACCAGCCCACTTGTACTGCTTGTGTTAATGAAGGACTAACCCTAACAGTAATGGGTGGCAGTTGTTTGGCTGAGAGTAGTCTATCACCCCCACCCATTGTTGGTATGGCCGAGGATTTGTCCATTCTCTGTCTTAGCCAGTGGGTGCTGGGCTGTAGATGGCCAGAGAGACTATTTCACTTTTAAAAACAGGTTAACATTGAATGGAGGGATAGGGCAAGGGAACTCTATGGCACTATAACCATTTTCAATTAAATGTTTATTGTGCCTAGTGTGTCCTTTTAATCAGAGTATGAGTGTTCAACTCCAAGAACCTTGAACTACACATGAGTTAGATGTTGCCAAGAACAGGCAGGTGAATATAGTGCCAGGAATACAGCTTTGTATGCCTGGCACAAATAGTATCCCTTTAAAGGAACTATAGGCACCCAGACCACTTTATCTCATTGCATTTGAGTCCATATTTAAGTATTCTCCACTGAAATGAATTGGGGAACAACCATTTAGATATGTACACCACTCTGAACTGCACATCTTTTGCAAAGGGCACATAGCATGTCTGCCAGCTCTTTTTTTTTTTTTGTCCCAGGTGACAGAAGGGAGACCTAGGGATTCTTCCCAGCACACACCTAGTAACAGGATGTATATGTGCATCATAATTGTACATTCTAATGCAGGGCTTGACAAATTTACTTTGCATCTAGGAGCCAGCTAACAAAGCTTTATTTTCAGTGACAAAATAACAATCTTAAAGGGGCACTATAGTCAGCACACCCACTGCAGCTTA
Source organism: Pelobates cultripes (assembly GCA_933207985.1). Taxonomy (NCBI): domain Eukaryota; kingdom Metazoa; phylum Chordata; class Amphibia; order Anura; family Pelobatidae; genus Pelobates; species Pelobates cultripes. The sequence continues at coordinate 37,315,533 of OW240918.1, read as the reverse complement.
ATGTAGTGGTTCTTGTGTCTACAGCCTGTCCTTGTAGACTTTTCAATGTAAACCCTGCCTTTTCAGTAAAAAAAGCAGTGTTTACCCTGCTGCATAGTAACACAGTGTGCAGCACCTACATTCAGCGTGTGGAAGCACTGAACTTTCCCCATAGACATGCTTTGGTTCAAGGATGAGGACCTGCTGATTGGAAAATATTGGATTGACTAAGATCATCAAGATTGATTATCTAAGCTGTGGAGGTGGGGCCAGCCGTGGTGAGAGCAGTTCGGTGTGAGTAAAAACACCTAATTATTGTTCCATTAAATTTACACATAAAGAGAACTATAACCAAACATTGTGGGCATTTAAAGGAGGTGAGACTTACAGTGTGAGCTGACAGAAGAGCTGCACGGAGGAGAAGGGAGCTGCAGGAAGGTAAGTAACCGCTCACTGTCAGCCCCTAACAGGACCGCCGGGCTGTAAATTGCCATAATACAGACATTAACTCGAGTATAAGTCGAGTGGGGGTTTTTCAGCACAAAAAATGTGCCGAAAAACTCGACTTATACTCGAGTATATACGGTAGGTGTGCTTCTGTGTGTAGATTTGGTGGTTGTGTATAATTTTAATACAGTGATGTGTGTAGTATTGGTGTTTAAGTGTTTGCATATAATTTTAGAGTTGGAGTTCAGGGGTGTCTTTGTATGTTTGTGTTTGCTGGAATATCTGCATATACACACTTACAGATAGAGGTGTATGTCTGTATTTTATTTTAAATTCCAGATACTACTTACCTTTGTTCCATCATCACAATGATTAGAATTTGAGGAAATTGCACAAATACAACACCTGTCCTTGGCGCTGTCTGGCATGGTTGATCTTGCTTGAATACACTTTCTCACGCAGGGCAATTCTACCCATGACATCCAAACAATGGCCTAATTATGTTTCTGTGCTCCTTTGCCAGTGTTTGAAGTGCTATTTAGATGAGTAACTACAACCCATTGACTGTAGTTGCTGTGCCAGACACACACCCTGTAGGAAAGTCCTCTCACTGTGCTCTTACTCATTAATTGACTGGCAAGGGGAGGGGCATATTTAAAATACATATTTTTAGAAAATATCTGATAGCACAATGTATAGCGTTTGTTTTTTTTTTTAAATGCTCTTTCAAATGTGTATAACACACAACCGCTACACTTTAAATGTGGTGAAACCCTCCTTTGCTAATTTTTTGAGGCTCAACAGATGTCTTTGCTGCCAAAGAAAACACTATAAAAATAGTCAGGCAGTGGTGTTGCAAAAATCAAATCACATACTAATGTAATTGGTTTGAAAACCAGAACATTGAAGTGTGGTATTTACACAGTAGATGTGTAACCGCTAGCAGCCCTTGAATTTCTGAGTAATGCCTTGCTTACTAGTGTTGGCTACAAATGTTAAAGGCACATTATAGTCACCAGAACAACTACAGCTTATTGTATTTGTTCTGGTGAGAATAATTATTCAATGCAGGCTTTTTGCAGTAACCACTGTTTTTAGAGAAAATGCAATGTTTACATTACAGTTTAGGGATACACTGGCCACTCCTCATATGGCTGCTAGAGGTGATTGCAGGAGCAGTGCTGCACACTGTGCAGCATTGCCATTCAGTGTTTCCACCCTCTGTATGGAGACACTGAACTTTAATCATAGAAATGCATTGATTCAATACAGCTTTGAGGAGATGCGTATTACCCAGGGCTGTGTTTGACTTGTGCTGGCTCTGCCCATATACTGCCTCCTTGACAGTCTCAGCCAATTCAATGCTTTCCTATATAAAAGCATCGTGATTGGCTTTGAATAAAATTTCTGATGTCAGCCAAGCAGGTAGATCAGAGGCAGAGCCAGCAGAAGCAGACTGGAATAAAAGTAAGATTTTGCTATATTTGGGTGGGGGTAGGGGAGGAGGAAAAAACTCTATGGGAATGGGGGGAGGAAAGAATGTTATGGGACGGGAAAGGTTCCTACCGCACGTATTTACACACAAACACACTGCATCCACTACACAAACACACACACAAATATTCTTGAAAACATTAACAAAAATTAACAAAAATCTGACTGACATGTATATTTTGTGCATTTACCACTTAAGAAAAAAAAAAAAAATTGCAAAAAAAAAATTATCGGCATCGGCTTTAAAAAAATAAAAATATTAGTCGATCCCTAGTTCAACACTATAGGATCAGGAATATGTGTGTTAGCTTGCTTTACTACAGCTTCTTCTAAATACTTTTTTTTTTTTTTTTTTCCTCTCTCTCCGGAAACTGAGGGTACAAATGCACCTATGTATATAACCTGCATCTTAGTGAGTTTGTAGATCTAGTTGAATTGTAGTTACTTATTCTTATTTATATATACATGGATTTAGAGATGCAATAAAATTGATTTCTCACATTCAAGAAATCTGTGTTCTGTATCTCATTCTTTATATATGTATTTTCTTGAAGACTTTTTTTTTTTTTCTTTCTACAGACAGAAGATTTGACATCTGTGCAGATCACTGGAGGCCCAAATAGATGGGAAGTATTGACCCCAGCCCAGGCTGCTTTAAAGGATGAAGCTGGGAACATAGTACAATTACCAGGTGGTGCTACAGTAACATCAGGTGGACAGTATGTGTTGCCCATTCAGACCTTGCAAAATCAACACCTATTTTCTGTAGCACAAGGAGCAGAGGGTGCTAATGGTAATTTGTCCAATGTCCAATATCAAGTGATACCACAGCTCCAAACAAGTGATGGTCAACAAGTCCAACTTGGCTTTGCCACATCTGATAATGGAGGGTTAGATCAAGAATCAGGCCAGATTCAGATTATTCCTGGAAACCATTCCAGTCTTTTGTCATCAAGTTCCAATATTTTAACACAGGCTGGTCAAATTCAAGGTGTAACAATTGGGGGTGGATCTTATGGGGGTCAGCAAGTTGTGACTAATGTCCCTATTGGACTTCCTGGTAATATCACCTTTGTTCCAATCAATAGTGTTGACTTAGATTCATTGGGTTTGTCTGGCAGCTCTGAAGGTATGACCGCAGGTATTACTGCAGATGGACACTTAATAAGTGAAGGCCATGCCATGGACAGCTCTGATACTTCTGAAAGGACTGCCGAACATGAGCACGTTTCTCCTGATGCTGGTGATAACAACTCTGATACAGATTTGTTTGTGCCAACATCCTCTTCATCTCGACTTCCTGTAACTATAGATAGTTCAGGAATGCTTCAGCAAAGTGCAAACAGTATGTCTGATAGCCCGAGTGGGCAGGTGCAAACATCTGATCTTCAGGGAAATTACATCCAGGCTTCATTATCTGATGACTCGCAGAGCATTCAGGTCTCCACATCGCAACAAATGGTACAACAAATACAGCTTCAAGAAAGCCAGCCTACCAGTCAAGCTCAGCTTGTGCAAAGTATTGCACAACAGGCCATACAAGCAGTTCAGGCTGGAAGTCAAACCATATCGTCTCAAGCTTTGCAGAACCTTCAGTTGCAACTTAACCCTGGAACTTTCCTAATTCAAGCTCAAACAGTGACTCCTTCAGGCCAGATTGCTTGGCAAACATTTCAAGTTCAAGGTGTTCAGAACTTGCAAAACCTGCAGATCCAGAATTCCTCTCCTCAGCAAATAACATTGACACCTGTCCAGACACTTACACTTGGGCAAGTTGGAGGGGCAGGAACTATAAGCACTGGTCAGTTGCCAAACCTACAGACTGTTACTGTAAACTCGGTTGATGCAGCAGGCATCCATTTTCAGCATGACACTGATAGCCCAACAGGTTAGTTTACTTTTCTTTACTTTTTCCTCTGTCTATGGCCTTAAAATTGATGATGTAAATGTTATAAAAAAAAATTTATATTACCTATACTATGTCACTCCAAACTCCTTAGTCACTACTTCTTATAGTAATGGTTATTGTGCAAGACATGGGTGAAATCACTAAATTTTTTTCTTATCAAATTAGTTTCTTGACACCTTAACCACAAAACACTGTGTATGTGATATACACAGAGAAGTTAAATGGTCACAGCTGGACCTTTGAAGTATATTTACTTGGATGTTTTGTGTTGAGTCTTTGGAGCTTTCCTGATTAAAGGAATGCTCCAAGCACAATAACTGCTACAGCATACACCCCAATGTGAGTAATCAAGACTTGTGGTAACTGTTTGACTTCTTAACTGGGTTCTACAAGGTGCTGCACTGTGGCCAGTGGCTCAACTCATTGGCTGAGATGATTAGCTGATGCTCTGACACTGATCTGGCCTTGCATGGCAGAGCTTGACTCGGATGAACTAGCAAAAGCTCCTTACCAGAAGAGAACTGGCAGGGATTGGCGCGTGGTAAACTCCAGGTAATAAGTCAAGCTGTTATAAAACTGCTTATATTGGAAGACGCTCAGGGCACACCTGGTACTATAACCACTACAGCACACTTTAGCTATTATTATTATTATTATTGGTTATTATTTATATAGCACCAGCTTATTCCGCTTTACAATAAGAGGGGAATTTACCAAATGAGACGATAACAAAATGTGACAGGAACAATAGGTAGTTGAGGACCCTGCTCAAATGAGCTTACAATCTAGAGGATGGTGCATAGTGTTCCTTTAGTGCCATTGCAAGCCTGCTTGGTACATGATATAGGGTTGAATTTTTACTTGCCAGAGGTCAATTTCCACTTTCCAACTGCTTATTGCGAGTGGCAATTGTGAGCTCTGATTTAGCATATCTAAATTAACTCTAAAACTGTTTATTGCAAATTGCCATTGTTTGAACCTATGATTTAGAAGATTCTTTGTAATCCAGTATTATGTCTATAACCTGAGTGACGTAAAAGTATATTTTGTTACTCTTATAAAGATGGGTAATTTCTTACAGTGCTCAAAATAGTCTTGCATACAAGTCTTGATATACTCAAGTCACTCTTGTTTTTTTTTCGTAGCCTGTACTTTTATTGCATAGTTGCAATTTGACCGTTTTCAGTTATCCACTCTCCTTGGTTCCATGTTCTTTCCCAGCCCCCTTGTCTCCTGTAGTCTCTCTTTCCTTCCATGCCATTCATATCCTTTGTAATAAAAACTCCCACTGCGCACACATCTGCCTGCCCCACTTTAATATTCAAATGTCAATCTTCATGACTTAATTAAATTTATATTTACCAAGTCTGTTTTCCTATGCATATGTTGAAAACTGCTTTTGTCAAGCTCGGTGAATACAGTACAGTTTAGTGTAATTGTGCGATTAAAGTTTTACTGTTTGCACATTTCTGTAAAATTAAAACAGAATCCTACTTTAAACTAGTCATAATTGCAAGACTTGACAGGTAATATTTTAGAAGAAATTTCTATAGCAGTTATTACAGGGCTCGACAAATCCCAAACGCAAGGTCGCCATGGCGACTAGAATTGTTCTGACGCCTGGGTGTAGGCCTATTCAACACTGGACCCAAAGCAGGTGGCTGTGTGGAATGGAAGTGGCCGCGAAGGAGCTGTGATCTTCCTGCTCTGCTTCCTTGTGTGCCCTGCTGTGATAACGGGATAGGACGTCACTCCGTCATCACTAAACAGCATGCGAAGGAGAGGAGCAAGAAGATTACAGGATCACAGCAGCTGCATTGGAGCCCTGGGAAAGGATAGGAAGACTGTGTGGACTTAAAAAAGAAAAATAATTTGTTCATGTGTGAGAGAAAGTGTGTGTCTTTAAGTGCGTCTCTCAATTCAGTGTGTCTGTCATTGAGTATGTGTGAGTATTGGTACTTTAGTTCTAAAAATACAAGGAATGTTCATGGCCACAAAAAGCAAAGTGGGAAAAAAAACAATCAATGCATACATCTGGTGTGTCACATCAGAATATATTAATTGTCTACACAAGTAAAATGCCAATGACATTTGATACTAGTTTTCATTATATGTAAATTTAAAGGAACACTATAGTGTCAGTAATACAAACATGCATACTTGACACTATAGTGGTAAACTAACTAGGTGAACTTTCCAACTCTGATCGCATGGGAAATGTTTTAACTCTCCTTTTCCCCTTGCCACGACTGACCCAGACTCCGTGGTGGAGATCATTAATTTTGATGATTTCAGCCAATTCCGTACTTTCTCATAGGAAAGGATTATTAGGCCATTGCTCATGTGCGGCAAAAATAACGTGCCGCACCAGTAAGCATCTCCTCACAGAGGTGCATTAAATCAATGCATCTCTATGGGGAATGTTCACCGTCTCTGCTGAACATAGGTGCCTCACTACATGGCACTGGTCTAGGAAGCACCTCTAGTGGACGTCTGAGTGACTGCCACTAGAGGTGTTACTAGGTAGCATTGTAAACACTTCCTTTTCTCTGAAAAGGATAACTCTGTAGTGTTCCTTTTAAGCCACAATTAGTGATATCCATGAAAGTGTTGCTATGCTGTTTCTTGAGGTCTAGAAACCAGAGTATATAATGCTGTGACTTCTGATTCTTTCACCCCAGTTAATGATGTGGAAGCACTTAGTGTGTTGAGGAGTTCCGTGGCGCTATGAATGAAACACACAGGCTGAGTGTGGACACATTGTCAATGATACTGCACAATTTGTTGTACATATGCTTAATCTTCTTAGAAAGTCATGGGCATGTATGCTTTGGCATTTGTTCCACGTGTTTGCATATGCCTTTACATTGTCTACGTGCATGACACATGTGGAGATAAAGGAATTTGCATTAAATGCTCTGGTTGTGCCAGGATAGCCTGATGCAGGGTCTTTCCTCCTCTCTCGCTTTCTCTTCAGATTGGTGGTATCTGGGCATCAGCCCATCCTTACAAGCACGTTGTCTTGGTGTTACTTTTGATTCTGGCCTCACCTTTGAGCCTCACATCCAGTCTGTTGTCAAATCATGCCAATTCCACCTCAAAAACATCGCCCGCATCCGCCCCTTTCTTACACAAGATGCTACTAAAGAGCTTGTCCATGCTCTAGTAATCTCTCGCATGGACTATTGTAACTCTCTCCTAATTTGTCTTCCCAATAGCCGTATTGCCACACTACAGTCTGTAATGAATGCTGCCGCCAGACTGACTTTCCTCTCTAGTCGGTCCTCTCACACCTCACCTCTCTGCCAGTCCTTACATTGGCTTCCTGTATACTATAGGAGTCAATTCAAAGTGCTAACCCATACCTATAAAGCACTGAATAATCTTAGCTCCTCTTACATGTTCTCACAGATCCATAGGTATGCCTCTTCTCGGTCTCTCCGTGACCACCTTCTGTCCGCTGCTCGCACCCGTACGGCCAACTTGCGCTTGCGGGCAGCTCCCTTCTTATGGAATAGCCTGCCTTCCTCCATCAGACTCTCCCCTAGTCTCCAATCATTTAAGAAGTGCCTTAAAACCCATTTCTTTAGGAAAGCCTATGGCCTCTGAAACTAACCTCTACCTCACATTCCTGTCTCTTGCTCTCTCTTAAAGGGCAGCACTCTACTCTCTCCTCTAGCTCTGCTTCACTCCCACCTAATTTGACTGCTACTTCCTGTCCTAATGTGTTTTGTGCCCCACCTCCCGTAGACTGTAAGTTCGTTTGAGCAGGGCCCTCTTCAACCTGTCGTTTCTGTAAGTTTTCTTGTAATTGTCCTATTTATAGTTAAACCCCCCTCTAATAATATAAAGTGCTACGGAATCTGTTGGCGCTATATAAATGGCAATAATAATAAAAGAAAAATGGCATGTTCTAAAAAACAAAACTCTAACTTCTCATTAGGTGATGTCTTCCAGATTGTTCCTACCTTCCTAACAATTAAGTTAACATTTGTTTATTCAGAGACATAACTTTAGTGATAAGCAGATTACAAAATTTAGGCAACAGTGGATTTGGAAAAATTCTATAACTCGGCTATAGCCACGTCTAAATTTCTCAGTTGGGTTTTCAGTTTTTTACTGATCAGTGTTTAAAAAAAATAAATTGCAGAGGGTTTTGGTTAGTAAGCTAGTTACATTTGTGTACAACACATACGAATAACTAGCCACTCAATCCTAAACATGCACGGACAAAAATAACTCTCAGCCACACATAGCTAGCCAATAAGGCACTACCTACCCCAAGCTCCTAACAATGCTATTAATGCCTCTGATATTTTGCCATTGCTTATCCTTGCTCACAACTTACAACTTAATGAAGTGATCTGGGTGCCAGGTCCATCTACGGTTAACCCTGCAGCTGTAAACAGCGGTTTCAGAGTAACCGCTATGTTTACATTAGGGTTAATCCAGCCTCTAGTGGCTCTCGTTGACAGCCGCTAGAGGCGCTTCCATGCTTCTCACTGTGAAAATGGGAAATGCTTTCCTATGGATTGATTGAATGCGTGCTCTTGTCGCGCATGCACATTCAGCCCTGACGTTGGAAGAGGGAGGCGATTTTGCCCGGTGCTGGAGAAAGATAAGTGTTTAACCCCTTCCTCCCCCTTTAGCCTAGTGGGAGTGGGGCCATGAGGGTGGGGGGTGGGGAGGAGCATAAAGACACTATAGTGCCAGGAAAACAAGTTGTGCAATATTACTTAAATGGACACTATAGGCACCCAGACTCAGTGGCGTACACATGACCCATGGGGCCCCGGTGCAAAAATTGATCTCTCTCCCTCTCTCTCTCCCTCTCTCTCTCCCTCTCTCTCTCCCTCTCTCTCTCCCTCTCTCTCTCTCCCTCTCCCTCTCCCTCTCCCTCTCCTCTCCCCCTCCCCCACCTCCCCTCCCCTCCCCCTCCCCTCCCTCCCCCTCCCCTCCCCCTCCTCCCCTCCCCCTCCTCCCCTCTCCTCCCCTCTCCCCTCTCCTCCCTCCCCCCTCTCCCCTCTCCCCCCCCTCTCCCCCTCTCCCCTCTCCCCCTCTCCCCTCTCCCCCCTCTCCCCTCCCCCCCTCCCTCTCCCCTCTCCCCCCCTCTCCCCCCTCTCCCCCTCTCCCCTCTCCCCCTCCCCCCTCTCTCTCCCCTCTCCCCTCTCCCCCCCTCTCCCCTCTCCCCCTCTCCCCCCTCTCTCCCCTCTCCCCTCTCCCCTCTCCCCCCTCTCCCCTCTCTCTCCCCTCTCTCTTCTCTTCTCTCTCGCGAGAGCACTCAGTGCTTCCTCTTCAGTTCCCTCGCGCGCCGCGTAAGGATGCCGGCGCGGGAAAAAGGCGTCATCTTCCGGCTCCGGTATCAGTGCGGTACGCAAGGGAGCTGAAGAGGAAGCACTGAGTGCTCCCTCGCGCGGCCACCCGCCTTCCGGGTGTCAGCAGGGCCAGCCTCGGGGGGCCCTGAGGTGGCCGGTTCCTGGGCCCCCCAGGGGAAGAGGCTGGCCCTGTGGGTACATGCCGGGCCCCCTGGTGGGCCGGGCCCGGTCGCAGCCGCAACCCCTGCGACCCTGGTATGTACGCCACTGCCCAGAATACTCTAGCTCATTGAAGTAGTCTGGGTGCTTAGTCTCAGGTCCCTTAACCCTGCAAAGCTAGTTTTTGTAGTTTTTAAGAAACTGCAATAATTACCTTTCAGGGTTAACTCTACCTCTAGTGGCTGTCTACCAGATCTACTTAAACAAAAAAGCAATAATTTTGTAGCTGCTGTGATCCTGTAATCTTCAAGCTCTGCTCCCTCCCGCACTGTTTAATGATGACGGGGCCAGAGTGATGTCATCTCCTGGCATAACAGCAGAACTTACAAGGAAGCAGAGCAAGAAGAGCTCAACAAATACACCTCCCTCGCTGCCCACTTCCATTCATCCTCAGCAGCCTCCATGCTCTCTCCGCTTAATGGGCTGACAAACACCCAGACGCAAAATTCTTGGTCTACATGGTGACCTGGAGCCTGAGATTTGTTGATCCCTGGGTTATGTGGCCTTTGTTTTTGTTGCTGAGGATCTTGGAGTAGTTAGAGAATTGCAGTTGGCTAACAAGATGACAGCCTCTGCTTGCTCAGGAACTATAGCTTAATGTGAGGTCACCATGACTACACAGAACACTGGTTTGGTCCCTAAAACAACGTCAACCTTCCTGTATTTAGATATTGCCATGAAAATCTTTATAGAGGCACAAATGAAATCTAGAGTGATGCGCAGTTGTTTAAAACTGGAGGCAAAGTGGATGTTAGGGATGTCAAGATCATGAACTCGTTGAACTTCTCTCCTTTCTATTTTGGTTTAGTAATCCAGTAAGCTTGCAAATAGCGCATATAATAAGGCTAGTGGACATCACAGAAGCTCGCTCTGCATACCTGCTTCATTGAGGGTGTTCACAGTGTGGCTAGATTTTGCCTTAAGATTAGATATCCCACTTATACCTCACTCCCACACTCACTCTCAGTGTCGCACTTAATGGGTATAAGAGTTCTAGTTGTTGCTGTGGAAACAGATTACAGCTTCTTGGGAAAAACATTATTATACGACCACGTACATCTGTCTTTATAGCGTCTCCAGCTGCTGACATTGATGCGGCACAAGGATGTAGTCCACATTTATTCAATTTAGACTTTTTGACTGTTGGTGAATTGTTGCATCCTAATTTACATAAATAATGTTCCTTCATTAACAAACCTTTGTTTTGTTAGCTGGATGTTTGGGTACAGAATGGCTGGAGGAGCATAAAGTTGCTTCCAGCTGTGATCTCAACCACCCTCAGGTGACATCCAGCTTCTGAAATTTCAGTTCCCGGTCAGGGGGAGCTGCTGATTGGTTGAGAGTGGTCAGCTGACTCAGCCAATCAGTAACTCCCTGATTCACAAAATTGGTCTTGGAAAGTCCTTTTCCAAGCCAGTTTTGTCAATGGGAAGTCAGATTGTTATTGTGCCTTATTCTGCGTAAACTTTCTCCTAAAACAGTTACCAGTGGTATTGAAAAATTACATATTATAACTAGGTTACCTGCCTTTGACAGAGTGCTGAGTGTTAATACAGATGAAGTGTGAATTAAAAAGAAAATAAAGTTCTATATAGTATAATCTAAAGCACAGAATCCGTTAATACGTAGCGTAGTCTATTTTGTGAATAAACTATAGCAGCCTTTAATAGTTGGAAGAAGCTGTTCTGCATATTAGGAACATAACTGTTGCAATTCACAGTTGATCACTTATGCTTATTGACTTAAAAAAATTAAAAACTTTAGCAAGTTCATTTAAAGGAGCTTAAAACACATACACACGACTGCAACAAAGTCTCAACTAACAGTTTCCATCTAATTGGTGCACAGATCAAACAAAACAGTTTGGGTAGTACATCTCCAATGACTTGATAATATACAATATAATATATGCACCCGATTAATCATTGTATATTGTGAGTCTCTACACAACTTTAAGGTGAAAAGGTTGGCGTGATATAACCCTTTGTATATGCCAAAACCACTAATATTCAAGAAAACAATCTGCGCCAATTTGTGTTTGAACGTTTACAGGCAATATCTCTTGACAGGTATACTATTTGGAAGGTATAATATGACAAACGTAAAACTCTTAGAATACTCAAATGTTGAATTCAACTATTTTAGAACCTTGCCCGTGGTTCTCAATCTGTTCACATATGCTTACAGAGTTATTCCCTAAACTCAGAATGTTAGTGAGTTACAGTCTGGCAAAATGAAGACAAATAGCAGGTTAGGAAAGGAAGTCTCCAAGAAGAGTTGTAGAATTTTTCCAGTTGAGCTATTTTAACTGAATTTACCAAGGGCTTATCTCTTTAATTGTGGAATATATTTTAAGGCTTAACACATTTCCATAGACTAAGAGGCAGGTACAAAAGCTATGAGCCAGGCAATAGTAGTGAGACAAACCCCTGATAAATCGCCGTTGCAATCATACCATGTAAGCCACTACCTTGCATATCAATTTAGTCACATACCCACTCATACACTGGCAAATCCATTTTTTGTATTTGTCGTTTGTTATCCTTGTAAATTAACTGAATCAAATATAAAGGCATTCCATGTTTTTAACGGAGCGTTATTGCTCCTGCAGGTGCCACTAGGGACATAAATCCAGACATAAATTACCTTCCTATTAGCTAGAGATCGTGTCCTCATCTGACTTCCTGATTACAAAAGTATAAATACTGGCCTGAGATATCAATCTGATTAAAATCCTTCCCCACTCTTATTTCTACTTGTTCACATATTCATATCTGATGTAGGTTTTCTTGGGTAATGTTTACCTAAACAACTTGATTATTCTATCAAAAAAGCAACCTGAGTGCAGTTGTTATGTATTTACACTGCTAATGGTGTTTACCTTTCCTAAATGTTCTTGTGCCGTTGTATATATGTATTCCTGCTTTTCATAACTAAACTTCTATTGAACATAAACATTCGAACCAATAAATAAAAAATACTCCTGAATTCTCATTAAGACAGTACAACGCACAACTGTTTTCACACTTACACGCCTTATTTAATGTTGTCTAATTTTCAGGGATACGAATTAAGGAGGAGGAACCTGACCCAGAGGAATGGCACCTTACTGGTGACTCTACAGTCAACACAAATGATTTAACCCACCTGAGAGTCCAAGTTGTGGAAGATGAGATGGACCAACCAAATCAGGAAGGGAAAAGACTGAGGAGAGTGGCGTGTACATGCCCTAACTGCAAAGAGGGTGCCGGAAGGTGTGTAGATTTTGTACCCTTATTCAAGGATAATACTTTTCAGCACCTTTTCTGTTGGCTACAGTGAACAGAGAGGATTGTAAAACCTGGAAGCAAAGAAGAGAATCTGTTAGGAAACCATTTTTTTTTATTTTTTTTTAGTAAAAAAAAAAAAAAAACAAGAACTCTCGTTCTATTCCTGTATACTACTTATCTAGAACTTTGTAGATAACATATTTTTAAGAGACAGCCCACTGCCCAAATTGGCAACAAAAAAAACAAATGTTTAGTAGATATACCCCTAATTAATACATACATGCATTTTTACATGCATGTATTCATTGGCGGTATATCTTAAAGGAACACTATAGTCACCTTAACAACTTTAGCTTAATGAAGCAGTTTTAGTGTATAGATCATGCCTCTCAATTCACTGCCATTTAGGAGTTAAATTACTTTTGTTTCTGTTTATGCAGCCCATGCCACACCTCCCCTGGCTCTGATTGACACAGCCTGCATGAAAAATAAAACTGGTTTCACTTTCAGTCCGATGTAATTTACCTTAAATGACCACTATGGTGTCAGGAAAACAAACTTTCCTGGCACTATGTAGTCCTTAGGTCCCCCCCCCCCTTCAGCCACTTACCTTTCTCCAGCGCCATGCTCCCTTGGCGCTGGGGAACTCCTCCTGCCGACGTTGGTGCCGAACGCGCACGCATTCAAACCGCCCATAGGAAAGCATTACTCAATGTTTTCCTATAGACGTCAACGTCTTCTCACTGTGATTTTCACAGTGAGAATCGCAGAAGCGACCTTTAGTGGCTGTCACGAAGACAGCCTCTAGAGGCTGGATTAACCCTCAGTGTAAACATAGCAGTTTTTCTGAAACTGTTTTCAGCTGCAGAGTTAAAACTAGAGGGACCTTGCACCTAGACTACTTCATTGAGCTGATAGTGGTCCTTTAAACAATTGTATCTCTTTCTCTGTAAATTGAACTTTAATCACATACAGGAGGCTCTTGCAGGGTCTAGCAAACTATTAGTATAGCGAAGGAAAAGAAAATCTTAATTAAATAGAACTTGCAATAAAGGAAGGATAAACATTAGATGGAGGAAGTGTTTAGTGAGGCTGTGCAAGTCACATGCAAGGAGGTGTGACTGGGGTTAATAAACAGTGATTTAACTCCTAAATGGCAGATAATTGAGCATTGAGACTGCAGAGGCACGATCTATACACCAAAACGGTTTCATTAAGCTAAAGTTGTTTTGGTGACTATAGTGTCCCTTTAAGAGCTTGCAGAGACTGTAGTTCTTCATAGTTTCTAAATAGGTGCACTTGTGCATGCACGTCTGCTCTGAGGTCTGGAGGAGCTCAAGTAGAGTTGGCTCAGTGGAGCTAACAGTAGGAGGCTGCATACCTCTTTGGCTGACAGCCAGGGGGTGTTCTATGGTTTATTTGTAAAAAGTATATGAAACATTGGCACTTTTATAAACTAGGGTTTCAAAATGAAATATTCTTCACTCATAAAGAACTTCAACAAGCTGAAGTGCTTTTGGAGTGTGTAGAGGTCCTTAAAGGTTGAATGTTTCTTTTTGAGGCTCTGAGATTCTAGACCAAATGTATCAATTTACTTTATACTATGATTTCTCATAAACCCACTAGGCTCATACAAAAGTAATGCTCCATATGCTTGATACAGGAGCTGAAATTCTTTGCGTTTGACATTTTACGTGTGTGTTTTTCCTTAGTTGTATTATACCCTATTCATGAGATGAGCCTTCAAAGATATTGTAATTTTCGTCATAGCCTTTAGTTTGTATCCACTATTTTAGGATATTGCTCTATGAATCAACATTTCAGTCCTTCGACATGGACTTTATTGATACAAGTTTACTGTTATTAAATTATTCATATTTGGTAATAGCATTGTTCTGGATGTTATGTTTGCCTTGTGATGTTCTGATGATCGCTTCCAAAGTAAGCTGCGGTATCATAATTGTTGAATGTATGTTAATATCCAGATAAATAGAGAAAATTCGAATTTTTTTTTTTTTTTTTTCTCACTGTAATAATATTCCAGGGCCAAAAATATGTAAAGTTATTCTGCTTGTGTTATACACCTCTGTTATAACGGCCAGTACTGCGTCGTCCATACTGCAGAATCAATTAGTCTTCACAAGTGTTGACTCACTGTGTCATGCACCTCCCTCTAGTGGCATTCTTCTTCCATCCTGTACTTGGCTGCAATTATCTTGCATAGAAAATGCATTTTAATAATTTTGTGAGTAAACTCCACAGAGATGACATGTTAATATCCTTGTAGTGTTGCACTTAACAAGATATGAAATGCGTGCACTACACTTTGAAACACATTTGTTGATAAATATTGAATGGTTAACAAAATAACCTTGATTTAAAAGTTGCCTGTTCTGATAAAATATGAGAACTTGTGCTACAAGTTGATCAAATCTCTAATTTGATAATACTGATCTATAAAGATAGATATATATTCTAGCATAACACTAAAAAAAAAGTGTTCTAATTTAGAGAATAGCAATACTTTCTGTAGTTGGCCCCGCATCCTAAGCTGAGATGATAAAGTCCCATATGAAAGCATTGGAAGACTAGTGCACATGCGTGTCAAATGACGCAACGATAAGATGGTCTCAATGAATGACAGCCAGTAGATGCGTTTTAACCGTCCAATGTAAACATTCCTACAAAACCGCAACTGCTGTATTAAAACTGCAGGGACATAGCATTTAACCACTTCATTGAGATTAAATGTTATGGGTGTCATTAGTATCTCTTCAAACTCTGCTAGCAACAATAGTGTTTGGCAATTAAGAGATGAGTCACAACACATTGTTTTACAATCTTATTTTATATTTAAATGTGTGCATTTTTCCAATTTTGTCAACTTTTCAGAGGTACCAATCTTGGAAAGAAAAAGCAACATATCTGTCACATCCCAGGCTGTGGTAAGGTTTATGGCAAGACATCACACCTTAGAGCTCATCTTCGTTGGCATTCGGGAGAACGTCCCTTTGTTTGTACTTGGATGTTCTGTGGCAAGAGATTTACTCGAAGTGATGAGCTACAGCGGCATCGAAGAACCCATACTGGTGAGATCATTGCATTATTTGTTAAAATCTGCTGTAATGTAAATTTTTATTTAATTTCAACCTGTGTATCACACATGTATCAGAAGTATTTTGTAAGCCTTTTGTGTATGTACAGCTTTGATGGCTATTGGTATTCGTTTTGGTACATTAGTACCCAAAGATGAGATGGTAAAATATTTCACTGAAATCTTAACCTCACTTTAGTTATTGTCTATCAGGAGATGGTAAATATTTAAAAACTTTTTATTCTGGTAGATATGGTGGCAAACCGCTTAATGTAGTTGTTCTTGTGAGTATAGTATGTCTCTGCAGGATTTTTAATGTAAACCCTGCATATTCAGAGAAAAGGCCACTAGAGGTACTTCCTGGGTCAGTCACTGACGTTCAGCGTCCCCACGTACTGCATAAAGGCATTGAACTTTCCCCAGAGAGATGCATTGATTCAATGCATCTCTATAAGGAGATGCTGATTGGCCATAGCGGCGTTTGGCTGTACAGAAGCTATATGTAGATCACACAACATCAGGGAAGGCCTGCTGTCTGGCAGGGACCCAGGTAAGAGGGTTAACCATTGCCGTTTAAAGGGATACGTTAAGCACCAAAACATATTTAGCTTAATTAAGCAGTTTTAGTGTATAAATCAGGGGTAGTCAACCTTTTTCTACCTACCGCCCACTAATGAATCTTTCTTGATGGAAAAATTTTCTTACCGCCCACCATTTTTCACGCAAATGCAGATTTTTTTTTTTTAAAGGTAGGGTGTTTAAAAAAATTTTTTTTTTTTTTAAAATGGACGTACATTTATCTTTTTATCTCTACGCATGTTTATAATGTTTTTAACTTTGTAAAGTTTAATGAGAAAACAAAGTAAATTGAAATTACCTTTACTAGTGATTAATGAGATCCCTGAGGTTGATCCTGCGAGACTAAATATAGTTAGCTCACTTATTATTGTTAGCCAACAATTCTCTCCTTTTCTTTCTCCTATTTCACAACTGCTCTGCTCCGCTTCTGCCTTCTTCTGCTGTCCCTGTTATCGTGCATCAGCTCCCACTCATCCCCTTCTTCCCACGTGTTACATGTTCGCGTGCACGCATTCTCGTGTTTGCACAGTTCACGCGCTTTCGCACTTTCATGTGTGCACTCGCGCCCGCCCACTCTCTCAAACGGTGGATTAGCTAGCATTTTATCTTGTGCCGCCGAAATCCCTACCGCCCACCTGGAATCCTGAAACGCCCACTAGTGGGTGGTAGGGACCAGGTTGACGACCCATAGGTCATGGTTAGGCACTCCAGAAGTTCTGTACTCAATCTCCCCTAAGGCTTTGCCAAAAATATGGGTGATGTTGTCCACAATATCTGGAGTGTCTAAGGTTGGTATAAATAATGTATATGATCTATGCACCTAACACAACTCCATTTATCTAAAGTTGTTTTAGTGTTTATAGTGTCCCGACTTGTATGTGTTTGTTTTTGGTTTTTTAAATAGCTTGTTTTAACAGTTGAGTTAACCATTTGAGTCAACTGTTTAAGCAAAATATGTATTAAAAAAAGATTGATTAAGCAAATACATGAATATGTATGTTATATTAGTTAAATAAACCTATTTACATTGCTTTATAAATATGAGTAACCTATTAAATTTGAGAGACTTCACAAAGCAATAATTTCATCATTTGTTTATGTATTTCATGTTTCATAGGTGGGAGCGTGGGCCTCTTTTCTAGTGACTGGCAGCAATGGCTGTTCGGTCGCTAGTTTTAATGTTTAGTATGGCAGGTGGGGGCATATGGAGGTAAAATACCTCCATTGTAGCAATATAGTGGTCTTATTGACCCACATAGGATTTTTATTACATTTTTGTAACTTTTTCTATGTGGTGGATGGCTAGCAAGCGATGACCAGCCAGCACATAATTAAGCCTTGCGCTATGAGGGGTTTTAACTATTTGCCCACTGGCTGCTAGCACTGTCAGCAGGCAAATAGTTCTTAAATTATCATTCACTTGAAAATAGAAAGTGAATGATAGGGTGCTGTAGATTTGGTTTGGATGAAGAAATCACTGTTTTTCCGAATTTACAGAATTGGTTCAACCTACCAAATTCTGACCGCATTTGCCTTTAGTAAATATGGGAATTACCAATGTAGTCAGAATTTCGCCTAGGAAGGGCACACAGGACGATGGCTGATGATGTCACCACTCTGTGCAGGGAGTGAAGCAGGAGCCTAACGGTCGGATTCTTCCTCGGTCCGACCAAAGGTGTATAAACATGGCAGAGGGCTCGAGTGTTCTGTGAAACTAGGGGCCACATTTTGAAGTATTTTTTACATAGAATTCATTTTACAAATTACCAGAACTTTTCCTTACATGCTGTAAGGATTCTTATGATAAAAAAAAAAGGAAAAATTCTGGTGACGGTTGTACTTTAATTTTGCTGACACTTTTAGAACGCAAAAGTATTGATAAATTATCTCAATAGCAGGAGAAAATTAGTTATCTATGCTATCTACCAGAAAGCAGTGATAGGTGCTAATACAAAAGAATCACGTTTCCTTTACATTGAATCTTAATAAAACCCATACTTAAACAGAAAATATTAATCTAAACTGCATGCAGTTGTGGTTACCTCTGGCACGGTTTCACAGTTTTTCTGCGGAGGTAGCTGTGGTTACCTCTGGCACGGTTTTTCTGCGGAGGTAGCTGTGGTTACCTCTGGCACGGTGTTTCTGCGGAGGTAGCTGTGGTTACCTCTGGCACGGTGTTTCTGCGGAGGTAGCTGTGGTTACCTCTGGCACGGTGTTTCTGCGGAGGTAGCTGTGGTTACCTCTGGCACGGTTTTTCTGCGGAGGTAGCTGTGGTTACCTCTGGCACGGTTTTGGTTTTTCTGTGGAGGTAGCTGTGGTTCCCTCTGGCACGGTTTCAGTTTCTCTATGGAGGTAGCTGTGGTTCCCTCTGGCACGGTTTCTCTATGGAGGTAGCTGTGGTTACCTCTTTCATGGTTTCGTTTTTTCTGTGGAGGTAGCTGTGGTTACCTCTGGCACGGTTTCTCTATGGAGGTAGCTGTGGTTACTTCTTTCATGGTTTCGTTTTTTCTGTGGAGGTAGCTGTGGTTAACTCTGGCACGGTTACAGTTTCTCTATGGAGGTAGCTGTGGTTACCTCTGGCACGGTTTCAGTTTCTCTATGGAGGTAGCTGTGGT
This sequence comes from Pelobates cultripes, assembly GCA_933207985.1. Lineage (NCBI taxonomy): Eukaryota > Metazoa > Chordata > Amphibia > Anura > Pelobatidae > Pelobates > Pelobates cultripes. The sequence goes on along the minus strand of OW240918.1, from coordinate 37,296,613 downwards.
TCCCTCTGGCACGGTTTCAGTTTCTCTATGGAGGTAGCTGTGGTTACCTCTGGCACGGTTTCTCTATGGAGGTAGCTGTGGTTACTTCTTTCATGGTTTCGTTTTTTCTGTGGAGGTAGCTGTGGTTAACTCTGGCACGGTTACAGTTTCTCTATGGAGGTAGCTGTGGTTACCTCTGGCACGGTTTCAGTTTCTCTATGGAGGTAGCTGTGGTTCCCTCTGGCACGGTTTCAGTTTCTCTATGGAGGTAGCTGTGGTTAACTCTGGCACGGTTACAGTTTCTCTATGGAGGTAGCTGTGGTTAACTCTGGCACGGTTACAGTTTCTCTATGGAGGTAGCTGTGGTTAACTCTGGCACGGTTACAGTTTCTCTATGGAGGTAGCTGTGGTTAACTCTGGCACGGTTTCTCTATGGAGGTAGCTGTGGTTACCTCTGGCACGCTTTTCTGGGAGGGCTGTGGTTACCTCTGGCACGGTTTCTCTATGGAGGTAGCTGTGGTTACCTCTGGCACGGTTTCTCTATGGAGTAGCTGGAGGTAGCTGTTTACCTCTGGCACGGTTTCTCTATGGAGGTAGCTGTGGTTACCTCTGTACGGTTTCTCTATGGAGGTAGCTGTGGTTACCTCTGGCACGGTTTCTCTATGGAGGTAGCTGTGGTTACCTCTGGCACGGTTTCTCTATGGAGGTAGCTGTGGTTACCTCTGGCACGGTTTCTCTATGGAGGTAGCTGTGGTTACCTTTGGCACGGTTTCTCTATGGAGGTAGCTGTGGTTACCTCTGGCACGGTTTCTCTATGGAGGTAGCTGTGGTTACCTCTGGCACGGTTCTCTATGGAGGTAGCTGTGGTTACCTCTGGCACGGTTTCTCTATGGAGGTAGCTGTGGTTACCTCTGGCACGGTTCTCTATGGAGGTAGTTGTGTCTACTAATTGCATCAGTCTTTCAAATGTTCAGTGGCAGTTGGTGAGACCATGTGACGTCAGCAGCCAATCAGAGTATGAGATTCAGGATGATGAGCCATCTTACTGTCAACTGCCGTGTCTGTTTTACCTGCTCAGTGATTCGTGTCATTGATCTGATAAGGCAGTGTTAGTGTAACTTGTCATACTGTAAAGGTTTATAGGGTTTTATCCAAATCTGTACAACACAATGTATAGATAGCATTTTTAAGCTCTTTTTATTTTAAATACCTTATTTTTGAGCACAGGTAGATTTATGACATAGTTAGTGTCGTCAATGATGCAACTTAACAATCGACAATGGGAAGCTCTTTCAAAAGATTTATAGTGACTATGGGCATGACAGGCTGGCTGCGTTAAAATACTTTAAAATATATTATTGTTGCCCTGAAAACAAGATGAAACTGCATTGCTATCAGGAACCACCTGCCCTCCACCTGGTTAAGTAAAATTTGGAATAGTTATGTCAAGTGGTAGTATGGTAATGGTTGGTGAGCAGAATAGTGATTTCATTTTTAGGGTTTTATTTAGGAGAAATGTATCTATGCTCTGTCACTTCCTTATTGTTTTTATAATACACGAGAGGGGTGTACAGACGGTTTAAATTGTGGGGTTTTTACAATATCCATACACACTGGGGAAGCAAGATCCGTTTTTTGGAGATTAAAGGTGGAATATAATGTCTGAGAGGGATCAGTATTTGTAACTGTAAATCCACAACCAACAAGTTCAGAAACAGATGAAAGAAACTTTGGAAATAATGAAAATGCACAAATGTGCCCAGATCTGTGTATGGCCCAGTGTATTTAATAGAAAATGGGGGTATAGCACCCGGGTTTTCTATGAACTGTTCTTGACTGCTGAGCATTGTTTTTAAAGGATAATGGGTGTCATGATCTTTAAAGTTGCATAGTGTGCGTAAAATGTAGTTTGTCCATAAACAAATTGATTTGTCAGAATCTAAATCCTTTTTACCCTGCATTTTCCAGACAAATCAATTCATTTAGGTGTGAAATGAAAGGATTGTGTTTTGGAGAAATTCATTTTTGGGCGATCCGCATTTTTGCAAATATCTAGCGTGTGATTTTATTAGATCCTAAGTTATGCATTTACATGCATTTTAAATTCAAATTAAAACATGTAAGGTGTATAGGCATTTTCCAAACCTAAAGGAACTTTACTAAAATATATTTTTTGTCATCCAACAGGTGAAAAGAAGTTTGTCTGTCCTGAGTGTTCCAAACGATTTATGCGAAGTGATCACCTTGCCAAACATATTAAAACCCATCAGAATAAGAAGGGCATTCATACCAGCAGTGCTGTGCTGGCATCAATAGAAGCAAAGCCCGAAGATGCATTGATTTCTGCTGAAGGAACAACCCTTATCCTTGCAAATATTCAGCAGGGATCTGTATCCGGCCTAGGAACTGTAAATACTGGCACCAGCAATCAAGATCTTCTCTCAAATTCGGAAATCCCTTTACAACTTGTCACAGTTTCGGGAAATGAGACAATGGAGTAAAAATCACACGACACCTATTAATTGTGGTTATTTTTATACAGTAGTGAGAAAACAAAACCTTGTTCTTGAGTTCTTAGATATCTTTTTATTGATGTGCAAACATTTTGGATTGACAGTTACTTGGTTATACATGACACTGAAATGCCTTACTTTGTATGCTATTCCATTAAGTATGATACAATGGTAAAATTGCATGGCTTTTGTAGGTACTTTTGGAATCTAGAACTGATGAAATTTTACCATGATCCGTACAAGTATAAATAATGTTGACAGATGGAAATGGTAGTCTAACCAAATGCATCAATCCAGTGTGGTTTAGTGTATAAAAAAAAAAAGAAAACAAAAAAATTACAAAAAATAAAAAAAATAAAGAACATGTTGGTATTTATCTATTGTAAGATAATAAAGTTGATGGGTTAAAAAAAAAAAATTATGTTATGATAAATTTTTGTAATTTTCTTGATGACTGGAATTTTTATTATGCATAACTGACAAATCACGTTTCCCAGCAAATACGTCAGTTCGGCTTTACCATAACTCACCAACTTATGAATTAACAGCCAATCGTTTTAATTAGGTGAATCTGTATACACCATTTTAAACGTTTCTCTTGTAAAATTCTTCGACAAAGTTTTAACATGGAGCCGATGGCAGCGGCCACTGTCTAGATCGTGTTGAAAAGCCATGTGCAAGATTAAGTTGCAAACCAAATCTTGTAAAAAATAAATAAATCTGTTTTGCGTCATGAGAAAAAAACCATAGCCAATGTTGAAAGATTTTGTAGGTTGAAGCATTTTTGAATGGTTTAAATAAATGTTATGATTAAGCACCCACTTTATTGAACACTGGTGGACCAAAAAAATAGTGAACTGTTTGTCATTTAGCACATATTGATTTCAATCTTGTGTACTCTGAAAGTATAAAACCCATTGTTGTAAATTAACTAGTATAGCATATGCAAACATGATTTAGAGCATTTCCATATTGACAATACCGGGCATACAAGACCTTGTCATGGGATTTGGGAAATTATACAAGGGTGTTTTTATTTTTATTTTTTTATTAATGCTTTTATTTTTGTTTCTCTTTCCTCTTCTACCTGACCCTCCCCACGCCCCCCACCCCCCACTCCTCTGCATTTAAACAAACTTTTTTTGCTTCTACCCAATAAAAGAATTGTATGTATCGAATACATTTACCTGATAAATATGTATATGTTTTTTTATTATGTTGCTGTATTTTCGTTTTATTTTTTAATAATTGTTTATATTTTCATCTATAGAAAACGTGTAAAGTTTCAAAGTTACATTACAGGTATGTAAGTGCTATACCATTTTTCTAAGTAGTAAAATAAAAACCGCAGCACCTACAACAGTTCACTTATTTACAAGCTTCGTTTGGGTCTCTGTTATTCTTATGACCACCTCAAATTTAAAAGCTACCTTAAAGTGTATGTTTAAAGTGTATTATAACAGTGTGGTAGTTTAATAAAACACTATTTTCTTTCTTTTGACTTTGCTGTTTTTATATTTATTAAGTGGCATTATCAATTCACAGTTTGTTCATTTTTACTTTATTTTTGTGGACCATATGCTTGGTCTTCACAATATGTACTCACTATTTACTTAAAGTGATATTCAAGGCTGCCACACGAGTTAGGAGCAGGGTATAGGTTGGTTAGCTGGCTGTCCATTTAAGTCCACCGTTTCTGCCCCACCCATTCTGCCATGTTTCCATTTTTGCTCCAATAATATAGTTGTGTGTGATATCGTGCTGCGGAACTACAGAATTTTGCTGGTGCTATATAAATAATAAAATAATAATGTAAAGCTACGTTTTTGTGACAGTCTGTACAGCAAAGATTCCTGTTAGTTGTAGCTCCCATTCTAGAATGACAACTGTTAAATTACATCTGACATCAAACATCCTTGCAGTGTTCATAAAACCCTGCCCTGCTACATTTTGAGGATAAGCTTAGCACTGTGAAAGAGCTCACTGCATATCCTGTGGAAAATGCAGGGGCTTTAAATATAAGTATTTTACTTTAAATTCATTGTCTGTATTACAAGTTCTTAAACGCACCAAAATTGCTACATCCCACTGTAGTGGTTATGTTGTTAGGAGTGGTTTGGTGTCCTTATAGTCTTAGTCAAACCTTTTAATAATGTTTTGACAATTCACCTGGGTATTATTGGGCATCCGCCGTCGCCTTCTCTGCAAACGAAGCTCCTGTTTTGAGCTAAGCCTGGTGATTCAACTGTGCACATTGTTTGAGAGCGCTTAGCTGACACAGCAAAGCTCAGCCAAGCTAACAGAAGCTCCTTGCCAGAGCTTCCAGCTCCAGCAGTGGTGGCAACAGATACTTTGTGGACCCTAGGTAAACTGTCAAACTACTATTAAACGGTTTAACTACTTCCACTGGGAGAGCACTCCTGATATCCTAGTTCTGCAGCCTTACACTTTACATATTTGTCAAAATAGAGCTTGAAAGCAGAGCTTATACTTCCACCTCAAAACTGTGAGTCAGGGTTCCACTTCTAGGCTCACATACCAACTCGTACCAGTAAGTTGGTATGTCAGCACGGAGTTTGAGGGACTTCCTTGGAGCAGGTTTTTGCAAGTCCAAAGGCGGCCTCTTTCTCTGTTGTTGATGTGGTGTGCTGCTGTGCACTATTTTATCATTGAGATAATTTTACAATTGACGAATGGGCCATCTAAAGCCTTATAGCTTGGCTTCCCGTCAAGAAAATCTTAGAACCATTTTCGATGATAATGGATAAATTTTAACCTTGGAATTCCACTTTATTTATATCATGTATATAGGATTTGGTTTTTAATCTCCCTCTCTTTAGTGCTTCTTTCATTGTTTTTTAGCATTGTTTGACAAATCCAAGGAGCTGATTGCAGTCACCATACAAATTGCATACAACGCTCAGATTTTAAGGAGCATACTGTTCTATTTTGCTGCTGCTGATCATGCACATAATGAATGCAGATGGCTAGCGGCATTGTAGTATATGCTTCTTTCATGTGGTTTCCCCAGAATTCAGTAAGCAGAGCTGATACATAATTAGTTTAGTGACATCTACAAGGGGCATCGTGAGACATCTATGTTTGGAGTAGCTGATAGAAGTTAAGTTCTGTACTGAAATCTAAATAAATCTTTCAAAAGCACCCCAAAAAACTAAACTAAATTTATATATTTTTTTTTGACAAGGGTTGTCTGTGCTCCAACTGTTTGCACATTACTTCTACAAGAACACGCACGCTACTGTATAGGTTTTATGAAAGAAATGCTAGCAAGTTTAGTCCACACTTATGACCTGTATTACTTGGTGTCACTTTGTAAGAAATTATTCTATGTATTTTGCCAGTACATTTATAATTTTAAGTCCACAGGCAGTTATGTTCTCATAATGTATGAATAAAATCTGTACCTACCTGAAATTGATCTTGTCGTCCATTCAGTGGTAATCTTGAAAGTGAGCATACATAAATTTGGTCTGAACACTGTTTGTCATGTACCCTTTACTTGTTATCACATTTTATTTCTGTAGGGGCACTCAATATATGTATCTAATATGACATCTAGACTTTTATTTGCGCAACCTGAGGTAGATATGTGGAGTTCAATGCTGATAAAATGTGCAGCGTGTTTTGAGAGCGTCTGGCGAACGGTCACCTCAGCACGGCTTTTATTTAGAATTTAACAAAGAATTAATATACTTTCATAAAGTTTTGAAAGGAAATTAATTCTTTGTTAAAGGAACTATATGTAAAAATAAAAAATGAGAAACTCGTATATACCTTAAATATATCCCGTTCGTATATGACCGGATCATTCAGCCATATAGATATAACTTGGCTCAGACAGTGTTTAATTTTGACAGTGTCGGTCTGATGTCACTGCGGTATGCAAGTCAGTAAAGCCAGGAAGATTTAGAGATTTCCAAACACTTCCTGAACCAAGGTGCATTTATATGGCTGAAGGATTCGGTTCTAGATTTACAAAGCTGAAGACAAAGTTCAGCCTTCTTCGCATCTGTTTTCTTTCCTGAATATTATGTTTTTGCAAGTATTTATCCAATTGCTTTATAAAGATCAGTATAGACTGTGATAAAACCACCTCTACAGGCAAAGAATTCCACACCCTTGTTCTTACTGTAAAAAAAAAAAAAAAAAATTCCTTTGCCTTGGACTAAATCACCTTTCTTCCAGTCTAAATGCATGATCTTGTGTCTTGTATATAGTACTCTATATGAATAGATCTCCACACAATGGTTTGTATAATGCAATCATATCCCCCTCTGATGTGCCGTTTTTCCACACTAAAAAGATTTCAATTTTTTAACCTCTCTCAATAACTAAAAAGCTCCATTCTTTTTATCAATTTTGTAACCTGCCTCAGCATTTTTTCTAGTGCCATAATATCCTTCTTTGAAATATGTGCCTAAAAATGTACGGCATATTCAAGGTATGGTTTTACCAGTGATTTGAGATTCAATGCCCCTTTTTATACATGACAATACATTACTGTCCTTAGCAACTGCCAAATGACATTGCATATTGTTGCCTAGTTTGTCTATAACAATTCCCAAATCCTTCTTATGTTTTTATCCATAATTCACTACCATTAGGGTGTAAGTTGTTGACCCCGAAGTGCATAACTTTGCATTTTTCTACATTGAATTTCATCTGCCTATTTAATGCCCAGTCCACCAATCTATCTAAATCCCTCTGCAGCAAAGCAACATCCTGCTTACATTGTACTACTTTACGATACTTTGTGTCATTTGCAAACACTGAAACATGGATTTTAATTCATATTTCAAGATAATTTATAAATCTGTTAAATTGAAGCGGTCCCAAAACAGGACCAATTTTGTCCAGCTTACCATTAGAGATGTTGCGAACCGTCTGTGAACTTCTCACGAACCGTTCACGGCGAACTCCGGTCAGCTGACACATCCTGGCCAATCTCCAGCAGACCCTCCTACTTCCTGGACAGCATCCATGTTGAAGGCAGCTTCAACATGGATGCTGTCCAGGAGGTGGGAGGGTCTGCTGGAGATTGGGCGGGATGTGTCAGCTGACCGGAGTTCGCCGCGAACCGTTTGCGAGAAGTTCGGACGGTTCACGACATCTCTACTTGCCATTAGTGACAACTCTCTGTACTCTAAGAAGACAGGACGTACTTGTGTATTAGGGAGGATAGGTAGGTTGGAGCAGCTTTATGTAGAGACTTGTAAACGAGTACCAGAATCTTAAATTAAGCCCTCTATCTTACGGGAAGCCAATGTAGGGACTTGTGAGATAGATGTGATGGTAGCGCCGTTGACATGGAGGGAAACTGACACGGTAGTAGCAACACTTGAGGGTGGAAAGATTAGAAGTTCTGTTTTGGACAGGTTGAGTTTATGGACGTTAGCAGCCATCCAGTAGGAAATAGCTGAGAGGTAGTCAGAGACACGAGTCAAGAGGGGCAGAGAGAGAGATCAGGAGAGGACAGATACATTTGCGTGTCATCCGCACAGAAATGATATTAGAAGCCGAAGGAGCTGATGAGTTTACCAAGGGAGGTGTCTTGAGTTTAGCTCCACTGAGCTAACCAAACCAGGAAGTAACAGGACATGTCTGATTGAAAGCCAAGGGGATGTAACCAGGTAAAGTCATAAAAGTGGCAATTTCTGTTGAAATCTGCACTTTCTGCAAAACAAAAAAAAGAAAAGAGGACACGCTATACATAAAGCTTTCTAGCAAGCTAAAGTGCTTTAGGGGTCTGGAGTGTCCCTTTATTTTTAACTTTAGTACCTGTCTTTTTGCGTAGATTTCTGGACCTCCCTATAAGTGGTGGAAGGGTAGCAGGGCCTTGGTGGGGTCCCCAGGTTTAAATCAATATGTTAAATAAAAGAAACAAGAGGACCACAACGGTATAGTACGTGGGCCTCTTGTTTCTTTTATCTTGCATATTGATTTGAACCTACCCTTCCATCACCAGAAAGAAGACTCTGGTTCGGGTAGTTCCAGCTTTATACAAGCGCTAAAAAGCCTACTTGTAATTTATTATACTGGATCCTATGTTTATTTAAAAAAAAATAAAAAATAAAAATCTTATAGTCCAGCGCTGGGTCAGACTCCTCACTGCAGCCTGATCCACTACTTGAAGGACATTATGTATTGAGAAAGAGCCAACCCGAAAGGATTGTTTGCTATCTGTGTCCTTCAATAAACCACTTGAAGCACTATTGCATCTGGTAGCACTGCCTTTATTTTCTTTTTTGAATTCAGCTCACTCAATCATGATGATAGGTCCAAACCAGTGCTTCTCATAGAGAAACCTTGTGGGCCTACTGCACATGCTCAGTAATTACCGCAATTCACCATCCATTGGTTATCTATCAAAAGGATTAAGTGAGTTTAGTGTTTTCAAGCTATGTGACGTTGAATACGAAAACCTTCGCAAAGCAAAAGTCATAATGAGAAAGCACTCCTAGTGGCTGCCTGTCTGACAGCAACTAGAGAAGTGTTTTCATGCAAGTGTAAACCTTGCCATTTAAAAGAAATTACATTGTCAGCATTTATGCATCGACACCACTGTATTAAAAGGAAGTGATTTTTGTACTTAATATTCCTTTAACACCAATAACAAAAATAATTATTAAATACTTATTAACCCCTTCACACCGTTCTGTGCCGTCCCCATTATAATGGGCTTTAAAGCCGTTGCGGCAGCACGGAGGTCAGCGTTACCTCCACCGCGATCCGCTTGGGGGAGGACTGCCTGACAGAGGACCTCCTTATATCATAACATACAGTTCTGCTCAAAAGTTTGCATACCCTGACAGAAATTGTAAAATTTTGGCATTGATTTTTAAAATATGACTGATCATGCAAAAAAAAATATTTTATTGAAGGATAGTGTTCATATGAAGCCATTTATTATCACATAGTTGTTTGGCTCCTTTTTAAATCCTAATGTTATCTGAAATCACCCAAATGGCCATGATCAAAAGTTTACATACCCTTGAATGTTTGGCCTTGTAACAAACACACAAGGTGACACACACAGGTTCAGATGCAAATTAAAAGGTTCATTTTCCACACCTTTTTAAATTGCAATTAGTGTCTGTGTATACATAGTCAATGAGTTTGTTAGCTCTTATGTGGATGCACTGAGCATGCTACATATTGACCCATGGGGAGCAGAAAAGAACTGTCAAAAGACCTACGTAACAAGGTAATGGAACTTTATAAAGATGGAAAAGGATATAAATAGATATCCAAAGCCTTGAAAATTCTTCTCAATTCTGTTCAATCACTTATTAAGAACTGGAAAATTTGGGGATCTCTTGATGCCAAGCCAAGGTCAGGTAGACCAAGAAAGATTTCAGCCCCAACTGCCAGAAGAATTGTTCGAGATACAAAGAAAAACCCACAGGTAATCTCAGGAGAAATATAGGCTGCTAGGTTTAGGGTTGGGTTAAGGGTTGGGGTAGGTTAACCCTATTCTTAACCCTACCCTAACCCATACCTCTAACCCTACTCCTAAACCAACCCTACCCTTAACTGTACCCTAACCCTATCTCTAATCCTAACGATACCCTAACCCTACACTTACCCAAAGTGCCGAACCGAATAGTTGAAGTCCTGAATTTCGGAATGCTGAATCGAATATATTTTTACCATGCACATCCCTACTGCACATGGGACTCTCTTGGACTTTCCAGCATGACAATGACCCTAATCACAAGTCCGAGTTGACCCTCCAGTGGTTACAGCAGGAAAAGTTGAAGGTTCTGGACCTTAAAATGATTGAGCCACTCTGGGGAGATCTCAAACGTGCGGTTTATGCAAGATGACCAAAGACTTTGCATGACTTGGAGGCATTTTGCCAAGATGAATGGGTAGCAAGAATTAGGGGTCTCATAGTCAACTATTACTGCACGCTGTCATTGATGCTAAAGAGGACTAAGGGTTAATTTTTTTACTTTGTTGTCATGTTTTGTTTTATGATTCTGCCATTCTGTTATAATCTACAGTTGAATATGAATCCTATAAGAAATTTTTTTTTAAAAAGTGTTTTGCCTGCTAACTCATGTTTTATTTACAATTGGTAGATATATGACCAATTCTCCAAGGGTATGCAAACTTTTGAGCACAACTGTATGCTATGCAAGTAGCAAGGGTTGTTATGGTGTTCCTTTCAGAACAGTGTGAGTTATACTCCACCAAAACCCTTTGTTGTAGCATTAAACACTGACATTGGTTATCAGAGAATGCTGAGGTGAATTCATCGTAGCCAAGTTTAAATTTTCGATTTCTCTATTTGCTAGCTTTTCCATCAGCTAATAAATAAAATATCAGAGTATTTTTTATTTTATTTTATTTTGTTGTGTGCATATGTTGCTACCTGTATCTGGTTTCTTCTGACAGCTGTGAAGCGGTCTGCATTTAAAAGAACTATCATATTACATCCATCACAAGCATGCCTTTGTTAATTCTGCCTCCTGTTTTATTTAAGTACATTCAGGGACTCCTAGAACATATTACTGTTTTTAATTTCAGAATATTGTAGTAGAGAATGATGCGAATGCAAGGGATTGAACATTTGCTGAGACAAAAATTACTCTTACAGCAGGTAATCTTAAAGTGGGTCTGTGAGTTGTTCTTATTTTGACATATACAGGTGACATCCTTTACAGCAAAATAAAAAATATGTAGACACAAAATAAATGTTCTTTTGATCACGATTCCTGTAAACCGACCATGAATCACATTATGACACTAAATGTTTTAATTCGGAGTATTATATAAAGCTTTATTTATAAACTCCACACAACAGCTGTGTTAAAGCAACACTGTCAGATCTCTGGAAATTACACAATTGAATAAAACTTTAAAAATCACCTGCAACTTGTTTTAACCTTTCTTCCTGCGAGGCTCTGTTTTCTTTAAACGTATGTTAAAGATTTAACTAGTGACATCACGTTCCGGTTCAGTCCAGGCACAGTCAGGAGCACACAATGCAAATGAGGACTGGAAGAGAAACATTGTTTCAGTTTTCTCGTTTTTACAAGTTCACTAGCGTAAAAGGGTAATATTTGTAACAGTGATTGTTAGGGAGCCAAGATGGAGGTGCCTGGTTCAAGGATAGATTTGTGGATATATACACTTAGTTTTGTTTTTCAGACCTCACAAAAACAGGTTTGCTAAATATTATTGATAAGTAAACAGAATTTACAATCCTGGGAAGATCCATGCAACAAAACTTTCACTGTAATCCCCCCACACTGTGCTGTATAATGAACTCCAAATATAGAGCATTACAGTGGCAGTGTCACAAATTACAGTGCCTTGCAAAAGTATTCACCCCCTTGGCATTTTTCGTGTTTTGTTGCCTCACAACCTGGAATTAACATAGATTGTTTGAGGATTTGCATAATTTAATTTACAAAACATGCCCACAACTTTGAAGATGTATTTTTTTTTTTTTATTGTGAAGCAAACAACAAATAGGACAAAATAACAGAAAGAGTCAATGTGCATAATTATTCACCCCCCTAAAGTCAATACTTTGTAGAGCCACCTTTTTGTGGCAATCACAGCTCCAAGTCGCTTTGGATAAGTCTCTATGAGCATGCCACATTTTACCACTGGGATTTTTACCCATTCCTCCAATACTGCTCCAGCTCCTTCAAGTTGGATGGTTTGCGCTTGTGAACAGCAATCTTTAAGTCTGACCACAGATTTTCTATTGGATTGAGCTCTGGGCTTTGACTGGGGCCATTCTAACACATTTACATGTTTCCCCTTAAACCACTTAAGTGTTGCTTTAGCAGTGTGTTTGGGGTCATTGTCTTGCTGGAAGGTGAACCTCCATCCTAGCCTCAAATCACGCACAGAGTGGTACAGGTTTTGCTCAAGAATATCCCTGTATTTAGCACCATCCATCTTTCCCTCAGCTCTGACCAGTTTCCCAGTCCCGGCTGCTGAAAAACATCCCCACAGCATGATGCTGCCACCACCATGTTTTACTGTTCACTGTGGGGATGGTGTTCTTTGGGTCATGTGATGTGTTGGGTTTGCGCCAGACATAGCGTTTTCTTTGATGGACGAAAAGTAAAATTTTAGTCTCATCAGACCAGAGCGTATATAGGCCAGTGGTGTATCCTGGTTTTGTGCTGCCCTAGGCAGGACAAAACTCATCCATCCTCTAGTAGCTGTCTCACTGACAGCCACTAGCGGTGCTTCCACGATTCTCACTGTGAAAATCACAGTGAGAAGACACTGGACGTCCATAGGAAAGCATTGCGTAATGCTTTCCTATGGGCGGTTTGAATGCGCGCACGGTTCTTGCCGCGCATGCGCATTCGGAGCTGAGAGGCGGATTGAGGCGGAGAGATGCCCAGCACCAAGCTGGGAAGCGTTGAAGGGGTTTTAACCACACACACACTCTCACAAACAGACACATACATACCGGCTAACAGACACACACATTTACTGACAGACACACACTCAGTGACAGACATACATACACATTTACTTACAAAACATATACTCTCACTGACAAACATACACTCACTAACAGACACCAAACAGACACACTAACAGACCCACACTAACAGACACACACAAACACGCTCAGTAACAGACACACACAATAACACACTCACACTAACACACACACACTGACCCTTACTAGCAGACACACACTCAATAACAGACACACACAAACTAACACACAACACACACACACACAAACTAACACACTAGCAGACACACACTCAATAACAGACACACACAACTAACACACTCAGTAACAGACACACACACTGACACACAAAAATTAACACACACACACACTAACACACATATACACACACACTCATATTTTTATTTTTTAAATTGAATCCCCCAGCCTCCCTACCTTTGGGAGTGCTGAGGGGATTCCCTGGGGTTCAGTGGGGTTGCTGGGCGGCGAGGGAGCATTCTCCCCTGAGCGCTCTCTGCCCTTGCACACCACTTACTGATGCCGGAATGACGTCATATCCCGGCTCCTGCATCTGTGCGGTGCGCGCGAGGGAGCTGGGCAGAGAGCGCTCAGGGGAGAATGCTCCCTTGTGCGCGCGCGGTAACGCCACTGCCAGCCTCGGGTGTCCCCGATGTGGCCAGCTCCTGGGCCCCCCAGGAGAAGAGGCTGGCAAACTGGCATACATACCCGGTCGCAGCTGCGGCCCCTGCGACCGCGGTATGTACGCCAGTGTTTTTGCGTGTATATAGTGGATGCAATGTGTTTGTAAATTTGTTGGTGGGATAGTGGGGTGTAAGTAGAGCAGTTTTACTATTTTTTTAAAATGTCTTTTTGTTTTATCAATGGTTATTCAACCCTTTTTCCTACTTATTGCAGGGGAGGGGTGAGACCAGACCTTGGTGGTACTTTCAGCCAAATCATTGGTTGACCATCAACAGTAATGTAGTATGCAAACCTTTACAGTGGCGGCACCAGATAGCCAGGGGATATATACTTAGAGACAAAAGTAATTGGACCCCAGAGAGGTACCCAAGGGACAAATAACACCCACGGACACTTGCTGAGTTTGAGTCAACTTGTTATGTTTTTGAAGTAAAAATAATAACTATCAGTGTTTACACCTGGCAACTAGTGCAAAATTATATTTTGTATTTTATTTTTTTTAACTTTATTGTTTTAAACAAAGTTTAGACGCTCTCGCACACCTAATGTATTGTGCTGTCACATTGCACACATAGGGTTGGGACAGTGGGCAGCGAAATGAAGGGACCAGTCACCCTTATGAGTCTTTATTGTGTTCATTTTCCAAATGAGCCTTCTTTCCCTGCTGATACTTTGTAAGTAGTGTGTCTGATATAGGAAGCTGATCCTGCTACAGATACTCTTTGCTTGAGGCTCAGTGACAGGGGGCAGGACTGTTCCTTTCCTCAGGTATCATGGGGAGAGGTGGGGGTCTAACAGCAAGCAGCACAGAACATTTGTAGGCACCAGACAGGGAGGATACACTAAATTACAGCTGCACCTTATTAAAAGCATTTCCTGCAAAACCTCATTTCAAAAAGCTGAAGAAGCAATGCAATAGTGCAGAACATTGTAATCTAGAGAGATGCATTGGCTGGATTGATCCAGGACTTACTACAGTGGGACACCCTTCATCTGCTCCACTTACCTCAGGGACCCAGGACAGAGATCAGATGGAGCCCAGCAGTGCTTTGCCTGCGGATACTCCCAGAAACATGCTGGCTCAGGACAGACGTGTAGATTACATCAAGGAGCAAGCCTTTAAAACTCTCAAAGTCAAAGCAGACAAATGGAATCGATTTGTGTCCTCAGAGGAGAACCAGAGGCAGCTGCTGGCCTTCCTGGGGGCCCCTGAGGGCCAGAGGCTGTTTTTATTCACAGGACCTGGGGACACTCTGCGTGTTGCAGATGATCAGGTTAGTTAGAGGGATGTCCTAACCAGGGGTATTATCCTCTGATTCAGGAGAAACATGAATTAATCCTGCAACAGATTCATTATCTAGTTATTGATAATGAAATAATTAAAAGTAATTTAGTAAGGAATATGTGCATTCTGGAAACTGTGTGAAAATTGCTGCAAAATATTTTTTTTTTCTACGAAAGTCAAAGATTGTAATGTAGGTACATGAATGAAAATTATTATTTTTTTCCATGTATTGTTTTTATTGAGTTTTTAAAAAGTACAGAGCTATGGGCCATGAGAAGATCAGTAATTAAATTCTTATGTACTGTGTAGTGTTTGACATTTTGACCATTCTTGTGGACAAGGAATGCATTGGGACCATTTTTCCATCTTTGATATCCTTGACTCTCCATTTGAGATATTGACTTGTCATTAAATTGCTTGTATGAGGTGCACACTAAGTCAAAGTGAATTTCAAATGTAAGGTAAACTAGCCAAACTGAAAGTATCAATGTCTTGGAGAATTCTTTCAGTGTGGCTGTTTTGATCAGGGTCAGATCTAGAGGCCAATCTCAGGAGGAGAAGTGGAAGATCATTTAATTACGTATATGTGTGTGTATATATATAAAACTCTAAACTGTGGGAAATTTTTATCTGAATTACCAAATGAAGGCAAATATAGCTTACTTGGAGTCTACATCTGATCTATAGTCACTTTTTGGCTATTTTCGTCTTCTGCAATGGATTTCACTTTGCTTCAAATCAACATTTAGTAAATAAACCCATGCGTTTATTGCTGAAGGACTCGTTAATGTACTGAGTGCAATCCAGAGTTCCACAGCAATAAAAAAAAACAAAAAAACCTGGATATTGCTCCATGAGTGCAGGGGTATATTTGTGTGGATTGCTTTTGTACAATACAATACTAGTGTGCTTGCATAGAGTACCCCTCTTTTTCCATTTGTGTACCTCTTCCCCCAACTTGTATCCATTTGCCCATACCCCTAATCCCCAACACTTGTACCCTTTGCCCATACACCACATATTCACACACTCTGCCCGTACACCCCACTTCTAAACCTTTACATTCATACATCCTACATCTGCCCGTACACCCCACTTTAATCCTTTTGCTAATATACCCCACTTCTGTCTATCTGCCCATGCATCAACCTTTTGTCATTCAGGCCATAAACCACACTTCTTTCCCTCTGCCTATACACCCCATTTATATTTCTCCACCCATGCACTCCACAACCCCATTTCTGTCATACATACCATTCTCTCTCTTGTGTCCCTCTCCGTGCCTGTGTTATCACATTTCCCCTATCTGTAGTTTCTAAACTCAGCTCAGCAACATGGAGGGTTTCAGCTATAAGGACATGTAGCTGGGATTACAAGAGGTCACACTGTGTTATTATGGCTCAGCCTACTTTCCTGCAATTGGTCCGGCAGTTATACATATAAAGTACTGCCTGACCCGGATACCACAGACAAGTCCACCCATACTCAATCTCCAGCCGCAAGCCAGGAATGTACAGTATATGAAAATTGAAGGTCTGTGGTGTGGGTAGCCATCTGGCAGCTGGTTGGGGTTCATTTGCCCTGGAGCTCCCTCTCTTCCCAGATTCCCTCCTGATTTTGGCCTTACATTTAAAATTCACTTTGAATTCACAACAATTCTCACTTTAATTTATTAACCTCAACTTACAGTATAGAAGAGGCAACACAGGCATGTGATTTCTGATGAGACATTGGAGAGGATTATCTACTGTACAGTATACATGTTAACTAGCTATTGTACAAAAATGAAGCATCTGGCCCCAGAAGAGGTGGAGGTATTCAACGTTGCACAAGCAGCTCGTCAATCTCTTTTAACATGCAGTTCCCATGTGGTCTGTATAATGACCACCCATCGAACATTGTTTCCTCTGTAGCTCCCTCTGTGAGTGAGTGATATGTTCCCAAATGGTGCAAATAGTGCTCCTATATGGTAATACATATTCCTTATGAGCATCTATAAGTAATAATATTTTAATGATGGATCATTAAGGGACATGCATTAAGGAAATCATTGTGCAGAACCAGGAGAGAGAAACCAAACACTGGAGCCTGCTCTGCATGGATTACACTGATTAGACTCCCTCTCTTTTCCCCCTGTCAGGATGTTGCAAGGTGATGAGATCTTTCAACTGCACATGTGCAAATCTGTTAGGCATGCACAATGCACTTTTCCAGCATTGCAAGGGATAGGACACTGATTGGTTAGATCAATGTCCCCCTGGATTGGATGTGGAATGCTTAAAGGGATACTATAATGCCAAGAATACAAAGATGCAATCCTGGCACTATTGATCCCTCTGTCTCCCTCCTCCCTCACGCCCTTTATTTACTTGCCTGATCCCAGCTCCTGATGTTTCTCGTCGCTGGGTCGTGGCTGTGACTCCTCCAACATCCCTTGACAATCGGGCGCTAATGCGCATGCGCGGAGAGTGCAGCGCACTAATTAGGCCACCCCATAGGAAAGCATTGAATCAATGCTTTCCTATGGGGAAATAGCTAACGCTTGATGTCCTCATGCAGAGCGTGAGGACGTCAAGCGTTAGTTATCGGACCAAAAGTCCATCAGGATCCAGGAAGCACCCCCCACTGGCTGTCTGGTAGACCGCCACTAGAGGCAGACTTAGTGCTGCAATGTAAACATTGCAGTTTCTCTGGAACTGTAATATTTTACATTGCAGCACTAAGTGCAATAGGGACATTGCACCCAATGAGATGAAGTTGTCTGGGGGCCTATAGTGTCCCTTTAACAAAACTGATGCATGTCCCTCTTACAGAGCTATACATTATTAGATAAAGAGCAACTAATCTCAATTTTACATGGCTTTGGGGTAGTAGGGCTGTAGTTCCCCTTATTTTCAAACCAATTTATTTTTTGTTTATTTTTTTCTGCTACTTCTAAAGTTTATAATTTAGATGAGGTCAAGTTTTATAATTTGCCACCATACAGGAGGTTAGAAAGAAAGGATTGTAGTTGCTAGTTTTTTTTCTGTTTTTTTGAGGGTCCTAATGCTCATTATTTATTTATTTCATGCAATTATTTGTTTTCTTTGTCAATTCTTTCCTGTATGCCCAGGTGAGATGACTTTTTTTGCAGTTATTCAGTATCACCTCATGTGAAAGTTTGTGTTATTCAACTCACCCCACCTCACAGACATGAAATCACTGTGCAACATCTAAAGGCCTCCTCATGCTAAGGTTAAACGTAAGATGAAAATTTCCATGAGAACATTTTCATCCCTGTTTCCTTGAGAAAGTATTGAATTTTCCTTACTTCATATGTGTGTTTGCAATCTGTGTATGTGGTCTTGTAATCTATGCTTTCCATATTCTATATGTATTATCTAATAAAACTATCTTCATCGCACAGATGACTATATCCTTGAAGACCAAACTCCTGTGCTTGTTCAAGAAAGTACCTAGGGCAATTTCAACAACTAATTTTAAACAGGAAATCGGAATGGGTGAAGTAACTGTTTTAATTCTGGAACAAGTGGATGTTATTGTTAGGGAGGTAAGTTTACAGTTGTCAAAATCCTTGACCTTATCTATTTTCGATAGTTTCGATATAATTTTGAAACAGTTCCGTATTAATCAGGTATTGCAATATGTAACAAAATAAATAAACATATATATAGATATAGATATATAGATATATATTATATTTTCACCAGATACAAGTTATGGGGATCTTCAGAAAGTATGCTGGAAAATGTACACAATTAAAGTTAATTAACATTTAATAGTTGTTTTTATATTTTATGCTTAAATTGTGTTTAATACATAAAAAAAAGTTTTTTCTCAACTTTTTCATCCTTGGTCATGGAATTGCCAAATTCTTGCCCAGAATATATAATATACATGACTCAAGATTTAAGCATAATGGAAATTTTAAATTGTGAGTATGTCTGCATTTGATAGACCTTGCCCCAAACCCTGTTCTCTCTGGATCTTTCCAACATAGATTATATTAATATCATCGGGGTTATTCACTAAAATGAGAATTTAAAGGTACACTATTGTCACCAAGCACCGTTACCTTAATGAAGCCGTTTTGGTGGAATAATCACTCCCCTGCAGTCTCATTGCTCAATTAGGAGTTAAATCGCTTTGTTTATGCAGTCCTAGCTACACCTCCTTGCGGGTGACTTACACAGCCTTCCTAAACCACTTCCTGTAAAGAATCATCTAATGTTTATACTTACTATATTGCAAATTCTTTTTAATTAAAAAATTCTTATGTTCTGGTCTGTAATTAACTTGCTAGACTCTGCAGTAGCCTCCTGTATGTAATTAAAGTTCAATTTACAGAGTAGGAGATAGAAACTTTTAAAGTAAGTTACATCTTATTGAGAATGAAACAATTTCAAATTCATGCTGGCTGTGTCAGTCACAGCCAGGGAAGGTGTGACTAGGGCTGCATGAACAGAAACAAAAGTGATTTTAGTAAAAAATGGCAGACCATAAGCAGTGAAACTTCAGAGGCATGATCTATACACAAAAACTGCTTCATTAAGCTAAAGTAGTTTTGGTGACTATTGTGTCCCTTTAAGGTTACATAGCTGAAAAGAGACTTGTGTCCATCAAGTTCAGCCTTCCTCACATGTTTTTGCTGTGTATCCAAAAGAAGGCAAAAACCTAGTCTGAAGTGCTTCCAATTTTGCAACAAACTAGGAAAAAATTGCTTCTTGACCCCAAAATGGCAGTCAGATGTCTCCTTGGTCAAGCAGCTATTACCCAACTAATTAGAAATTATATCCCTGTATGTTATGTTTTTGGAAGTATTTATCCAATTGCAGTTTAAACATCTGTATGGACTCTGATAAAACCACCTCTTCAGGCAGAGAATTCCATATCCTTATAGTTCTTGCTGTAAAAAAAACATTTCTTTGACTTAGATTAAATCGCCTTTCTTCCAGCCTACATGGGTGACCTCGTGTCCTATGTACAGCCCTGTTTATGAATAGATTTCCAGATAAAGGTCTGTACTGGCCCCCGAATATATTTGTATAATGCTATCACACCCCCGCTGAGGCGCCGTTTTTCCAAACTAAAGAGATTTAACTTTTTTAACCTTTCTTCATAACTAAAATGCTCCATTCCTTTTATCAGTTTTGTAGCTTGTCTTTGCACTTTTTCTAGTGCCATGATATGCTTCTTCAGAACAGGTGCCCAAACACTGCACAGCATATTGAAGGTGTGATTTATAAATAGGCAAAATTATATTCTCATGCCGAGAATTTATGCTCCTATGTATACATGACAAAACCTTACTGGCCTTAGCCACTGCAGATTGACATTGCATATTGCTGCCTAATTTGTTGTCTATAACAATTCCCAAATCCTTCTTGTGTGTGGTTACCCCTAATTCAAACCATTTAGGGTGTACTGTGTTTTCCCGAAAATAAGCCCTACCCCGAAAATAAGCCCTCGCTGGATTATCGGGGTGGGCTGCAATATAAGCCCTACCCCGAAAATAAGACCTAGGCAGGGCCGGCGGTTGCCGGCCCTTTAAATGCACAGCCGACTGAGCGCTCTATAGAGAGCGCTCAGATGGCTGCTGCCTCACTCCCCTTCCCTTTCCCTGTAGCGTTCTCTTCCGTTCCCAAGTCGGACTGACAGGAAGTGCACATGGGTGCACTTCCGTCACTGGTGCAGACCCCCGGAGCCGCAGGGTTGCATGAGCAGTATAGCAGCAAATGGGAGGGGGGAAGGGCACAGGAGGAGGAGGAGGAGGGGAGAATATTGGATGGAGGGAGGGGGAGAATATTACAGAGGGGAGAATATTACAGGGAGGAGAGAGGGGAGAGTAATACAGGGAGGAGGAGAGTACAGGAGGAGAGGGGGAGAATATTACAGGAGGAGGGGGGAGAATTGGAGGGAAGGAGGGAGGAGGGGGGGAGAAGACAGGAGAATATACAGGAGGAGAGAGAGTTACAGGGAGGGAGGGAGGACACAGGAGGGGAGGAGGGGGAGAGTATACAGGGAGGAGGGAGGGGGAGAGCATTACAGGGAGGGAGGGGGAGCACATTACAGGGAGGAGGAGGAGAACATTACAGGGAGGGAGGGAGGGGAGAATATTAGGAGGAGGAGGAGAATATCACAGGAGGGGGGAGAGAATCACAGGGAGGGAGGAGGGAGGGAGAGAATACTGCAGGAGGAGGGAGGGAGGAGGAGAATATTACAGGGAGGGGGAGAATATTACATGGAGGGGGGGAGTATTACAGGGAGGAGGGAGAGGGGGAATATTACAGGGAGGAGGGAGGGAGAATATTGAGCAGGGAGGGAGGGAGGAGAATACAAGCAGGGAGGGGAGATTACAGGAGGGAGGGAGGGAGAGTATTGGAGGGAGGGGGAGAATATTACAGGGAGGGGGGAGGAGAATATTACAGGGAGGGAGAATATTACATGGAGGAGAGCCAGGGAGTTAGAATATTACAGGGAGGGAGGGGAGATTACAGGGAGAGTATTACAGGGAGGGAGGGAGGGGGGAGAATATTACAGGGAGGAGAAATGGCATGGAGGGAGAGCATTACAGGGAGGGGAGGGGGGTGGGGAGAAGGATTACAGGGAGGGAGGGGGGAGAGTATTACAGGGAGAGTATTACAGGGAGGGAGGGAGGGGGGAGAATATTACAGGGAGGGAGGGGGGATAATATTACAGGGAGGGGAGAATATTACAGGGGGGGAGGTGAGGGTCTCTGGGGGGGTTACACAGCGCGGACACTGGCTGACAGACTGGCTCTAAGCCCTACCCTGAAAATAAGCCCTAGTGTGTTTTTTGTGACTAAAATTAATATAAGACCCGGTCTTATTTTCGGAGAAACACGGTAAGTTGCTTGTGCATTCTTGACCCTGAAGTGCATAACTTTGCATTTCTCTACGTTAAATTTCATCTGCCATTTTAGTGCCCAGTCCCCCAATCTACCTAAATCCCTCTGCAGTAAAGCAATATCCTGCTCACATTTTATTACTGCAAACACTAAAACATGGCTTTAAATGCCTATTTCAAGATCATTTATAAATATGTTAAATAGAAGCAGTACCAAAACAGAACCCTGAGGGACACCACTTACCACTTTTGTCCAGCTTGCAAATTTACAACTCATGGTACTCTATCCTTAAGACAATGTTCTACCCAAGAACAAGAATATTTATCTAGACCAATTTCTTTTAGTTTGAAGACTAACCTATTGTAAGGAACTGTATCAAATGCCTTGGCAAAATCCAAGTAGATCACATCCACTGCACACCCCGCTCTATACTCCTACTTACTTCTTCATAGAATGCAATTTGGTTAGTTTTACATGACCTATGTTTCATAAAACCATGCTGATTATTGCTAATAACAAAGTTCTTCCCAGTGAATTCCTGAATTATCCCTTAATAGCCCTTCAAATATTTTCCCAGTTACAGAAGTTAAGCTCAGAGGTCTATAATTTCCAGGCAAGGATTTTGAACCCTTTTTAAATATAGGAACAACATCTGCCTTCCTCCAATCCTCTGGTACAATACCTGAAACAAAAGAATCTTGAAAGATTAAATACAGAGGTTCACTTATTTCCCCACTTAGCTCCTTAAGTACTCATGGGTGAATACCGTCAGGCCCCGGAGCTTTATTTACATTCCTTTTTTTTAACTGGTCTTGAGTTACCCAGTCACAAGTTATCTGCAAGTTTTTTGCAGCAATCATTTGCATATCTCTTACCATAGGATCCTCATTAATATATACTGAAGAAAAAGTTATTTAAAATTTCTGCGTTTTCCTGGTCTTCATTAACTAACAGACCCATCTCTGTTACCAGTGTACCTACAATTTCTCATTTTCTAGTTTAGCCACTTTAATTGCCTTTTTTGCAAGCATTATTGGCTTCCTTATATCTTGTATAGGATGCCTCTGATTTGTCTGATTTAAATGTTTTAAATGCCCTTTTCTTATTTTTAATCTTTTGCTTTACTTCTCTACTAAGCCACATTTGTTTCTTTTATATTTATTACCCAACGGTACATACTGAGAAGTGTACCTTTCTAATATTTGTTTGAAGAGTTTCCATGTATCCTCAGTGTTTTTTTTCACTAAGGAGTTTATACCAGTCAATATGTGGTAGAGCTGCCCTAATCTTATTGAAATTGGCTTTTCTAAATTATACGATTTAGTATTGTTATGGGCAAATGCCCAAATGCCGCTGTTACAGTATACCCCACGTGCTTTCGATTTTTTGAGTTTATTTCAAAAATTATCATATTGTGATCACTATTTCCCAAATGCTCCCCTACTTGAATGTTGGTCAAAAGATCAACATTGTTTGTTATAACGAGATCCAAACAAGCATCCTTTCTAGTAGGTGTTTGTACCAGTTGTGACATGAAGGTGTCATTTAACACATTCAAAAACCTGATTCCCTTTGCTGAAGTACTAGTCCCTCTATCCCAATTTATGTCTGGGTAATTAAAATCTCCAAGCTGTTCTTCCTCATTAATATTTACATTAGGTGGTTTATAACATATCCCAACCAATAATTGATTTCCCTTCTTTTGCCCCAAGCAGATATCATCTACCCATAAAGCTTCCACATTTTCCTCGTCACACTCCACATGCCTAAGATTTGACTTTAACTCATGGTTGACATAAAAACATACCCCACCACCCTTCTTGTTTTTCCTATCCTTCCAAAACAACATGTACCCATTTAAGTTACCTGCCCAGTCATGTGTCTCATTCTGCCATTTTTTTGTTATGCCTATTATATCATATTGTTTAGTGTATGCTATTGTCTCTAGTTCCCCCATTTTGTTATATAGGCTCCTTGCATTAGTAAGCATACATTTAATATTATCATGAGTCATTTGTACTTTTTGTGAATCTTTATCAATATTACATACCTCCTCTGTTCTGAGCTTTCACCTCCCCCATTATACTGAGCTAAAGCCCATCTCCTTTCTATTCTATCTCCATTTTCTAGATTGCTATGACCCTCCCCCACTATTACTAGTTTCAAATCTTCTCCAAGACTTCAGCCACGCATTGACCTCTCTAATCTCCCGCTGCCTTTCTGCTGTTGCGCATGGCACAGATAATATTTCGGAGCATATTACCTTGGAGGTCCTTTTCTTTAGCTTACTTCCTAGTTCCCTGAACTCATTCTTTAAGACCTTCCATTTTCCTCTGACTTTGTCATTGGTACCAATATGGACCATGACAGCTCTGGGTCATCCCTAGCCCCTCCCAATATTAAGGTGAATTTTAAATTTACGATTGAAATAGCCAAACTGGACAAAGTCAGCAATGCTTTCAGTTTGACTACTCTGGTCTTAAATTTGAAAATCACTTTGAATTCTCACTTCAGTAAATAACCCTTTATGTTTTTATAGTTCTTGATGTAATACATATGTTCTTCATTGCAATTCCTTTATATTTCCAGGTTTTTCTTACTATTCTTTCAAATCCGAAAAATTATGCTGACTGTCCAAGAGTAGTTCTTGAAGATGTAAGAAGTCAGGTGGAAAAGATGAAGTGTAAAATTTTGGACTTACAAGGGCTCATATCAGGAAGAACTATCTTACCCCTGCCCACATTTATTGAACGAATGGAAGAGAATAAGTATGTGTCAATCATTGTTACACTTTAATTAGACACATTTCAGCCAACTGTAAAAGGAAATTCACAAACATTTTCTTCCCCATGTTTTCCTTATTTCAGTGTGTCCCTCAATGAAAGACTTACTCTTCATTCGATAGAAACGTTGGTAATCCAATGGACTCATCAAATTAGTGATGTTTTAAAGCGTGACTCGGCACAAAAGGTTTTACAGGGTGAATTTCCGGGACCTTCAGCTGAACTCGAATTTTGGTTTAGGCAAAAAGAAAATCTCCTTGGCATTTACAATCAGGTAATCTGCAGTATTGGCAACATATCCAAATAGTGTAGCAGTTACAAAATTGGTATGTGATTTTACTTTAAACATTACCATATGAATTGTTGAATATTTAAAGCTGCTCTGTCACCAAAAATAAACAATATTTAATCTGCTTCTATATTGCTTCCTGTGTCTGAACCTCTTTTTATGTTTTTTTTCCTGAGTTTTCTAATTATCATAAAATATATATATATATATAAAGGCAAATAAAGGACTATTTTTCCTTATATATAGCAGTCAAGTTGACACAATCTGACATTTGGCGGTGCCTAAACAAGGTTCTGCTTCAGTGGCCAATCAAATTTACCCTTTCCTAAAGTCAATCCCACAGAAGTGCAAACAGTAGACATCATTGTCACAGGGGAACACAATGTCTGCACATATATATTGAGATGCAGCACAAGGACAAAAAGATAATAACTATAAATAAATTAAGTGGTAAGGGAGGAAATATAATCATTAAAGAAACACTTAACGAAGAAAGGTTAAAAAATGTAAATCTCTTTAGTTTGAAAAACGGCGTCTTAAAGGGGAGATCATAACACTATACAAATATATTCAGGGCCAGTACAAACCTTTATCTGGAAATCTATTCATAAACAGGGCTATACATAGGACACGAGGTCACACATTTAGGCTGGAAGAAAGGAGATTTCATCTAAGGCAAAGAAAAGGTTTTTTTACAATAAGAGCAATAAGGATATGGAATTCTCTGCCTGCAGAGGTGGTTTTATCAGAGTCCATACAGATGTTTAAACTGCAATTGGATAAATACTTGCAAAACATAACATACAGGGATATAGTTTCTAATTAGTGAGGTAATAGCTGCTTGATCCAAGGAGACATCTGACTGCTATTTTGGGGTCAAGAAGGATTTTTTTCCTAGTTTGTTGCAAAATTGGAAGCGCTACAGATTAGGTTTTATACCTTCTTTTGGATCAACAGCAAAAGCATATGTGAGGAAGGCTGAACTTGATGGACGCAAGTCTTTTTTCAGCTATGTAACTATGTAACTATGTCACTGTAGTCAGCAAGAACACTTTTTGAGAAATTGCAATTCTTACATTGCAGGGTTAAGCCACTAGAGGTGCTTCTGTAGCAAATGGGAAAACTCCACATTAAAGCATTGATTCATGCATGCGCATTAGTTCCCCAATGCTTCTCTATAAGCCTTGAATTGGATCACACGAGGGGAAGCCCTGCCTCCTCTGTAATGGCGTCTGAAGAGCAAAGGTGAGCGTCAAGAGAAACACAGCACAGGAAGCAAGTTAAGTAAAAAAGGGTCAACATCCCATACTACTAGAGACAGGAACACTATAATGTTAGGAAATCCAATTTGTATTACTAATGTTATAGTGTTCCTTTAGGTACTGGAGGAATAAGGAAAATAATACCAAAGGAGAAGAAAAATCACAGCAGGGCCCACTTTAAACATAACACTGATGTGCATATTTAG
This sequence comes from Pelobates cultripes, assembly GCA_933207985.1. Lineage (NCBI taxonomy): Eukaryota > Metazoa > Chordata > Amphibia > Anura > Pelobatidae > Pelobates > Pelobates cultripes. The sequence goes on along the minus strand of OW240918.1, from coordinate 37,270,246 downwards.
CAGGTAACCGTCTTAAATATTCTTTTATTTTTCTTAGTTGCAAAGTCCAGATGTCCAGAAAGTGGTCAATATATTGCACTCAAAGAGGAGCAGCTATTATGACAGTTTTGTGGAGTTGATATCCGAAGTGGAAGAAGGTATCTATATATCACCATCAACCTAGGTATTGAAACTATACAACTGTTTGGGACCTATACATTAGACCTGAGAAAATAGGCAGATGTCAGCAAGGTATGGGAGGCTTTTTCTTACAGAATAATCTGTGACAAAACTACCACAAGTTGCAGGATGCCCATCGATTGGCCCTCAAACTTTGGGCCCCCGTGATGGGAATCTCTGATCGGGTGTTGCGGCCCTTTAACAGTGTGACCGGGCCCCTGTCAGGCCAGCAGTGCTGGGAAATGTTCCTATAGCAAGAGCCACATGGGGAGGAAGAGAGGAGGCACAAAGAGGCAGGATTAAGCATGCACTCATCCAAGACTCCCATCAGCCTCAGCCAGATCGACTGGACCACAGGGAAGCCACCCTGCTGCACCTAAAGGTTATGGGACCAAGAGAGTGGCTAAAATAGGAAATTACAACTTCTAGTGTGCATGTGTATCTATGTGTCAGTCAGAGGCGTAACTAAAAACTACAGGGCCCCGGTGTGAAAATTGCCCTGGGCCCCCCCCATGCATCTTCCTTCCTGCCCCCCTCGCCCCTCCATTTGTATAATATAACACATACAGATACAGACTCAAAGAATGATACACATTCAGATACACAAAATGACACTTGTACAGATACAAACACAGACCCGCAGACAGATACCAACAGTGACACACCCACACAGATACATAGGGCACACACTGACACACCTGCAGACAAACAGATACACATACAGACACACGTGCAGACAAACAGATACACATACAGACACATATGCAGATACACATACAGACAAACAAATACAAAGATACACATACAGACACACAGAACACATGCAGACACACACATGCACATATAGACATATACACATATAAACACACATGAAGATACACATACACACTTAATGACAAACATTCAAATACACAGAATGACACATATAAACTGTGACACACATACAGATACATAGGGGCACACACTGACAAACAGATACCCATACAGACAAACAGATGCACAGACACAGATATACATGCAGAAAAAGATACACAGACAAAGAGATATACATACAGACCGACACACACACTCACAGATACACACATTCAGACACAAAGATATAGAGATACAGACATTCTCACACACACATACAGACATTCTCACACACAAACACATAGACATACACACAGATACAGACTCTGGGGTCCAGTGGTAGCTCAGGCTGATAGTAGTCAGAGCTCCCACTCCGACTCCCTCCTCTCCTCCCACATGGCTAGTTTAGCGGGGAGGAAGTGACAGCTTCCTCATAGCTTTCTGATGTCATCACTGGGGCCTGGTCGTGCTTGTAAAGTGCTGCAGCGCTGACCGGGCCCAAGGAAATGTATTACTATTGGGTGGCCCCAAAAACATGGGCCACCCGATGGGCCCATTTAATGCAGCCCCGGCAGTTGTTCTGACAGGGCGGCCAGGCTCCCTGGAGTGACGGGCCCAGTTGCAGCTGCGACTCCTGCGACCACAGTGTCAGTGTGTATATGTGTTTGTGAGACTGTATTTGTGGCATTATGTGTGTGTGTGTGTGTATGTGTATTTTGTTGCAGTTCGTGTGTGTCTGGCAGTGTATGTTTATATGTGCATACATCTGAACATTATTACACCAACATTACATACAACCATACCCATGCAGTCTATACGCGTACACTACATACAAATACATCACTACAATTAAATGACAACACCTAACCCAAACATCCTCTGCATTTAAACACCAACAATAGATACAAATACAGTGCTGCATCTAAATGCAAAAACTGCATACATACACAAAATGCATTCAAAGTCAAGGCTACACACAAATACACATTCAATACAAAAACATGCTAAATTCAAACACACAGACACTGCTAAAACATACAGCCCTCCAAGTATGGGCAAATAGTCTTTAACACTGATCCAGAAGATACATTGCTGTTTGGGTATTAGAAACAAGTTGGAGTGAGTACACAGATAATCAGGAGAGCAGTAACGGATATTTAGATGGTCAGGAACAGATAGGATCATGGACACTATGACCGCTTCCAGGGAGCTCAAAAATATGAGCTACCACTAGATCAGGAACCTCATGTTTTGGCACCTTATGAGGTGAAGGGGTTGGGTATAAAGGATGCTAAAACGTGATTGAGTGTCAGAAGATCTTTACACTTTGCATGTGAAGAACTTAATCAGTGTAGCAGAAAAGCCAGTGGTGGAATCACCAAACAACTGACAGGCAGAAGCTGTTTGAAACCACGCATGGTGTGATTGTGCGTTTCTGCCTTAGAGACCTGTGTAGCTGTATAGAATGATTAGTAATAAAATTACATGAACGAACAATCTTAAGACTTCGGTAAAGTTCTATTTGTTTAACGTAAATATCTTCATCGTACGATTTGCTCTTATATATTGAAAAATTATTTCAAATGTTTCCTTCTTTGAATTATTGCAGCTCTTTCAGAAGCTTTAGATATAGAATTGCATCTCAGACCTTTAAAATGCTACATTGCCCATTTGGAGGAATCCAACTTTGCAGACATGGAAAGTCTGTACAGTGCGTTATTCCACACCATATGCCTTATCTGGACAAATTCCAAGTACTACTGCTTTCCAGAGAGGATAATTGTTCTGCTGCAAGAACTATGCAATCTTCTCATTGATCGGGTAAGTGTAAAGAAATAAATTTCCATGTAACTGGCTAATATATGCCAAATTCTAATCTAGAGCAACAATGACAAACCATGGCAATGCAGGTTTCCACACTGCCAATGTCTTCCATCTTTTTTTTTTTTTGAAATTCTTTATTTTTGTGCAAAGATTAAACATCCATATGTGCACTGCCACAACAGCTGTGGCAGATAGATTACAAACATTTAGTAACATTGTAATGGCATTAAATAGAAAAATTTGCGTTATTTGGTGTTTAAGGGGAAACAGGATTGACAGTCAGCGCTAAATTCACTGATGTTAGAAAGGGCAAATTACCGGTGTAGCGATAATGGGTCATTACTTCATGGGTGCTGCTCTTTAGTAGGAATAATGTATAAATATATTTTAACGTGGTCTTTACGTCATGGGTGCTGCTCTGCAGTATGAATAATGTATAAATATATTTTAACGTGGTCTTTGACGGGTAGGGCTATGACTAGGTCTTAGGTGGGTATCTACCCTAGGCGCAGGCCACGCCTTCCATGCTACCCAGTCCACTGGTGCTGTGGCCGCTGGACGTTAAACACTCGCGGTACATGGATAGTTTTTGAGGTCTGCTGTGGTCTTGCTTGGCAGGGCGTTTAAGGCTTTTCTCTGGTAGAGAGATGAGGTAAAAATGCGAGGAAGTAAAAAATAAAGGCTTAATAAATAATATGCGAGTGGGCTTAGTAGGTCGTGCATTGGAGTGATACGTACATGGGAGGTAGTGGTCGTTTCGGCCTGGGTTGTTAAGTTGGCGTTAATAGCACCCAATATCCCTTGGGTCCTGGGGGGGGATGGGGAAGTGGGGGGAGAGCTCGGGCCCTACGGTATAGAGAACCGCTTTGCACTGTTCGTCTATCTGAGGGGCTAAAACAGTAGGATTAGTATTGGGGAGGGCATCAACAAGGAGCATAACATACTGAACTAGTTAGTGCTAGGAGTTCTCTCCTTCAGAGGGTATGTGGACAGTCTCAACCTGTGCCTGCTGCAGAACTGGGCACAAAAGGGACAATGTTCGTAACGTCCCACAAGCTTCCAGCGTGGGTGCTGGGGCGCGTAGTCTGCACGAGCCCCAGGCTGTTCAGGAAGGCACCGGAGTCATCGGGTGAGGTGAGTTGCAAGGTTTTGTCTCCCTCGGTGACTGTGAGGGAGTGGGTCGGCCCCCATCTGTACCTGATGCCGGCTTCTTGGAGGGTCAGGGTCACCCGACGGACTGAGCACCTCCAGTCCAGTGTGGCTTTGCATAGATCCTGAAGAACGGTGAGCTGCATCTCTTCAAATGTGAAGGGGCTCTGTGTCTTGAGTGCTTCTATAACCGCAATCTTGTCACGGAATGATTGGAATCGAATTAGAACATCGCGGGACGCTGCGGCTGGAGCCCTCGTGGATTTTGGGAGCCTGTGTGAGCCCTCTAGAGGGGTATGTTTTGTTTGCCTGGGATGCAAGATTGCTGAGAGTAGCCTTCGGAGGAAGTGGGGGAGCTCTTTGTCGTCAATTGTTTCTGCTATGCCCCTTATTTTTATATTATTTCGGCGCAATGCATCGTCTAGCATGTCCAGCCTGTCTTGCAGTGTCTTGTGTGAGGCCTCAAGTTTCTGGATCTGTGTGCTTGTGTCAGTTTGGCGTTGAATGACTGTGGATAGGTCCTCTTCAGTGACTCTTACCCGGTCAGTTACCGCCGTCACGTCTTCTCGCAGTATTGCCATATCGGCGTGAAACCAGTAGCGCACATTTTTCAAAAGGTTCACTATGTCCCCCTTTGTGGCTGGAGCTCCCAGGTCGCCCATGGGTGCTGTCACGAACGGGTCCCTGGCCTCTGGTATGGCGTCAGGGGCGTCCAGAGGTTCCTCCTCTGAGGATGAGCCGTGAGAGTCTGTTGCGGTCGCCATCTTAGAGGTAGGCCTTGCTTGAAAGAGATGCCCAATCTTCCTGCTGCTGTCTCCCGGGTAGGTTTTTAGCTTTTCAATCTTCTTCCCCATGATTTTGCACGGGTTGAGAACACTTGCGGGTGTCGATATGTGCCGTGTCTCGTGTTTTCTTTGTCGTTTTTGCCGTTTAGTATACGGAGCACCGCTGACATGCGACTGCTCGCTGTGATGGTCCGGCCACGCCCCCGTCTGCCATCTTTTTAACTACTTGTGAAGTCTCCGAGGATGCTTAATTAATTAGACTTTGTCCCAAATTAAAACTTGGTTTATATAACTTTAGAATGCATCACACTGAACTCAATTAATATGCAGGAATAAATATTTAGTGATCTAGTTTTGTAAGAGATAATGTTGTGTAAACCACACACTGTATATGGTGGATTCAGATATTCTCAGTACTTCTCATAATCTGTAAAATCTTCACATGCACAGTGAACGTACCCGGTTCTCTCATATAAAATGCAAGGGAAAAAGGAATAGTGGGGTATTATATATATATATAGAAGAATATATTCAAAATACTTCAAATGCTGTAATACTACACTATTCATCCAGTAGGTGGAGCTGCAGGAAGTTCATGGATTTCAGTAGAACGGGCAGTTTACCACTGTTGTCTCTGTGGTTAAAGGCACACTACACTACAGGCAGAAACCGATCTATTCGTTTTAATGCATTGAACAAATAATGCATTAAAAATGAAGAAAAAAAAAACAACTATCCAAAATAATACAATATTAAAAAAGATACCCATTTTTAAAGTTCTTTATTTTGTGCAAATCCCCACACATTACATCATGAGCCTTGAGATTGGTCTGTCAGGAACCTCTAATACTGGTCTATGGCATCTAACTAATCGATATGTATTGGCTAGAACTGCAACGGCATTCCAGATCAGGCACTCCTGGTTGAAATCTCTTTGCAGAAAATTTAAATGTGAAAGTCATTAGTCTCTAATAGTATGTAGGGTGGGTTTGACTAGCAGTTTCTGAAATTTGAGTTGCCATATTATTCCATTAATTAAGTATTGCAATGTTTTGTAATACCTTTTTTGATTGGACTAACAGAAATTTGCATGACAAGCTTTTGGGAATGTTCCTCCGTTGATCGATTCTAACTTTTAGAATGCTGTAAAATGAATGAATACAGAGAGGAACTTGTAGATGATATGTGATATGTTTATCACTATTGCTTATATATTTATTACTTTGTATTTTTATTATGATCGATTATCTGTTCCTTTTTGCTTTATTGTTTTTTATTGTTCTCTGAGTGTTTATCCTTGCACATGGATCTAAGCTACTGACAGATTGGAGGATATGTTATACATCGTTGACGCTTGATACCCCTTGTCTGGTCTACAATATGATAATATGCTGATTTTTTTTGTACCATTGGAAGTAGTGTATGAGAAGATATATGCAGTAATATGCTATGTAGCTATTTACTTTTCTTCCATGGATATATATATGTATTAGAGGGCACCAAATGGCAGACCTATTTCATATTCAATAATCCAACAACAATTAAAGGGACACTATAGTCACCAAAACAACTTTAGCTTAAAGAAGCTATATTGGTGTATAGATCATGTACCTGCAGTCTCGCTGCTCAGTTCTCTGCCATTTAGGAGTTAAATCACTTTGTTTACAGTTTGGCCCTTGTCACACCTATATGCCTATAGTATCCCTTTAAATTTGTATTAAGTTTTGATTTTTTTTTTTTTTTTTAAAGTTCAGCCCACATATTTTTATGTATGTTACAGTTTTGTCCTTCTCAAAGCTCTGACTTATAAACATGATCAAGTTTAGTATATTTAAATTACTATAAAATTATTAATTTTTTTTGCAGGCAATAAACTTCTTAATTCCGGAGGAGATATTTAAAATGGAGTTGGAAGAAGGGTTGGAAAGAGTGCAGCAAACAATGCAAACATTTAAATCTTTCAAAAAGACGTTCTCAGTATACAAAGATAAAATATCCACCAGTTCTACAAACTTGGAAAATGTGAAAATGTGGGACTTCCCGTCCAAGCTGGTATTCTTTAGGTTTGATAGTATCCTGGAACGATTACTTTACATAGAGGTAAGAAAGGTCTGGGCCATTAATGATTGTTATAAAAACATCTGCTAATTATTTAATACTCTGTATTTTTTTTTATTAAAGTTTAAAATAAAGCAAAACCATTTGGTTCCACAGTTTGCAAAACGGGCCCAACATGAGCTTCAGCCTGAGTGAGCATTAAACATATGGACCTGGGTTGGTCAAATCCGGTCTATTTCTTCAAAATCTGAACTAATTCCCCTATAGTTTTCCTTTAAAGGGACACTATAGGCACCCAGACCACTTCATCTCATTGAAGTGGTCTGAGTGCACTGTTCCTGTCCCCATTAGTCCTGCAATATAAAACATTGCAGTTTTGGAGAAACTGCAATGTTCACATGCAGCCACTAGAGGTGCTTCCTGGAGTTTCACAGAGTTTGACTCTGCTCTGCGTGAGGGCATCCAGCACCAGAGGAAACCCCATAGGAATGTATTGTGGGGGAAGGGGTTGCTGGTGCTGTTGTGGCTGTGGAATATGTTAGTATTAGGAATACATTTTTATATACCTAACACTATAGTGTTCCTTTAAGCAAATAAAGCACAGAAATAATAAGTTCCTACTGCATGTTTGCATTTGTAATGCATATTTAAATCCACAAATCTCTGTTTCTCCTTGTTTCCATTGTAAGGCATCATGCTTAACCCTAACTGACCCTTGACGTCTGTGTGACAAGTAACTAGGACTATTCCCTAAACCACAAATTGTTGGGTATTGCAAATTTTAGGCAAAAAGTAGAATACAATTATTCCACTCAATTATATTAACCTGGCTCTATAATATTCTGAATTTTGTATTCGGCTTTAAACTCTCTGCAATTGACAATTTATTAATAAACCCTTACGTCTTACTAGTTTCTTAATAACTTTTTCATTAGTTACAAAAATACTTATGAAAGCTTCCCTACCACAAACAGTTCATTCACATTTTAAGCAAATAATGTGATAGTGTGTTTATATTTAGGCTCAACCCAAAACAGGGTTTAAAATCATGGCTCAGGTTTAACCAATGATACCTTAGATGATATTACCAATGATATAACTGTTAATTTTTTAAAACTTTTTGTGCACATAACTGTATAATAAAAGATTCTATGAATCCCTTGCTTGAGTTAATAGTTATTAACTTTGTTATCGGGAAGCTATCGCTAAACCCCAGGTTGACACTGTGCATCTCTTACATATTCATATACAAGCTTTCACACACATTGAATATTCATTTATGAAAATGGAAGCATTTCTAACTGTGCTAATGATGCTTAGCATATCTATTAAGCCTACAACATCAGTTAGAAATGAAAAAGCACCAGGACACTTTAGTAATTATTGCTGCAAGCGTGGCTGATTTTACGGCTTCGTACGTTGTGTGGCATTGGTGGTATAGTAGTATGTCCAGGTGACTGCTGAATGTCTGAACATAGGTCAGGCGGATTGATTTCATAAAAGTAAAGTATCCATGCTTTAAATGCCTACGCGAGGAGCAATGTCGTATATATTCTCCAGATAAGTCTGGATTAGAGAAAAAAAGAAAACATAAAACATTCCTATGTTAAATATCATAAACCCAAATGACCTTAAGGCTCCGTTTCTTAAAGGAACACTCCAAGCGACATCGTGCCCTGACACTCACCCAATATATGTAGTCAAACCATGTGCTAATCAATTTACTTCGGGTCCACCAAACGCCAGTCACCATCTCTTTGCTGTATGCAGGCATTATGACCATGCACATATATTATTGTCACCTTCTTTTGGTAATTTTAGGAAGCTGCATGACCTTAACCCCTTAAGGACACATGACATGTGTGACATGTCATGATTCCCTTTTATTCCAGAAGTTTGGTCCTTAAGGGGTTAACTATCATCTGGTTTCTTGCAAATACACATAAGCAAGGTATTTATTAGTTATCTAGTTATCTATTTTTGTTACACCTACTGTATGTGACAAAATGGTACATCTATCTGAAAAATGTCGAGATAAATAAACATAAAACATTTTACCCCTCGTAGTATTAATTTTTTTTTTATCTCAATATTTCTTTATTTAAGTTTTTTTAACAAATACAATTTATATCAATTTACATTTAAATATTCAGTCACTCAAACACAAATACATAATGATTCACATTACATATAAATGTACTACATTCATATCGGGGGTTCCAAGGATAAAACTTTTACAAATTCAGAATATCAAGTATCTTTTAACTTCAAGTTCAGGGTAGATCTTACATAGTTGAGAATTTGTTTAGCCAATTTTCATACATAACATTTTTTTTATTTGAGAAATATTATTTATCGTAAGCGATTTTTCCATATTCAATTGTGTTTTAATTTGAAAGAGTATATGTTGTTTTTGAAAGGGTAAGGAGGACCTCCAATTTCTGACTATTATAATTTTCATAGCTATGAAACAATGAACAGCAATACAGATATCATTTCGTGATTTTAAATTCCAGTTTACATGTAATAATGCAACTGTAGGTGAAAATATTAGTTTTATACCTGTCAGATCATAACACATCGGCAAAACCACCGTATGTGAATATATGAACCCAAACTACTACCACATCTCCAACACGTAGGGTCGCAATTCTGATACATTTTGGCTAATTTATTTGGTGTTAAATATCATTTGTTTATAACTTTAAAATGTCACTCTATCAAATTCAAGCAATGTATATTTTTAAAAGTATGTGACAAAGAGGAGCACCATTCTTCCAGTGTTATTGTTAATTCAAGTTCTTGCTCCCAGTAATTTATTATTTTCGTTGGGTTATCATTAAGTAAGTCTAGAAGGAGATTTGCTTTAGAAATTACTTTATTAACATAAATATTGCCAAATATATTTTCCATAAGACCTGCTGACTGAAATTAAGATTTTAAAATATTGATATCTAGGAAATTTTTAATTCTTAAATATGTAAAAAATTCCCTATTTGGGACTTGAAAGTTTTTCACCATTTCTTGAAATAGAATGATCTTATCATCTTTCATTATTTGTGAAATTGAAATTGTATCTTTATTTGGCCAATTCTTTAATGATAAGTCTTTCATATTTTGTTCTAGTACAGTTAATTTACAGTTTTTTGTTATATATTTGGCAATTCCCAGAGCTTTTATTATTTCCTCTCAAACTTGTAAAAGTTGATATAATATTAATGATGTGTCTGTAAGGGCCTCTATATGTTTCTTATCACAGTTTAACCATAGATAATACTCCAAATTCCTTGTTTTAGTTGCTTCTGCTTCAATAATGTACCAAGGGTCTACATTCACATGTTGCTCTTGTAATTCGCATAATATATAAGTTTTGCGTTAGGAAAGTTTAAACCCTGTTTTGTCTTTTTAGAAAGTGTCTTTAATCTGTTCCTGGGCTTTTTATTCTTCCAGATATAAGATGAAAAACTGTCTTGAATCAAATCTAGCCAGCTCTTCGAAATTCTGTGAGGAAGCATTGCAAATAAATAGGACCTTTAGGGTACTATATGTGCGTTTACAACATTTATTTTCCCCCACCATGATGTTTACACATTTCTCCATTATTTTAGTGTTTTATTAGTATATTTTAATAATTCCATTACATTCAATTCCATTGTATTTTCCACTCTAGCTGGAATTAAAACTCCTAAATGATTTATTACTTTTTTAGTCCAAATAAAGTTATATTCTTTTCTCAATTTTTCTACTATCAATTTATCCTTATTTTTAATAAATTGCCATGGATTTTAGTGTATTTAATTTACAATTTGAAACCAAAACATATTTATTAATTTTTCCTTAATTCTGGTAGAGATTGTTCAGGAGAAGTCATTATAATTGTAGTATTGTCCGCATATAGCGACATATATATTTTCTCCTCTCCCTTCTTTGCTCTTTACCCAGCACCTCACCTCAGTTTTTCTGATTTTCCTTTGCTTTTTCTTTCTCTCCTCTCCTCTCAATCTTACTTTTGTCTCTTTCTTTTTCAGATTGCTGATATTATTATTCAGAATAAATTACAATTTTAAACCAGCCATAAAGATAAAAAGAAATGTAAAACTTATCTGAGGGAGCGTCTTTCCCTTTGCCAGCTCCGTTTTTTTTTGTTTTGTTTTTTGCAGTAGCCGACCAAACCTTTGTTGTTTTATGTTTGTGTACTTCTCATGTCCGGCTTATTCAAATCCAATCTATCCCATATATAAATGCTGTTCTAGGTAGGAATTGCAGCTGGTACTCTGGAATCTCTCATATCAGCAATTTATTCCCGCCTTTCACCCGAGGCTACAGCCGAACAAAGAGTCGTGTTGGGAGTCCCCACTTTAATGCGAACAAGCCCATGTGTCTGTCATTAGTCGGCCGTCCTACCGGAGCTCTGCCACACTCCACCTCACTCCATCACGGTAGCCCCTCCTCTTCCGCCAGAGCGTTACCACGTCATGATGCGCACCCCACCATCTTTAAACTTCACCAGCCGCTCGTAGTATTAATTTAAATGATGAGCAAATACATTTTAAAAATCTATTCTATGCTATTTTGTCCCATGTAAGCATCCACTCTTTCAAATTAATGTATTATGCTTTTCCCCTCAAAAGATCTTATTAAAGATGTGGTTACATTTTCAGGGTTGTGCCTGAAATAAATCAGGCGCTTAATTTTATGCTAATGCTACAGAGTACAGTTTGGATTGGTATATGTAACAGAATAAAAGAAAACAAGTAAAATACAAAAAAATAAAAAATTGCTAAAACTGTGCTTAATATTTACAGACTGACTTCTATATCGATCTGAGAAAGATGCTGCAAGATTTTGTTGTAGGAAAAATTTAGTGACCGTTTCCTATGAATTGTTTTTTTATCTGGTTCTAACGATATATGCTTTGTAGTGAGGTAGTATTAAATGTCAGAAAATTATAATCTTGTTGAAAATCACTTTATCTCCATAAGTTTCTAAACTTCGAATACGATATCTGGAAGATATTAAACAAATTGATGTAATTTTCTATTTTTTTTTTTTTTTTTTTTATGTTCTATAGGAATTATTTACAGCAGCCATCGATTTCTTAAAACTGGAAAAAATTGAAATTGGTGGCTTTAGAGGGAAAATTCTTAGTGAAGAGGTCCATATCATGAGCGAAGAATCAAATGAAATATGGCGTGCTCTCCAAGAAAGCAAATATGATCCTCTTGACTATACTGACACGGTAATAATTTATAAATCCATGCCACAACACCTCCTTGGTTGTCAATCTGAGCAGGAAGTGGTAGGTGCTCTACAGTAAAGCGAGCCAGTCTTTACATGGCAAGGACTTGTCCAGCCAGCTGTAGTACAGCTATCAATGTCTGTCAACGAAAATAATTTGTGTGTGTGTTTATAACTTGATCATAGATGCATTTCAATGAGAAGACGCTGATTTGTCAGTATGCTGGCATAGACTGAAAGTTGCTTGCAACAGCTACAGACACCAGATCTGGCTATTTTCCCCCCAATATACTACGAAAGCAAACAGGCAAAACAAAATATAAGTGGCGGTTTTGATACTACCTCCCAGGATTGGCAATCCCTCTCTTCTATAAATATCCAATATAAAATATATATTTAATGTACTTTATTAACTATTTCAGTGTGCCACATTAAAATTCTTTGTACCGTGGCCGCCACTTATATTGGCAACCCTGGTAAATATGAGCAAGCAAGGCTGTGAAAAGTTGTCTTTATAGTTTAACCTTTTGATCTTTTGTTTAAAAAACACAAAAAAAATTCTCTCATGGATATCAAGCAATTGTAAACACAACACAGGTTTATAAAGACAAAACAAAAAAAATATTAAACATTATATTTGAAGTATAGTCCCATTGATATTTCAAATTGTTGTACACCTGGATGACTAGGAAAAATAAATTGTTCAACCATGACTTTCTGTTTCATGTGGGTATAAATATGAGGTAACACATCTGCCAAATTACCTTAGTCATTCATCACAATGGGTAAGACCAAGAAATATAGCTTGCAGAGCTTCATAAAATGGGAAGTGGCTATAAGAATATAGCACAAGCATTGAAATGCCCATTTCCAACATCAGAGCAATAATTAAGAAGTTTCAGTTAACTAGAAATGTTATGAATTAACCTGGAAGTGGATGTGTGTCTATATTGTCTCATTGCACTTTGAAGAGTACGGTTCGAGTGGCCAAAAAATCTCCAAGAATCCTAGCTGAAGAATTGCAGGAGTTAGTTGCATCTTGGTGTCAGAAAGTCTTCAAAACTGCAGTCTGACGTCACCTACATCACCAGAATTTGTTTGTAAGGGTTTCAAGAAAATATCCTCTACTCTCATCCAAAACCAAAGTCAAACATCTTCAGTTTGTCAAACACTACAATGGAACTTCAAATCGGATTGAGTTCTTTGGTGAGATGAAATAAAAATTGAGCTTTTTAGCAATAAACAACAGAAATGGGTTTGACGCACACAGATAAGTAGTCGTATGAAAAATAACCTCGTGCCCTGGGTTAAATATGTTGGTGTTCCGTTAATGGTATGGGACTTTTTTTCTGCTAGAGGACTTGGGTATTTTGTTGAGGTACATGGCATCATGGACTCTATCAAATATCAACAGATATTGAATGAACACCTGGCTACCTCTGTCAGGAAGCTTAAAATGAGCAGTGGTTGGATATTCAAGCAGGGCAATGATTTAAAACATAACAAATTCAACACAAAAAGTGTTTACTGACCACAAAATCAAGATCCTACCATGGTCATCCCAGTCCCCATAGAAAACCTGTGGGGTGAACTGAAGAGGAGAGTCCACCAGCAGCATGGTCTCAGATCTCCTGACATACATTCTCCAACCTCCTCAGGCATTATAGGAGGTGACTCAGTGCTATTGTCTAATATAAGGGAAGTAGCACAAAGTATTGACTAAAAGGGTGCTAATAATTGTGGCACACATATATTTAACAAATATTTTATTTTCTTGGATAAACCTATGTTGTTTGCAATTGTTTGATATCAACGAGATCAGAGTATGTTTGTGTAGTTTGTGAACAAAAGATCAAAAGGTTAAACAATAAAGGCATTTTTTTTTCACAGCTTTTTTGCTCAAATTGACCAAGGGTGCCAACATTTGTGGAGGGCACTGTAGATATTTCATACTACTCATTATATGCCCATATCTTTTTAGAGGGCAATTGTCCAGAAAATATTCCCAGTTCATTCAATTAATTTAATTACTGTTTTTCCATTTCAGTTAACATTAGCAATAACACACTTTAAAAAAAATAAATTAAAAAAATCATCATATGTGAGATGTTATATATATATATATATATATATATATATATATATATTCCAATAGTCATTTACATAATTGCTTAAAAGGACATTATATTCACCAAATCAACTTTTGTATCTGTCAGCCCAAGTCACACCTGGCCTGACTGTGACTTACACAGACTGCATGAAAAAACAATGGTTTCTTTTTCAATGAGATGTTAAACTTGCTTTAGAGGTATTGATCTCCTGCTCTGTAAATTGAACTTTAATCCCATACAGAAGGCTCATCTAATGTCTAGCATGCTATTACTAGTACAGGAGATAATAAATTCTAAATTAAACAGAATTTGCAACAAAGTAAGTGTAAACATTAGATCTCACTTTGCAGGAAGTGTTTAGGAAGGTTGTGCATGTTAGTTGTAGAGAGGTGAGACTGTACAAACAAAGGAATTTAACTCCTAATAGGCAGAGAATTGAGCAGTTAGGCTACAGGGGCGTGATCTATCCACCAAAACTGCTTCATTAAGCTAAAGGTGTTTTGGTGACTATAGTGTCCCTTGACGTACAAGTTATCAATGTGAAGACTTTTTATTTAATTCATGCAATATATTGTAATGTATAATTATGTCATAATAAATGTAAAATGTAAAAAGCCGTTGAACTATTACACATGGATCAATTTATGTGGAATGTATTCACTAAACATCAAATTATAGTGAATTAAACTCAGGATGGCAAAATTCAGATTTTCAAATTCAATACTTAAAAATAATTCTCAAATTTGGTTCTAGTCACATTTTGGCTATTTTTGCCTAAATTATGTCATTTGGTTTTCAATTTGCTACTGTTTGTAGTTTAGTAAAAATGTCTGTGTTATTGATTTTGTAACCTTTTTTTGTTGTTGTTGTTTATTTTAGGGATTTCTGTCTGATTATGTAAAATACAGTCAACAAATAAATGACTTTGACCATCATTTAGGAAGGATTCTAAACTTGGCCTTTGAAGAGTCAAGCAGCCTGGAATCCGCTTTTAAGGTAATGACAATTTTTTTTTGAATATCTTTTTATTTAGATAAGAGAATCAGTTTGTTAATTTTGTATAGGATATAGCATATCGCAGAATAGTACTACACTCGCAGGTCTGTATCAATTAGATGTGAGTAACATACAAAACTGGCAAGTCTCAATTTTTATTTTTATTTCTTTGCAAATCTTTGTTGTTGTGCAGGGAAATAATATAGCCGTGCATGCAGTGTCCCCAACGACACATATTGTCACAAGAGAAAGCATAACATAGATAACCGTACAGTAGGTCAGCATTGTGGGCATACTGCACTTTTTTAAAAAAGAATGACAATTTTAATGACAAATCAAATAAATTGAAATCAAGAGGTGTATGTCTAGCTACCTAGCTTGCAACAGGAAAATGACGCAATATAACAGCCAAGAAAAAAACTCTACATTGTCAGGATTCACTAAACTCTGAATTTTTACAATTTAAAAATTTTAATCGCAAAATATAAGCAAAAATATCAGATTTTTGAATAAAATCTCAACTCCTGCTATAATTGCAGCTTATCTATTGTAGGTAAAATTTTGTAGTTCAAGACTTGATTATCTTTCAGTGAGTAAACCCTTTATGTTGGGCAGTTAAGTGTAATGATAATAAATCACTTTTTAAAGAGAACTATTAGCTCCAACTCAAAACAATTTAATGGACCCACTCACATTTTAATCCATATTGAAAGGGGATTAATTGATGTTACTTTTATTTAATTTTTTTTCATTATCTATGGTACAGTGAAAGGTATATATCTTTGGATATCCTGCGCTAAACAGTAAAAAGAGTTGAATAGTCCAGCGAAGATGCAGAGGGCGTAGTAAGATCCAATGTCAACATAATGAAAGGTGCACGGAAGGTTAAAAAAACAAAAGCTAGACAATTGGTAAAATAAAAAGGTTTACAGCGGGCAAAATTGCTGTCGGGAACAACTTCCTACTGAGTGAAAAACAATTTTAGCTGCATCTGTGTAAGAATACCCCAACGAAAGGACAAAACATTTTAAAATCATCATTAAATTGTAGATAGGACAGTGACTGTCCAGGTGGCATGACTACGATGCCAGGTGTGTTCATAATGAAGGTCCGTCTTCCGTGGATTTCGCATACAGTTGCGTAAAGGTAACTGACCTTTTACCTGGAGAGGGGTCACTAGAAACAAAATGGAAAAAATGATTGTCTTCTAAATGCAGCAATTGCAATAGAATTATGCGGTAGCACCCACTAATTCTACTGCCAGTCACTTGTGAGAATCATGAACATTTAAAGACACCGTGACCAACAGGTAATCGTTATGTAGTTTGGCCCTATGGTTACATAGTCTGGTTTATAGAGTCCTGCTGATATTACACTTTTAAAGGAAGTAATACATTGCCTTCATGTTTTTGTTTTATTTATTTATTTAATCATTTTTCACTGGTCTGTTTCAATAACAGAATTAATTAACAAAGAAAATCCATACCCACAAGAACAGAGCTCCTACGGAGCCAAGCACTATAATTTTAAAGAACGTCCTATCCATATAGAAAGAAAAACTTCTTAAGTTCTTGGGGGTCTTTTTTTTAAACTATATATTTGCTGGTGTCCCTTTTAGAGTCAATAAGTGACACTTTAGTGTAAATTTTTACGTTTACTGAAACAATGCCAGTATTTAGCTCTGACGGGGTGTGCGAGGACCAAGGGAGATCAGAAATCATATGGTCCAAACAAACATTTAGAATATAGACTACACAATACACATACTGTCTAAAACACAACAGTTTTCCAACCACCTCCATCAACCTCCACCGACCACCACAAGGACTCTACGAAAAGTTTTAAGGAATTATAGCAATGATACTTTGAGATTATGTACATTCTGCTTTCATATTCTCTCAGCCATGTGAATCCATACATAAAATTTCAAACAACTGCAAAAGTAGATTCATATCCGTTGACATTTGTAACCTATGCCAATCTTCCCTAACCAACTTACTAGCAGAAACATAAATTGAGAAATGTATAGCCTAGCAATCTAATTGATAAAACATATGCATATGTAAATAAAAAAGTAAAGAATACTTAGTTCCAGCAATTGGGGTATCAAGGAAGGTTAATTCGTATATTTCTTGCAATGTAAAGTCTGTGAATTGTTGCAGGTTTCAGCAGAATAGAGTAAAATAAAATATGCGTGTGTTGAGTTTCATTCCAAATTGGCTCAAAATCTGAGAATGCTTTAAAGTTAGTTCAACTTACAACAGGGCACTGCTTTCAATCATTTAATGAATAGTGGTTTAGTGGGTATGTCTCTGCCCTGTTCTACCCCGTGCTGCATAATTACATTCTTGCTTTGACCGCTTTTTGCTAAAACCCTAAATTGTTGAGTTATTTGCATCTGTATATCAATTAATGTGAATGGTGTCACGTGTTGGTACGTGAATTCTGCAAAAATGGAATGTATAGAAAATGTCTCAAATTAGGGACAGCAGATTCTACCTTGTTCCCTGCTGCTCCCATACAGTGGAAGGAGATGGGGGCTCCCTGTGAAGCCCCACCCCCCACTAGCGCAAGGTGTTCTATGGGATCTGTATTTATCTGGTATTGTTTTTTCCAGATTTTGGGGAATCTTTGTAATTTTCTTTTTTTGGGATCTTTGTAATTTTTTTTTTTTAAGTGGGAAACTATTAAAGAAAGCTCTGACTACAGAACCCCAATAATTGTTTTAATGTATTTAATGGGTTTTTCAATGCTTTGTGTGAGTTTAATTTTCAGGACAGTAGCTTAGAAAAATAGTACATTCAGCTGCAGTGCTGAAATTATGAATTCAGTGCCAGCTAATGAGGTTTCACATGCATAATGGAGGTTTGACTATGTTGAAAGTCTAAAAACGCTTTTACCCTTAGAGAGTGGATTCCGTTTGGACTTTTCTTATAGCCATTAAGGGAGCAGCAGGTGTAGAATGGGCTGATGCTTTCTGTTTACAGTCCATTCTTTCTAAGGTTTTTATCGGAGACAAAATAAATGTCTGCAGCTTTAAATCTACATTAACTCCCGCTGTACGGTGTCATTGAATTGACAGGGTGTTCTTAAATATATAATTGTCGGTATTTTTCGGCTAACGTGTGGAGTTAAATCCACAATTTTTCTTAGTTCTGAATGATCATTTGTTATCCATTGTAGAACCAGTGATAATACAATAAAACCAGGGTTATTTGATAATATTCTTTACTTGCTATTTTAATTTTTTTATTTGATATGAGTAGGAAAAATAAAACCTTGTTACAGTGAAACTAAAATACTGCTCCATTTATAAGAAGACAGCGGCACTACAATACATTTAAAAAAGTCACCACTTATATGATACTATTAGAGTATGTTTTAGGGCAGGGGTGGGCAACCATTTGCACTCCAGATGTTGTGGACTAATTCTCCCCTGATGCTTTGCCAGGATGACGTCTATAAGAGAATTATGGGAAATGTAGACAATAACATCTGGAGTGCTGAAGGTTGCCTAGTGTGGCAAACCTAGCCACTTATTTACATTTTTGTGATATTGTTGCTTTAAGACTGCCTGAAATGTCCATGTTCCCTATTCTGTGTTTTATGTGAACAAGAGCATTCGTATGCTGGCGGCACGAAAGCCGCCAGCATTCATATAGTAGTTTCACGAACAGTGAATTTCAACACTGTTCGTGAAACGAACAAAGTACCGAATGGGAGACCACACACAGGGGGTCGTGTGGCACCCATTACGGTTTGCAACAATGTATCTCTCGGCAGTTAATAGATGTTCAGGGTGCCGCCGTTCGGATACCGACCACGCAGCGGCGGCCATCTTGGATCCTTTGTTAGCTCAGCGGTGTTTGGTCGTCGAGTGCCTGGAACTAAAATCGTCTACTCGACGGCACGAATACCGCTGGACTTCCAGGCCGTTCGGGAGCTCCGGTCTTTCGGTATTTTATCTCTACATGTGTATTCGGGACTTTTATGAAGAATTTGTATTCAACTGTATTTCGTGTGGCGTTCGGCTAATTGTGCTGGCATCTGAGCTGTACTTTCACGAAGTATGCGCTCAGATCCCAGCTATCTGCTGAACGTTCATTCGGTACAATAGCACGAATAATATTGGAGTTATGGATTTTTATGTAGAAAGCCAGATCTGCTGTACGGAGGGATAATCCACTTAACTGGATATTCTAGTAGGAGTATCCCTCTCGTACAGCGGTGCATGGTGGGAGAAATGTTCTGTATGTTAAGTTCCCCATGTAGTCCCCTAATGTACAACCCCTGTAAAGTCAGTAAGGAAACCCCTTGCATGGGGAACCACATAAATAATGGAGCTTGTGAATAAAACCTCAGTTGACTCCCAGCCTATGTGTCGTCTAGTTCTTGGGAGGGAAGGATCCTTATAACGCTATGCTGTACTTGCTTTACTAGATTATTGTATGTTTTTCCTGTCTACCAGTGGAGATACTGTGGAATATACTACCTCTCCACTACACCTACCCCTTCTTTAAGGTTTAAGGGGAGTTAGAGCTAAAGTTCATGAGCACTTGGAGTATTTAGGGTAAGGGTTTTTTAGGACTTGGGGAAAATTACGTTTAAGGGGCTCATAGTAAGATGGGAATTAAGGTTAGAAGGATAATCCCTTCAAGAGTATATGGACAGTAACTCTCATTTGACTAAGCAAGGGTGCAACTCAGGAATGGGATTGTGATAATTGGTTGGAAATAAATTTAAAGATAACATTTTTATTACTACATTTGTATTTATCTTTAACAGGGGCACAAGGCGAGAAAGAGTTAAAGATTGCAAATTTCCTATTAGACTCATAGAAAATGTATATAAGTCCAATTTAAATTTTTTCCTGCGGCCTCCTTTTACATTGATGAGTATAATTTCATTCCTTTCATTCCTTATCACTGCGGTAACCCGAGATGTGCAGTAATTACTCAGAACTCTGAGACTATTAAAGTACAGGATGCCAAAACCATCTCACTCCTGACAGTGGTGAGCAACAACCATCAATAGTGTCTAGTCGGCTAACTTCCTATGGTCCAGCCATAGTTAAACCATTTATACCTGCCTCATGTCTGTCACAGAGTCATACCCTAACTTACAGGAATAGCAAATCCCACAAACAGAGGTACTAGAATGATATATTACCGGGCCTTAGAGTGGCCGGGCATAGCGTTAATAAAGCTAAAGACAGAGTCAATAAAAGCCAAGATCGGGGATATAGAAATACAGATAAATGGAATAACCGGTCCCTTCAGGATACCAGAAACACTCAAGGTAAAAAACAAGCCGGATCAGGATACCAGAAATACTTCAGGTTAGAAAAAAGCCAGATCAGAATACCAAAAATACTCCAGATCTGAAACAAGCCAAGGTCAATATCACAATATAAAAAAAGAGAATTTCTATGAGCACCAACGTGTTTTAAGGCAGAAACCACAATAGGGCAATGAACAAGGGCCCACATTAGCTTTATATAGGCTAACAAACTTTCTGCTTGGTCTACGTCATCTCTGCAACTCTAAATTGATAAAATATGGGGTCGCCTAGATGACACCGTCACGTTAAGGATTGGCGTGATGCGATATAAATACATAAATGAAGTGCAAATACAGCGGGCAGCGTCTATACTATTACAGGGAAGAAACAGAAGCATGGATTTTGGCAAGTTGTGTGTAATGAGTTTCTCTGTCAGCGG
Source organism: Pelobates cultripes (assembly GCA_933207985.1). NCBI lineage: Eukaryota > Metazoa > Chordata > Amphibia > Anura > Pelobatidae > Pelobates > Pelobates cultripes. The sequence continues at coordinate 37,249,355 of OW240918.1, read as the reverse complement.
GCACATTGACCTCCTCCGTTCTAGTGCAGCCCTTGAGAAGCCTGGAAAGTGTCAGGATTACTGTTTGATACAGCACGTAGAACTGTACAGCACGGATGACAAATAAGTAATATATTACCAGTCCTTAGAATGGCCGGATTTAACGTACAAAGAATAGTCAAAAATACTAGCCGAGGTCAGGGAACACAGAAAGGGACACAGCGATGAGGAAAGCCAGGAGTCAGGATACCAAAATATAGAGAAGTCAATAAACAAAGCCAAAGTCAAAAACCAGGTAGAAAACTATAAACAGGAACGCGCTCTCGGACAACCACAAGGGAAACCACGACAGGGCACTGAGCAGGCTGAGAACTGGGCCTAAATACCCCTCCTTTAGTTCTGATAGGCTGTAACCGGCCTTTGACCCCAAAGTCAGTTACCAGGTTGCATTTGCATAATTGCTGCTCAGCATTAACCCTTCTGTGGATTAGGTTGCTGCTCGGCACAACTTTTCCTGTGTGGACAGTAAATGTCATTAACCACATTTCTATAAGCGGATGAATACATGACATTACCCCCCACCTGAAGAACGCCCACCGGGCGGACAGGACCAGGCTTGAGAGGAAATTTAGCATGAAAAGCGCGGATCTTACGGCCCGCATGCAGGTCAGGAGCCGAAACCCAAGAACGATCAGCAGGACCGTAACCTTTCCAAACAACCAAGTACTGTAAAGTGCCCCGAGAAAACCTAGAATCCACGATAGAAGATACCTCATACTCTTCCTGACCACCCACCACCACCGGAGGGGGAGGAACACAAGGAACAGTATATCTATTGCAGACAAGAGGTTTGAGTAAGGACACATGAAAAGTGTTGGGAATCCCTAAAGATGCAGGAAGAGCCAGAGAGTAAGACACTGGATTGATCCTACGAAGCACTCTATAGGGACCAAGGAATCTGGGGGCAAACTTCATGCTAGGGACCTTAAGCTTGATGTTGCGAGATGACAACCAAACCCGGTCCCCCACTTGGTACACCGGGTTGGCACTCCTACGCTTATCAGCAAAATGTTTGAAGCGTTCAGCAGCAGCCCCTAGAGCAGTTTGAACTTTAACCCAGGTATCCCGAATGGAGGCCAGACGCTCATCCAGAGCAGGAATGGCAGTATCAGAAAATACCGCAGGGAGAACCGTAGGATGCCTACCATTATTGACAAAAAATGGACTGTGCCCAGAGGAGTCATGAACAGCATTGTTTCTAGCGAACTCGGCCCACGGGAGTAGTTCGGACCAATTGTCTTGTGTGCTATTAATAAAACAACGCAAATAAACTTCTAATGACTGGTTAGCCCTCTCAGCTGTACCATTGGTCTGTGGATGGTAGGAGGAGGAGAAGGAGAGATCAATCCCCAATTGTTTACTGAACGCCCTCCAGAACCTGGACACAAACTGAGAGCCCCTATCAGACACAATATTGTGGGGGATGCCATGCAAACGGACAATTTCACGTATGAAAATTAGGACCAAATCTTGCGAAGATGGCAACTTCTTGAGAGGAATGAAGTGAGCCATCTTAGAAAATCGGTCTACAACCATGAGAATAGTAGTGAACCCAGCAGAGCTAGGAAGCTTAACAATAAAGTCCATGGATAAGTGGGACCATGGAATCTCAGGAACAGGAAGAGGCTGCAACAGGCCACAAGGAAGTGCATGAGTCACCTTAGAAACTGCACACACAGAACATGCCTGCACATACTCCTTTACATCTTTCCTGAATGAATCCCACCAAAAAGATCTAGTGATCGCGGCAGTGGACTTATTGATGCCCGGGTGTCCAGCAGTTATATTGTCATGGAACACTTTCATGATATTAACCCTTTCACATAGGGGAACGAACAGTTTATCACACGGTTTACCACATTTCTATAAGCGGATGAATACGTGACATTACCCCCCACCTGAAGAACGCCCACTGGGTGGACAGGACCAGGCTTGAGAGGAAATTTAGCGTGAAAAGCGCGGATCTTACAGCCCGCATGCAGGTCAGGAGCCGAAACCCAAGAACGATCAGCAGGACCGTCACCTTTGCAAACTGTACTGTAAAGTGCCCCGAGAAAACCTAGAATCCACGATAGAAGATACCTCATACTCTTCCTGACCACCCACCACCACCGGAGGGGGAGGAACACAAGGAACAGTATATCTATTGCAGACAAGAGGTTTGAGTAAGGACACATGAAAAGTGTTGGGAATCCCTGTCGTAATGTCAGGATTACTGTTTGATCCAGCACGTAGAACTGTACAGCACGGATGACAAATAAGTAACGTATTACCGGTCCTTAGAATGGCCGGATTTAACGTACAAAGAATAGTCAAAAATACTAGCCGAGGTCAGGGAACACAGAAAGGGACACAGCGATGAGGAAAGCCAGGAGTCAGGATACCAGAATATAGAGAAGTCAATAAACAAAGCCAAAGTCAAAAACCAGGTAGAAAACTATAAACAGGAACGCGCTCTCAGACAACCACAAGGGAAACCACGACAGGGCACTGAGCAGGCTGAGAACTGGGCCTAAATACCCCTCCTTTAGTTCTGATAGGCTGTAACCGGCCTTTGACCCCAAAGTCAGTTACCAGGTTTCATTTGCATAATTGCTGCTCAGCATTAACCCTTCTGTGGATTAGGTTGCTGCTCGGCACAACTTTTCCTGTGTGGACAGTAAATGTCATTAACCACTTTTCTATAAGCGGATGAATACATGACACCAGGTTTCATTTGCACAATTACTGCTCAGCATTAAACCTTCTGTGGATTAGGTTGCTGCTCGGCACAACTTTTCCTGTGTGGACAGTAAATGTCATTAACCACATTTCTATAAGCGGATGAATACGTGACAGAAAGAATGTAAGAGAACAGTTCTAGGAGAGAGGTCAGTATACCCCATCTCAGCCCTCAACTCCATCTCCTCTTACCCCTCCAGTGAGGACTTACTGGGCGACCAAAATGGTTGCATTAATCGCCACACCATGACAGGCCCTTAGGAGCTGTGTGGCTGCTAAAATTAATTGCCTATGTCAGCAATAAGTAAAGTTTTATCCACCTTATATTTCTTGCTCTTGCACACCATTAGTAACTGAACACTCTTCACAAAGTGGAGAAGGAAATATCAGGGTAATGGCCAAATATTTCCAGAACTTTTTCAAAACTGAGGGAACACATCCTGTCAGAATGGCTGCTAGCTCCAACCCCTCAAGAATTGTATTACAACAGGAATTACATTCCAACCACAGAACATATGGATCAACAGAAACAACTGGATTTGGGAAATGACTGAGATATTAGTGATCCTTCTCCATCCATCCATTCAATCAACCATCTATCAATCAATCAATCCAACGTAAACTATTACTTGCAATAAAAGTTTGACATATTTGACCATTTTTTTTTTTTTTTACTGTTTGAAAATCTAAATAGATTATTAAAAGGGGGTGAATAACTGTGGTTTAAATTAATTAGTAAAAATAAATTAGAAAGCAATTTGCATTTTGGAAGACACATTGGAATAAAAATTGCAGCCCAACAAAGTGATTGTCATAGTTCAGTTTAGCAAGCGATATAAGCTGGACCCCACGACCTGATGTATCAACGCTGAAAGCTTTTTGCAATCTGTTAAATCTCATTCCTAACAAAAGACGGGAAATTCATAAAAGACTTCAGAATAACTGGCTGCTCATTGACTGCATTTTATCAGCATATTATACTGGCACAATAGTTTAATAACAACCCTAATGTGCCTTCATTTTTTTGCTGGATAAAGAGGCTCTCTGAAAGTGCTTGAAACCTTATCTGCTGCAAGAGTCAAGCCGTTTGTATTGAGCTTTGATGAATCCGCCACAGATTTGAGTAAAGTGCTCAGTTTTATGTTTCATTGAAACTACCGACTGTGTTTGTTCTAAAAGACACAACTTTTTGACAGATATTGGGGCTGCCAGAACATCTTCAAAATTTGCCCATGAAAATAAATATTTGAAGAGCTATTACAACATGTATTACTACTTGTTTTAACATAACATAACATAGAATTGTGTGTCTTCCTGTTTTTAGTACAGCTTACTAATAAAGGATTCAGGTAAAAGAAACTGCAAAGAGTTTTATGAATAAAATCTGTGTTATGCAAGGCCAACAATGACGTTGTCGGACACTACACTATTAAAGGGCCTGGTCCGGCAACGAGCTCAGTTAGATAACAAAAAAAAAACAATAACGTTTTGATCTATGTTAAGTTTAATATTCATGGTACGTATGTTTTTTTTTAAACTTAAATAATTCAAGGACGTATGCACTCTACTGCAGTGTGTCTTCATCTGTGGTCAGTGACCGTGATTTCATTTCTAGCTATGATTAGCTGAAAAGACAACTGGCTAATCAGAATGCAGCTTTAAATTCAGATAGATCTCCTATGTCTCAATTTACCTTAAAAAGATGCAGGTGTTTTCTTAAACAAACTACCCTAGCTGAGAGCCGTGCCCAACAATGCAATCTGACCAAGCTTACAGTAAGGTTTATAAAAGTTCATTACGTTTTCCTTTGACCCCAAAAGCAATTACTAGGTTTCCATGTGCATGATTGCTGATTGGCACAACTTTTCCTGTCAGGACGGTAATGTTGCTCGGCACAACTTTTCCTGTCAGGACGGTAAATGCCATTAACCACATTTTTATGTGTGGATGAATACGTGACAGTTTACAATGTTTGCTTGCTGGTTTAAGAAAAAGGTGATGCATGTCCCTTTAACAACAAATTTAGGCAGACGGGAGAGGGCAAGGATACTGATTTAATTATATTGCTTTATTACATATCCTATTGTATCTTGCATGATGACCTTGCACTCTAAATATGAATATTAGTTTACTAGTGTTTCTTTCTTTTTTTCTTTATCCTAGGTTTTGCAAATCTTTGGTTCACTCCTGGAGCGGCCAATTATAAACTCTCTCTTTTGCCCAAATTATGTTACGCTTCTTTGTATGTTTGAACAGGAAATTAACTCCTGCAAGGAAATATTTTATAAGCAAAAAGAAAAAGTAAGTGGGATATGGTTATCTTAATATTTGAAGTTAAAATAACACAAAAAGAGAAAACAAAAAGTCTAAAACCATACACAATATACAAAGGAAAACAATACAATTATACAAGCCCCACATTCCCAGTTATTTCACACGTTACAGGGCTACAGGGTTACATGGCTGAAAAGAGACATGTGCCCATCAAGTTCAGCCTTTATCACATTTGTTTTTGCTGTTGATCTATTCTAAATAAAGGCAAAAAAACCCAAGCGCTTTCAATTTTGCAACAAACTAGGAAAAATTCATCCTTGACCCCAGAATGACAACCAGGTTTCTCCTTGGATCAAAAAGCTATTGCCTCACTAATTAAATATTCTATCCCTAGATATATTTTTGCAAGTACTTATCCAATTGCTGTTTGAACATCTGTATAGACTCTGATGAAGCCACCTCTGTAGGCAGATAATTCCATAGCTTTATTGTTCTTATGTAAAAATATTTATTTTGCCTTAGATTAAATCTCTTTTTTTCCAGTCTAAATGTGTGACCACGTATCCCAAATATAGCCCTGTTTATGAATAGATTGCCAGACAGAGTTTTGAAATGACCCAAGATATATTTGTATGATGCTATCATATCCCCTCTGAGGCACCTTTTTTTTCCCACTCAAAGTGCGAAATCTGCATCCAGGGATTACAGTTTAAGAGACATATTTGGAAGCATAATACATCATTATACTGTATTTTCATATATAATGAACACCACATTATACAGCAAATAAATGTATTAAAATATTACCTTGTATGTTTGCAGTGCAATAAAGCTTGATAAAGGCCTCTGTGTAGGCCTAAACTTTGCACTTTTTGTTTAGCTTGATAAAGGCCTTTGTGTAGGCCGAAACTTTGCACTTTTTGTTGAGCTTGATAAAGGCCTCTGTGTAGGCTGAATGTTACACTTTTTGTTCCAATGAACCTGCCTTTCTGCAGCAATCCTGAGTGCCAGGACCTAATTTATTTTATCTGCAGTGCAAAAAAGGACACACTGGACTTCATAAAAACATGCCTACAACTGCTGGGAACCTAAAATGGTCTCACGAATTGAGAGAAAGAGTAGTAAAACACAGATCTTCCTTCAACTTCCTTAATCACAGGTATCAAATGTAACTTTCAATGTACACCTATCTAAATTGTGTGTTATGAATATGCAGGTGGCGGCAAATGTCTGCATAGTATCTGGGTTTTCCCGATTCAAACTGCTACGTTCCGTGTTACATTCCTATAGTAGAAACACTTTATATAAAACGCTCTGTTTAAGAGTTTTATAAATCTGGCAATCTGGATACCAGACTCATAGGAGTAAGAATTCAAAGTGAATTTTAACTTAATAAAATAAAATAATAGCTAAAATATATAAATAACTTAAATAATAGTGGTGTAAAACTGGAGACATAGCAGACTTAGATAATGTTTTGAATTTGGCTATGTTTACATTGAATTTGAAATTCACTTTGAATTCTCACTTTTGTGAATAACCTTGCAAGTGTTTTGCTTTGAAATGTCCCAATCACCTGGATGAAGGTATAATCAAGCTTAAAACAAAATGCTCCCCTGTCTCTGCATAGTAAAACATTCAGTGCCGGATAGGCTGTGTTAGTATAGAGCAGGGGTAGGCAACCTTCGGCACTCCAGATGTTGTGGACTACATCCCCCATAATGCTCTTACACCCATAATGCTGGCATGGCGTCATGTGAGGTGTAGTCCAAAACATCTGCAGTGCTGAAGGTTGCCTATGCCTGGTATAGAGTATCAGTGTAGTTGAAATATATATATAGAAGACTTGACAGCCTAGTCAGAAAGGAGATTATACCATTGATTAAAAAATTGAAAATGGCTTATAACTTGTGTTAAACCTTTTTCCAGAAGATGCTTGGTTTTCTTTTAAATTTATATTAACAATTTTATATTAGCAAATTACATAACCCAGTTCACAAAGGAAAAGCCACGGAAACATTGCTAATGAAGAGGTGAAATAGAAACATTTCATATCTCCTCTTTGTGTGATTTCTCTATGCTGACTGCTAAGTGCAAAGGACAGAGCTTATAACAATGATTGACAGGACATTAAGATGCCGGCACCCAGCTTCAGGATCTAGAGGTGTGGATTGATATATTAAACAATATTTATCAAACCTCACAAATAGATATTTGTTAAATAAAGCTTTAACCCCTTAAGGACCAAACTTCTGGAATAAAAGGGAATCATGACATGTCACACATGTCATGTGTCCTTAAGAGGTTAAGTTAACATAGTATTAGCAATCCTGGGGAATGACAGTTTCCCTTTACGAATCTATGGGAACATTCACAAATGTAGAACAAAACACTTCTTATTATATATATTTCTCCAATAGTTCTATACCATGTGAGAATAAGATTACATATTTTTATAATGTTTATGCAATCACTTGGCAACCCCAAAGAATGTCCATTCCAGATAACTATAAATATTAGTAGCCTAATTAAGATCATAATTTAAAATTAAGTTAAAATGCCTAATTGTATAATAGTGTTTTACCTTCTATCTATTTTAATTAACGGTAAAATATGTTTATGGGGAACTCACTGTGAATTATAATTCTAATTTTTTGTAACTTTTTTTTCAACTTGACTGACTTACATTTTTTAAGTAATCCTGTAAGTGTTGTCAATTAATAATGAGATCCGAACAAGAGCAAAATAGCATATATTTTTCCACAAAATATGGATGATGCTTTAAGTGTTCCAGAAGCAGGTTCTACATTTGTCAAGGTCATCTGTGAATTTGTGCAAATCAGTTTATCAAAAACATTTCCTATCTGGAGGCCTGACATCGAACCTACTATATTTAACAAAACATGCTTTGAATACTGTCTGTTTTCAATCTTTAATAATGTAAAGTTCAACAAATGTTCCTTGCAGGACGCTGCGGAATGAAGAAGCTACCCTGATCTTCGAGCAATATGATAAATTCTTGGAACTTTTAGATGTACACGATGAGGAAATCTACAGAATATGGACTCAAGATCTCTGTGCATTGTGCGAGTCATATTTGAATCAACCAATTCTCAAGTGTGAAGATGATGGACTCTTGAAAACTAATTTTAACCCAAAAGTAAGCCAGAAACGCATGACGAGAATGCTAAACAAAGAGAGTTTAATGACACATAACCTGGGATTCTGGAATAGGTACATAGCTACTTTGTGATTCTTAGTAAGAGAAAGAATACTACATAAAAAATAAAAACATACCGTGTTTCCCCGAAAATACACCCTACCCCGAAAATAAGACCTAGCTGAATTTTCGGGGTGGGCTGCAATATAAGCCCTACCCCGAAAATAAGACCTAGGCATTGTACCTTTCGGCCCGGCGGGACTTCCTTCTTCTATGAGGAGGAGGAGGAGCGTTGCAGGCCGCGGCATCGCGCAACGTGATGACGACGTGCGCAGCGTCGTCAGTCTGCCTTCACGGATCTTCAGCGGAAGGATCCATTTCCGGGCGGTGAGACACCCAGTGGTCGGACTCGGCGGGCAAGGAAGGCATCTTTGAAATGTGAGTAGATATTTTATGTCTGGGACTGAATTAATTAAAGGGGGCGGTGAATTAATTAAAGGGGGGGCTGGATTAATTAGAGGGGGGTGGATTTATTAAAGGGGGGTTGGATTAATTAAACGGGGGGTGGATTTATTAGAGGGGGTGGATTTATTAGGGGGGGTGGATTAATTAAAGGAGGGGTGGATTAATTAGAGGGGGGTGGAGGAGGGGTGGATTAATTAAAGGAGGGGTGGATTAATTAAAGGAGGGGTGGATTAATTAAAGGAGGGGTGGATTAATTAAAGGGGGGTGGATTAATTAAAGGAGGGTGGATTAATTAGAGGGGGCTGGATTTATTGGGGGGGTGGATTTATTGGGGGGGTGGATTAATTAAAGGAGGGTGGATTAATTAAAGGGGGTGGATTAATTAGAGGGGTGGATTAATTAGAGGGGGTGGATTAATTAAAGGGGGGGTTAAATGTACATACCGGTACCATAAATAAATAAGCCCTACCCTGAAAATAAGCCCTAGTGTGTTTTTTGGGACTAAAATTAATATAAGACCCGGTCTTATTTTCGGAGAAACACGGTACTACATGGTTATTATCTGAAGAGTATGTGATTTGTATTTAATCAAAGCTCCTATGTCTTTCTCATGGAGCCTAGTTAACAACTTGAGAATAATGTAGAAGGACAGGGCCGGACTGGGGAAAAAATTTGTCCCGGGCATTTTTCAATCACAGCGGCCCCCTGAGAAGGGGGGCAGGGCCAGAGAGGGTGTGTTTTGTCATGAATAATGACAAGTACACCCCCTCTCAAAGTGAGCATGTTGGTTAAATGCGCAGAGCCCTGCTGCAGAGCTCAAGAATGGGAAAAAGGCCCTGTATTTGTGTCGCGCAGCGCAAGCAAATTTAATAACATGCTTGCGCTGTGTCTGCTTTTAACTCCATAAGTGGGATACCAGAGGACAAAAGGGAAAGCGTATGGTGCATGTGTCTGGAGCCTGCTTGTGGGATTGCGTGTGTGTAGAGTGAGCTAATGGTGGTATGGTATTGTGTAAATAGGTAAATTTCATTCGTGTTTGTGTTCTAATATGTGTGGCTAGGGGCTGTAGAGAGTGTGTGTGTGTGTATAGGGGGCATAGTGTGTATAGGGGATATAGTGAGTGTGTGCATATGGGCTATAGTGTGTGTGTATAGGTTACAAAGTGTGTTTAGGGGTTGTAGAGTGTATGTGTTTAGATAATGTTGTATGTGTTTGCTTACAAGGAATGTAGTGTGTGCATGGGGGATCCAGAGTATGTATGTCAGGAATGTAGTATGTGTAGGTGGTGCAGTGTGTGTGTGTGTGTGTGTGTGTAGGAGATCTAGTGTGTAAAGGACCCAGAGTGTTTGTGTGTGTGTAGAGAATTCAGAGTGTATATATTATGTCTGGACGTATTGTATGTGTGAGGGGCACGTATTATGTGTTGGGTGTATGTGTGAAGGGTGCAGCATGTGTGTGTGATGGGTGCAGTGTGTGTGTGTGTGTGTAAGTGGGGTGCTGTGTGTGAGGGTGTTCTTATCTGCCGTCACATTCTATGATTCTAATTGTCTTTGTCTGTTAACTCGCTGAGGGTTAATTTATACATTTTATATTTATATATATATGTGTGTGTGTGTGTTTGTGCTGTATATGTGTGAGAGTGTGCTGCGTGTGTGTCTGAGGGTGGTGTGTGTATCTGAGGGAGCTGTGTGTCTGAGGGAGCTGTGTGTCTGAGGGTGCTGTGTGTATCTGAGGGTGCTGTGTGCGTCTGAGGGTGCTGTGTGCGTATGCCCGATGGCCAGTCCGGGCCTGTAGACAGATTAATGTAGCCATTGTTGTAGAGAATTTTCTGTAACTTAGGCTGCTGTTTACATCTAACCCATTTACATCTGTTTTATATACAAAGTAATGTGATGCTCACAAAATAATTGAATATCCCTGTATTAATGACTGAGGCTACTTTTGATATGGAAAAACACGTGGCACTGAGTCGAAGGTCCAGAACAGATAGCAATATCTAAAGTTTGTCTGGAAAAATACTCTTTAAAGTTCCATCATATGTTGCAATTGAAAATGTTCATTATCTTGTTTAACCTTTTCCGTGAGTTCCAGAAATTATGAGAAATGTCTTGTACATGCATTAACAGTGGCAGATAGTAAGAAGAAGAAGTGCAATGATCAAGTATAATTTTAATAAGTGACAATTATTTTTAATGAAGCAAAGTGGTGACGAAGCATTTTTTTTAACAAATAATAAATACTTAGACATTAAACACTTAGCTGCAAACACAATGCAAAGTTAACTGTATCTATTTCATTTTACATAAATTGAAGCAAAGTTTTAAATTGTTTAACTCGGCTATACTGGTGGTTTTTTCAGATCGTTTATTCAGCTTGACTACCGTAATTTAAATACATCATAGTTTCTGACCTTTCTCTATTTTATATATTTCATGCTTAGCTGATGGCTGTTCTTTGCGAAGTGAAATATCTTGAGTTTATGCATGTGTCAAACATTCCCGATGTGGCAGAAGAGTTATATCTTCAGAGAAAGACACTACACAAGGTATTGCGTCAGCAGCAATTTTTATACTACTGCTCGTAGAAGGAAAAGTATGCTTGTATTTATTTTTTATTTTTTTATTCCATAAGACAAATTCGCTTAAATGTGCTGGGAATTCAAAATTAATTTCAAATTTTAGGCAAAAAGTAACATATAGGTGAGTTGGGTAATTTTTCCAATAGAGCTCTTTTATACTGAAATGGCAAATTAATTTCATATTCACTTTGCATTCTCAACATTTATATTTTTGTAAATAACCCTGAAAATGCTGGGAATGAGACAAAATTAAGGGAATGAGTAGTGATGAGCAGGGTGGATTTGGTCAGAAAGTGGGAGAAACGTGGAGAATATCTAAAAGGAGGTAGGTAGTGCACAGAACCAGAACAAGATAGGTAAGTGGGCTAAACACAAAATATCTGGGACTGTCCCAGAAGCCCATGAATTAGAGTTCCAATACAAAGTCTTCCATATAATTCCTAGGTGCACTAATTCTCCATAACTAACTAAATCTCATTTTCAATTTTCACCAGCATATTGCTAACCTGGATCTCATAACAACATGGTATAACAGACTGCAAAACACAATCTTACAAGAGGAACGAGAAATTTTACAGGAGAAACTGACAGTGATTGATGAAAAGCTACAGCCCTCGTTAGGTCTTCTGACGTGGCAGGCAGACGATTTGGAAATTTATATTGAAGAGACTAGAGAACTTGTATATAATGTGGATAGCAGAGTCTTGAAGGCCAAACAAAATGTCAAAGAGATGGACAGTCTTATGAATGGACTGACTGAAAACTCATTCATGGTGAAAAGAAGTGGGAAACGTTCTTCAGTTATGGGACTTGGAGATAAAGAGAGAATAGCCAAACAATGTACTTATGCAGAAGAAGTTGGGCAAAAGATACAAGAACTTCTCAAGGTATCTTCACCAAGTTAACATTTAAAGTACCTTTTAATATTGCCTGTGGTAAATCTGTTGCATGGGTTGAAACACTACTGCAGGACCAGTGCTTGAGTAACAAGGGAGCTAAATGGCCAGTGGGGAGACCAAATAAATCCCTATCCCCATCGGTAGTGTAAACAAGAGGCGTATTCCACCGGACCACCAGGGACCAGGATTCCCCATTCCATTGCCCAACAAGCACTCTACAGCTGTTCCCCATAAACAAATAAACTACATTTTCTGCTGTTTTAGAAGTGTTATGCAATAGCAACCTGGACCAATGAACAATATAGTCCAGTCTTACATACCGCAGACCCTAGGTTTTGTGAAAATTTAAGGCAAAGCTATTTGGGTAAAGCGTTATCATGACACAGGGGAGTCGTTAAAGGAGCACTTAATTGAAATTTGTTTTTGACCAATTAGTAGATAGAGCCCCCCCCCCCCCAAATGCATGTATTTTACTTTTCTGCGTGTTTTCTCTGGTGGTATAGCTTGCTGTCTGCAGCCTTTGCAAGCCTCACCTTTTTCCCCAGCTCAGACTTTCAGTCTGTTCCAGGAAACGCACCTATCGGAGGCTTCTCAATGCACAGAATCCTGGCTTTCTTATGCTTCTCAATGAGCTGTAATACAAGTCATTAAGGAGTGGAGAAGGCAGGCGTTGTGCCAGTACATTGCACCAGCCCATTCCAATTTTTCTGTAAAGCCATCTACAGTGGAAGAAAACCTCCCTGGGCGTCTGAGTGGCAGCCAGGGAGGTGTTTCTGCCCCCAGTTATAAAAGAACATATTTGTATTAAAATCAATACTTTTATAAACTGTCATAAATATTACATACTACATACTATATTTAATTATCCTTTTTAAAGTGGAATGACCTAACAGTAATACGATAAGGAGTTACCAAAGTCCATACTGATTTAGTGTCTTTTAGACACAATATTATAATTGCAAAATTTAATATTTAGTCCTTAAAGGGGAAATATCACTTCTCTAGAAATTACACATTTGAATTAAATATTGAAAACCACATATAACTAGTGTTAACTTTTCGTGTGTGATGCTTCATTTTATTTAAAGTTATAGTAAAGAGGCAGGAAATTATGTCACAATCCACAAGGCACATGTTTTAACTGAGAAGTAGAAATAGAAACATTGTATCCCATTTTTCCTTCTCTATATACTGTCCGTGTACTGACTGCCAGGTGCCACTGGCAGGGAGCTAAGATGGAGGCGCCCAGTGGTAGGATAAAAAAAGTATGAATGTCTACATTGAATTTTGTTTTTCACACCTCACAAGTACATATTTGTTGATTATAGTAAATACATAAACCAAATATAAAATATCCTGAGAGGTGACCGTTCGTCTTTGCAGCATAATCCTAAAATTACGAGGATTGTTTAGCTATGCCTTCTCTAAAATGGAAAAGATTTAAACTGAAAAGAATATTTTAGCAATTTATTTTTTTGCACTTCTTTAGATTTTTCCAGCAAATACAATAAAGGGCACATTCACCTTGATACCTATTTCCATTGTATAGCAAAGACTGTTAATATTATCATGTTAACATCAGACCTCGGAATCTACAGCAGGTCATAGAGTGATCTTGTTAGTTCATGAACTCAATAATTGCATTACTTTTGCAGCACAATCAGCAACTGTTCCAAGCAGAACCTCTTTCGGATAAATGGAAGGCCTACGCAGAGTACATAGACCGCATGATTTTAGATGGATTGTACAGAGTGGTGAAGTGTTCACTTCAGTACTTGATTGATAACACAGAGTCATCACTTAAAAATGCCCCTTTGTTTGAAGTAGAACTTGTCCTTAATGGAAGCGAAATGACTTTTATACCTTCATTGGACCATAAAATTAGTGGCAATTTTTCAAATATTATAGAAAATTTGCTTAGAGACACATATCGAATTGCGTCTTTCATTCCACGAGTCGCTGAACATCTTGGAAAAGCAACGTACCAGGTTTGTAACTTAAATATTTTTTAGTTTATTGAAAAGGTGAATGTTTAAAAAACCACTACATACAGAGTGTATGAACACTGGGTACATTGCAGTTGCCTAGCAATTGTCAGGATTTAACTTCATACCCCCAAATGACCCTCATTAGGAGGGTCAGTCCCTTTTTTTGTCTCAAATCCTTCTGTCCCTCTTTTCTATCCTAACGTCCTTCTTTTCTACGAGTGTATAACAGAGATCGACAGAGAGAATATTCTCAGTAATGTGTATACAAACTAAAAATGTGTTTATTAATCAGCCTGTGCAAATAAGATACATTCTTCTCAATCTAAATTACATTTTAGTTGTATGAATTGTAATTAGTAAATCAACTAAAATTCCTCAGAACAGTCCCGCCCCTAGCTACACCCCCAGTCACACACCTAAAATTAAAGTGTCTCTCTTTATCCATTTGAAATGTTGGGAGGTGTGTAACTCTCATTATCTTTAACATGGTAGTTTAATTCTAGAAGCTGGTGAGCCACAAGAAGTGCATATGTAGTTTGCAACGTCACAATATTACTTACGGAACCAAATCATTGTCTGGGGGAGTACAGTAACCAGTACCACACACACACACACTGCACTCCTCACATACACACTACTCTCCTCACACAAACCCACTGCACCCTTCACACACACACACTGCACCCCTCATACATACACACGGAACCCCCAACACACACACACAGACGTACACACACAATACTTCCAAACATATTTATATATATATATATATATATATATATATATATATATATATAACAAAGCAGTATATAAGGAGCACTCACAGGTCTTCATCCAAAATCTAATTTATTCTTTGTTGCAAATTACATGTGCAAATTTGAACAATCGACGTTTCGACCCCAACAGGGTCTTCTTCAAGATCTTTGGATGAAGACCTGTGAGTTCTCCTTATATACTGCTTTGTTATGTAGTAAATGCTGAGGTTTGCATTTTTTTGAATTATTAAGGGTGAGTTCCAAGGTTTTTGCTTTATATATATATATATATATATAAGTATATACTACAGCAACCCTCACACACACTGCACCCCTCACCACATCCTGCACACCTAAACACATTACATTCCAGACACACACTAGATCCCTTACCCAACTCTGGATCATCTACACACATATACACACTAGATCCCTATTTACACTCTGAATCCGCTATATACACACTCACTAGATATTCTATACACATTCTGGGTCCTTCAAACACATACTAGACCCTATACACACACACACACACACACTACATTCCTAACATACGCACTCTGGATCCCCTATACACACACTAGATTCCTTGTAAGCAAACACATACTACATTCCCTAAACAGACACTCTCTACAACCCCTACAAACACTAAGTCACCTAAACACACACACACACACACACACACAAACTATAGCCCGTATGCACACACTTGCTACTTCCCCTATACACACTCTCTACAGCCCCTAGCCACATACATAGGTGTGCGCAGCCTATTGCATTAGGGTGTGCACCCTAAAGCACAAGCACACGCCGCATATATATATGTATGTATGTATATATATATGTGTATATATATATTTACTTACACATATATACACACATACACACACTGCTGTGTGTGTGTGTGTGCTGTGTGAGGGTGCTGTTAGTGTGATGTGTGTGTGGGTGCTGTGTATGTGCTGGTAGTGTGCTATGTGGGTGAGGGTGTTTGTGTGTGCGTGCTTGTGAGGATGCTGTTAATGTACTGTGTGTGAGGGTGCTGTTTGTGTGTGTGTGCGCTTGTGAGGGTGCTGTTAATGTACTGTGTGTGAGGGTGCTGTTTGTGTGTGAGGGTACTGGTAGTGTGCTGTGTGTGTGTTTGTTAGGGTCCTGTTTGTGTGAGGGTACTGTTAGTGTGCTGTGTGTGTGTGAGGGTGCTGTTTGTGTGCTGTGTGTGAGGGTGCTGTGTGTGTTTGTGGGGGTGCTGTATGTGTGTGTGGGTGCTGTATGTGTGTTGGTGCTGTGTATGTCTGTGGGTGCTGTATGTGTGTGGGTGCTGTGTGTGTCTGTGGGTGCTGTATGTGTGTGGGTGCTGTGTATGTCTGTGGGTGCTGTATGTCTGTGGGTGCTGTATGTGTGTGGGTGCTGTGTATGTCTTGTGGGTGCTGTATGTCTGTGGGTGCTGAATGTATGTGGGTGCTGTATGTGTGTGGGTGCTGTGTGGGTGCTGTATGTGTGTGGTGCTGTGTATGTCTGTGGGTGCTGTATGTGTGTTGGTGCTGTATGTGTGTTGGTGTTGTATGTCTGTGGGTGCTGTGTATGTCTGTGAGTGCTGTGTATGTGGTGGGTGCTGTGTCTGTGGGTGCTGTATGTGTGTGGGTGCTGTGTATGGGTGCTGTATGTGTGTGGGTGCTGTATGTGTGTGGGTGCTGTATGACTGTGGGTGTTGTATGTGTGCTGTATGTGTGTGTGCTGTATGTGTGTGTGCTGTATGTGGGAGGGTGATTGTGGGGGTGGAGGTGGGGGTACATTACTTGCTATCCCGCCTCCCTTCATACCTTTTATAGGGAAGGGGGATCGTGCTGCTGATTCCATCCCATGGTCCAGTGGAGAGTGAACTCTAGCCCCTATGGGGCTAGAGTTCACTCTTGCGAGATTTGAGCGTTGCCGTGGCAACGCTCAAATCTCGCGAGAGGGACCCGGCGGAGCTGCCGGCAATAGCTCCGCCGGGTCCTCTCCTGCCTCCCTCCCTGCATGTGGGTCAGTGGGGAGGGAGGCTGAGAGCAGAGCCGGCGCTCGGATAGCGCCGGCTCTGCATGAGCCGACAGGGGAGATCCTGAGACACACCCCGTGCGCACGCCTATGGCCACATATGCATTACATTACACCACAAACACAACACGACTAAAACCGACCTTATTACACAATACCACACCACAATCAGCTTATTCTACACACACGCAATCCCATAAGCAGGCTCCAAACACATGCACAATACTCTTTCCTGGCCCTTTTGTCTCCTGGTATCCCATTTATAGAGACACCAGAGACAAGTTGCAAGGAAACACGGAGCAAGCATGTTATTAAATTTGCTAGCACTGTGCAGAACAAATACAGGGCCTTTTTATCATACTAGAGCTCTTCAGCAGAGCTCTGCGCATGGTCTGCCCTGGAAGAGCATTGAACCAACATGCTCACTTTGAGAGGGGGTGTGTTTGTCATTGGTGATGACAAAACACACCCTCTCTGCCCTTCTTAGTGGGCCGCTGTGATAAAAAATATGCTTGAGCCGAATTTATTTCCCTGTCCAGCCATGCTTCAGTTCATTGAGGTCTGCTGGCACTTGTTTATGCAAAGGTCTCTTAAGGTCCTGCCACACCATTTCAATTAGGTTAAGGTCTGGACTTTGACTGGGCCATTGCAACACCTTGATTCTTTCTTTTTCAGCCATTCTGTTGTAGATTTGTTGCTGTGCTTGGGATCATTGTCCTATAGCATGATCCAATTTCGGCTAAGCTTTAACTGTCGTACAGATGGCCTCACATTTGATTCTAGAATACTTTGGTATACAGAAGAGTTCATGGTCGACTCTATGACTGCAAGGTTCCCATTTCCTGTGGCTGCAAACCAAGCCCAAATTACTCCTCCACCACCATGTTTGACATTTGGTATGAGGTGACTGTGCTGATATGCTGTTTTTGGTTTTGACCGAAAAGTTGCCCTGTACATTATGGCCAACCTAAGCCATGCTGTCATGTTCGTTTTAGAGAGAAGAGTCTATCTCCTGACAGCCCTTCGAAACAAACCATACTTATTCAATATTTTTCTAACTGTTCTGTCATGAATTTTAACATTTAACATGCTAACTGATATCTGCGGAATCTGAGATGTAACTTGTTTTTTGCAATTTCTCTGAGCATTGCACAGTCTGACCTTAAAGTAAATTTGCTGGAATGTCCATTCCTGGGAAGATTGGCAACTGTCTTGAATGTTTTCCACTTTTGAAATATTCTTTCTGACTGTAAAATGATGGACTTAAAATTGTTTGGAAATGGCCTAAAAACACTTCCCAGTTTGATGGGCAGCAACACTTGCTTCTCTAAGATCACTGCTGTTGTCCTTCATCTTTGGCATTGTGTTAACACACACCTGAATGCTCCAGACCAGCAAACTGTAACTTGCCGATGATCAATTAATCAAGGGCATTTGATTAGCAGCTCCTGTCCTCTACTTAGCTACTTAGCCTCTTAATTGCTATGGAAGCAGTAAGGGTGTACTTAGTTTTTCACACATGGCTTCTTCATTTTGGATTTATTTTGTTTTATTATGACATGGTGTGTAATATGTTGTTTGTCTGAGGTTGTATTGGCCTAATTTTAAGACCTGCTAAAGAAACAGATGATTCCTATTATATCCTGATATGTAAAACCATAGAATTCAAAGAAGGTGTACTTTCTTTTTCCAATGACTATATTGATTCAGTAGTTTAACATCCAATTAACAGTATTCCATGACTTTTTACTGCTAATCCTGTCCCGAAGAAAACACACAAAAAAGCTGTAACAATATTTAATGTAATATCTGCTGTCTCTTTCTTTTTCGATTAAGACATACATGTATTTCAATATCTATCCCAAATCATATCTATCAGAACTTCCCAAAGTCATTTAGCATACTCTTTATCTGGTTTGAAGCAAAGTATTCTAGCAAATGATAATATATTAAAGATGGAATATTTCAGCTTGCAAAGTGTCCACCGTATTCCGAATTAGTTACGACTGAACACACTAGCAGTCTGGATACTGGATAGTAGATTTCCTTTTTCTGTGCAGAAGCATTTCTACATTTCTTTATTGGGGAAACATAATCACTGCTTTCATATTCGGGTCATATTTATTTCTTGCATCCAGCAAGATGTTGATGAGATGGAGACGCTGAAAGAAATGCATCGGGAAATAATGAGCAGGGTGCACTCGACCATTCTTAATGTGAAAGAGTATCAGAGATACTTTAAAAAGTACAGCTATTTGTGGACGGATGATAAAACAGAATTCATGAAGCAATTCCTCTTATATGGTCGGTTTCTCAGCAGAGAAGAGATGGAATTATATGCAGATTATGAACTGCAAAAATGCTCACCACAGCTAGAGCACTTCAAGAAACAGGTAAGAGTGTGGCTGAAACAAATGACTCAATTTGAATTGTCATCCAATGGAAAATATTATGGCTTCTTGCATATATACACATGGTAACGATTGCTTCGAAGCTGAACATCATTTATATATTGTAACTGGAGAACCATCTTATACCAAAATGTATATAACCCCTGTTCTTTGTAATAATTGGAAGTAAATGAAGAAGAACTTTGCGAAATATACTGACAGTTAATGGATGCTGTAAGATATATCTGTTGGCTGTACCTCTTTCGAAATATCCTTTGACTTTGTAACTCAGGCTACATAGAACTCTGCAAAAGGAATAATATTTTGCAGTGCAAGTATTCATTTAATAGTTTAATTCATTAAAACACCCGCACCCTAATAATTAAATTATTAATTGATTATATAATGTAAATATGACTAGGCTTAGTCTACAATGGTTTAAACTTCTAATAAACTTTAACAATCTCAGGAGCATCTCAACAGTGGTCATATTTTCCATCAAATGTTTTATTGAACATATCTTGTGACATAAATACTTTTTCGTTTATTACCAATACGTCCATGTGTAAAATATGTAGAAACGTGATATCACAACCTGAACTAACTGTGAATGACGTACATACATTCTCTATAAAATTGAGAAACTTGCTGCTTAAAAAGGAGATTTAAGTATTCTTGAATTGTTCTCCGTTTAAAGATCAACTTTTATGAATCGTTGTTTAATGAAGTTGGAGGTTTTCAGAATGAGAAGACTTTCAATGGGTGGCTTCGGGTCAATGCGAAACCTTTCAAACTGTCTTTGATGAATGTCATCAAGAAGTGGAGCTGGATGTTTCAGAATCATTTGCTGAACCTTGTCACACACAGGTAATTACCAATTAAGGATGTTCACCAAATACTAATTCCTACCATTAATATACTACAAACCTTGGATATAACAATATATATATACAGTACTAATGGGTTGTTTATAAGACAGCATGGAAAACTTGGGTCAACTTATTTTTTTTTCATTAAAAAAAATGCACAAAACAAATTGATGTGTTGAAAGTACATGCTGCCAAAATCATAAAATCATATTTTTTTTAAATAAAACAGTTTAATATGACTGGGGTGACCTATGGTGCTCTATTATAGACTTACCTTCATTAATAACCCTGTGTGTACACTATGCATGGGTTTTGTTTCAAATCCTGATAAAATAAATAAAATTGTCTGTCCACTGTGCTCCTGATCTGGCCTTTACTCTGAGGAGGAACAAATTTATCCAGTTGTAATTCAGTTAGCCTCCCCCGTGCTCCAAAGGACTGTATATAATGTCAACCCCACCATCCATGCTGCCCTGGACAATGTAAAGATCTTTCCTAATGAACCGAGTGCTGATAGTGGTTCTGATGGGGGTTCTGAGATGAGCCTCAGGAAACGAATGCGTTCTTTTTCAGAAGCAGATTCCTTTGTTATTACATGGTACTCTGTCTATCTTTACTATTAACATTTATTTACAAAAGAGAAACTAATTTTTTTTCATCAACATTTTTTGAAAACCTATATTAGGTTTCTAGGTTTCTGATATGCGGCCAGCCATGTCAAGACCGCCTGGGTATTCCTGACACTATAGTGTTCCTTTAAATTTAACAACTTAGGTCAAGTGAAATTTAAACGTTGAGATTTGATTTGGATTCTCTTTGCAATCCAGGAGGATTCTATTGTGGAAAAACGTTGGGAAGATAAGACACTCTGCAAATAGGGAATTTGAAGAGTGGCCAAATCCAGGGCTTGCTGAACAGGTCTTCTAGTCACTCCTGTATAATACATCACTTTTACCTTGTGGATATTGGAATATATTCCTGTACTAACTCTTAATTAACTGCAAAAATAAAACAACTATGCTTTACCTAAAATATTATTTTCATTTTCTAACCAAAGTGTAAATTTTGTTTCAGTGTTAATGAGCTTGATGAATTTATTCAACACAACGAGAAAGGTTTAGCCACAAAAGTGAACGGTGAAAATTACTCTGTACTGGCAAAAGTAATGGGACATCTAATGGCAATACGTGATCGACAATCCACAGATGAGTTCTTTAGACATCTGAATGCCACAGCTGAATTACTTCGAAGTTATGGACAGCAGCTATCCGATCATATCTATTTACGGCTTGAAGTGAGTGCAGTTCCAAGCTGTCCCTTCACACTGCAATGAATAAGAAAGAACAGAAATGAATAAACACAAGTCTTCGTAGCATCAGATAGCTCGGTTTTCAGTAGAGTTTGCCAATTAATCTTTCTTAGGAGGCAGCTCCTTAGATTTAAGACCTGTACATCATTAGCAGTCTTAAGTATGTAAAATAGATTAATTCCACTCTTAGCTACACCTCATTAGCAGTGTAAGTATGTAAAATAGGACGTTAGGAACACTCTGTACTCCTGAGATTTTTTTTTTCATATAAAACCTTTACACTTGCACGTCACGCTCTTTAGTATACGTGAGAACAGTTAAATAAATAATGGAATAACCTCTGTGAATTCTGGGTATACGTTACGTTACAAGTATAGAATTACAATAATATTTTGAATTAGACTGGTATAATGATCTTGAAGCAAGCCTACTTTGATATGGTTATTAATGATTTAAAGTTATTAAGAATTTGCAGAAGAGATAAAATCTTTCTTTCTTTTCTTGGATTTAAAAAAATGTTTACACCTTTAAGAATTCCGCTTAAACACGTCATTGCAATAATGAGAGATTGCGTCTTTGGATAATGTCAAGCAAAAAAAAAATCTAAATCTTTTCAGGCAACATGACACAGACAATTCTTAGTAATGGCAATCAGTCGTTATAAAGGCAAAAATGGTAACTCAAAACTATTCCATATCAACACTAGATTTTCTGATTTGGATCATGCGATAGGCTAGGAATATTGATATTTACATGGCACTGTTAGATCGTCACAGTTTATGAATCCAAGGACAAATTTATAGGTAGTTTGCTTGAGAACAGGGAATAATATCTACTTATATCCACTGTAGGCTAGCCATTTAGTTAATGTATTCCTAAATATCAGCAATTGTTCACTGGTAGTGATCGGAATGAGATCATGCTGTAAATATACATGCAATTCACTCACAGACATTACATTTATAGATTGCTCGTCCACCCACCTCCTGCAGCCAAAGTGATACCAAAAACAATCATGGCTAGTTGGAAATGTATAGCTATGTGTAACTCACAGAAGACATCACCCACTTACATGGCACCCGTCACTCTAGTGTTTTAGTGTACTTTTCCTTTTTTTGAAGACTACAAACAAGTGAAATCTTCTTCTCACAAGAGAAATAGAAAAAAAGTATCACTTTTTGCTCACTGCACATTTTGCCCAATTTTGCTTGAGGTGGATGGATTATCTCAGCAAAGGAGAAGTGCTCACTAACACAGATTTAGACAGATTTGTGAACAATATTTGAGAGAAATAGGCCTTTTGTGTACATAGAAAAAGACTTAGATCTTCGAGTTCAGCTCATGAAAAATGGGGGCAAAAACAAAAGTGTTACGTTTATAATTTTGTCCAGTGCATGTGCAAAAACACATCTGTATTTTTTTTATTTAATTTTGCTTTAAATATTTCATGAGTTTCTATTTTATTGACAGTTGCATATGTAGGAAACTACATGGGAAAAAAAAACATTTAAATTTTTTTAGAATTATAGGTAATTTTGTTGCAGTAGGTGAAAAGTGCAATTTATTTGACGTGTTTCTCATTTTGATGGGAAATCTTAAACCATTCCAAGTCAGCACCTTATCAGCAGGGTCATAAACCAATTTATTCCACAAAATATGCATTAAGCGAAAAACCATTAACAGGAAAACACTAACAAAAGAATCAGATTAAAAGTAGAAATTTTAATGTTTTATTAATTTATGCAGGTGCAACCTCAGCTGGTACTATTGTTTTAATCCTAGCTCTCCACTGGATGCATTTTTTTTGTTGGTTTGTTGGTTATCAGACCAGCCCTGTATCTAATCGTCCTACCCCAAGCAAGATCCAAAAGGGTATTAGATATATCCATGATTTTGAAATTAAACTCACCAGCTTTAGAATGAAGGTGGCTCACAACCAGTGAGCCAACACCTACCTTTCATTTTATAAAGCTATTAAAAAACTGACAAAGTGTGAATTGAGGATAGCAATCTCCAAATCTACAATTTAATAATCCAACACCCATGCCAGATTAACCTGTCTCCACACTTATAGCAGTTACCAGGGGCGATTTAAATGACATCATGCCACGAGGAAGGCCACCTACAGTAGGCAATATCTGTGTGGCCAAAACTACTACCCATAGAATGGTGTTTCAAGACTGTATTTCAAATACAAGTATTAAACCTGTTATATATTGTATGAATTATATTATTTATTTCTGCTTTAATATGTATAGCTTTATCTTTATATAAAATATAACACCTTAAAAAAATTCAATGTTATTGTAGATAAATTCATAATTTCCTTAAGAATTTATGAAAATAATGACAAAGTAACAGAAATTCAGATATCCCTAGACACGGTTGAAATTCATTTGTTAAAAGGAAATCGGAATTCAAATTCTTGTGCGCAGTGTGATCAAAAGTCCATTTATTCAAAATAACCTTCTCTTCAATTTTGTACTCATCTCGTACGTTTCTTCTGTATTTTAAGTTGCCAACAATACATTCAACACTTTTAAAATGTCACATTCGTTTCCATCACAAAATGTGATGGACAAATTTCAGTTTATACAGAAACCAACTAAGCGTGAAAACACATGTAATACAAGCATCTCGTTAAGATTCCTTGCCTAAACATTCCGACCCATGGGCAAAAAAATATGCACCTATCCCAGAGGGGAGAAGAATAGCTCATTAGAAGCTGAAATGATTTAACTAATTGTATCAAATTGCTTTAAATTGTGTGAGCACAATTTTACTACTGAGTTAAGCCTTGTGTAAAACATTTTTTTTTAGAAGGGAAGGAGCACTTTAGAGATTTTCTGATGTGTGATTTCTTAGAAATGCATAGACCTACGCTGGGCATGTAACTTAGTGACTGACCCTTGCAAGTGATTACCTTCTTTTCAATTCAGACCTCTCATGCAGTCTAAATACCTCCTGTGAAAACATGTTTTTACTATGGTAATATGCTTTCAAAGGCTGACTTTGCAGGGTGGTGATTTATTTCCGTATTCCCTTTATAAATTCATTGTCTCTATTCTTTGTTCATTGATAGAAACCATATGAAGTAATATAAAAAAAAAAAAAAAAAATGTAAGGCAGACTTTTATTTCAGATATTTTGTTTTTTAAATTTATTTTAAAGTATGAAGTATAACAAGCAAACTATTAAAAACCTACATACCTCAAATCAGCACAGTTATTTACTGAGAAGAAAAAGTATATTTACATCCCAATCTCTTATTTCCTAGTTATAATTCATGGATTGCTTTTGTGGATGGTCAACCCCTAACATTTTAAGTAGAAATACAATGCTGAAATGCCTAAAGATCATGGGGTCTGTGCTTCACCGGAGAACCGGGGCTGGAGAAGCAAAGTGCTCAGGATAGGGGGGCGAATCCCTGGCAGTTATACATGGTACCACTATTATTATTATTATTATTATTATGATATTTATAGAGCGCCGTCAAATTCCGCAGCGCTTTACAATGGGTGGACGAACAGACAAGTTGGACACACAGAAACAGAGGGGTTGAGGGCCCCGCAGAGCAACCATTGGTTATCTTTTTGATATGTTTTTCTTGTTAGTTTTTTTTTTTCTTCTTTTCCGTGGATACGGCAGCCCACTATCCTGTCTTTGGTCTCACACCATCTGCTAATGACAACCGGCCGTATTTTACGTTACAATGCCTGCTGATGCTGCTATAGTGTCGTTTGCATGTTTATCTGTATTTTTATCTGCTGATGCTAGGGAAGTGAAATTTCACTGTCTCTGTCATTCACTCCTGTTTTATGTTGTTCCGCTAAAAAGAGGCAAATTTCACCCCCGCATGGTTTATGAGTCCGACATCACCTAAAGTGATATTATGGAAGCTTACCTTTTGTAAACTCTACCATATAGCCTATCTGTAGGTGTCACTACTATAATTTATACACCCGTTCTACCTCTGCCTCATTTGACAATATGATTTTCTTATTGCTTGTTATGCCCAGTTTGTTAGGAGCAACTTGCTGAATATATGCCCTTAGATCAAGAGTTGCTGCATTACTGTTCACCTGCCTCTGTTAGCCTTTACTTAATCTGACATATGTGCCTAAGTGCTAGTTTATTACCATGATGTCAACTGGCTCTCAGGATTAGATACTGCAGCAATGCGTTTATTGTGCAATAATTAATAAATAAGAGAGGTTGTAAATCCGTATTCAGATATATCTTGTTATGCTTTGATGTGTTCTAATCGCATGTTCCTGCATTCTGTAACACTCTTAACCTCAATAAAATACAGATTGACAACAATAAATAAAAAATTATACATTCACATGCACATTTACATTGTGCAAGCTCCGAGCTACATATAAATGTTCATACTGTGTGCAGAGATTGATTAAGAAGCTTCACTTGAGGTGTTACTTAGTTCTACATAGCATTGGATGGATGGAAAATATGCAGAAGAAGTCTTCTGTTGGCAAGATCTTATAGGAACCAACACTATTATATATTCTGAACCCAGTTCTATTGAATTGTGTTTTTTCACATGAGAAGGGTTCAGTCAGATGAAGAGTAATTAAGGCTATGCAATGCTAAGGGTGGTGGGGTCAGATTATTGCTCTCCAGTCACTGTTTCTTCCAACTTTTCCCCCTTGTTCTTCTCATTCCTTTTTATCTTTTGAAGTCCACTCCATCCCTCTCTAGTCCTTTCTCAGCCCATGATGCTGTAATCAACCCCCATCCTGACTTTTCTCTACTCTTCCTCAGCCAATTTTCTGCTTGGCTTGCTTACTTTCTCTCCTCTGATAATGCTTTCCTTATCCTTGGTGACATCAACATACATATCCCTTGGAGCTTTTCAATTCTTCGCATCCCGTAACGTCATTGAGGAGGTGTTGCTTCCCCCACCACTGGTCCAATCCAATGAGTCTTATAGAGAAACATTGAGGACCTGATGCACATGCACTGTGAGGACCACGTGCGCATCCAACGCTTCTCATAGGAATGCATTGAATTCAGTGTTCTCCTTTGAGCTGCAAAGTCTTGTGACCATGTTTTTCTTGGCCAGTGCAGCACAAGCTCCTCTTGTGGTTGTATGGAAGACAACTACCAGAGGTGTGTTTAACAGCGCAATGGAAATATTGCAGATTTCACAAAACTGCAATGTTTTATATTGCAGGGTTAAAATAACATGACCATTGTGGCCAGACCACGTCATTAACATGATCTTTGTGGCCAAACCACTTCATTGTTCCCAGACCTCTTCATTAACTCTGGGTGATTTTAGTGTCCTTTAAATTCTGCTGCCCCTAAAACCAGTTTACTAAATTATACAATCAGTATAAGGTATTTTTAAACATTTTATGCTTTCTTTAATCTCCTGATTGCTAAGCATTTTCACTGCAAAGATTCTCATATCAATCGATTGTGGGCACCGTCAGAATATACATGAGTAAACAGTTTGTTTTATATGTTTTAGGAAATGCCGGAGAGGTGGAAAAACCTGAAAAAAATAGCATTTATCGTAAAGCATGAAGTGTCTCCTTTGCAGTCCAATGAACTATCTGTTATCAGAAGGAAATGTGTCGTTTTCGAGGTGAGATCGGTTCTGTTCTCTGAAGCAAGTGATTTTTCTCTCTTTTTTTTTTGTTCTGATAACAAACCAGAGTTGAGCTTCACTGAACTGAGAAATTGTAAACTCTCAGGAAAAAAGGGTGTCTAAAGATAACAATTCAATGTTTCTTGGTAATGTACTCTGGATGAATCTGATAATTTAAAGCCCACTTCACTAAAATGCTAGTGAGGCCTCTGTCTCTTTTTATCTTCAATTATGTCTAATCTCTTTCCCATTCAAACACCGCGCAACTGTTGTCAGATCAAATATAGATTTGAAATGTTTTTATTCTGTCCACGCATATTACCTGCAAGTTCTCTGTGATTTAAATATAATTAGTTTCAAAGTGGGTTTAAAATCAAATTGGGCTAAAAGGGAATAGATTTGCAAGATGCTGCGTTTTTAATGAATGGCACCAAAGAAAATTTACGGTATCATTGTTTATGGATCTTGTGAGCCTCTTCTCATTGATGGATTTTTTTTATTCCAGGTTAAGCAAAATGAATTCCAAAGTCGATTTAAAAAGGAAAACATTTTCAGATTCGACGCAGATGATCCGTTCAAGAATCTTGATAAGGTAGATTGTGTTGTTTTCATTTGCAAAATAGTGAACAAAGTTTATGCACTTGCATTTTTTTCATTACACGCTTTTTCCAGACACAACAAAAGGGAATATGCTGGAATATAACCAAGAAA
Organism: Pelobates cultripes; assembly: GCA_933207985.1. NCBI lineage: Eukaryota > Metazoa > Chordata > Amphibia > Anura > Pelobatidae > Pelobates > Pelobates cultripes. The sequence goes on along the minus strand of OW240918.1, from coordinate 37,221,552 downwards.
GGTAAAATTACTTTTAGGAAAAAAATCTCCATTTGCAATCTGGCCACTAAGTTTCTTGTTTGAATTTGATACTATTTGCTTTGAATGCTATGGAACAGATTAAGGTGATTTCAACCTGACAAGCTCATATGGGGTCATTCTACCACTACCTTGTGTTTCCTATAGTTTTTTGGATTTAAAAAAAAAAAAATAAGATATTGGACGTGATTTTATATAGCAGAATAGAGATATGGAGTCAGTCTTGATTACGTCTTACTTAGGTAGTAATGAAAACCTTACCAATGTTAATAGAGGTATACTACATTTATTATATTATGAATTTAATTTTGCTCAGTTGTACTGATAAACTGATTTAATCCCAAAAGCTATCATCACCCTTAGTTTCTCGGATGACTGACTCTCTTGCAGGCTGCCTTCATATCCCCTTTTTATGTCTCAGGAACATCGAGCACTTACCCCGAAGAAAACCGAATCAAATATTTCCACCATTTATTCCATGGATTATGTCCATTCTCTGTAGATACTCTGTTAATGGCTCCAGCCTTCAGCCACCTCTAGAATCCTTATTTCAGGGTCATTCCTTATTACGCCACACATTTGTTCCATTGGAAATATTCCTTCTTTTAGCAGGGTAGCATTTGAGACATGTACACGTTTCACAATAAGTACTAAGATCTATTCTTGATGATATTTCCAGTGTGTATTGAAGCGTTTCTCTAACCGACATATTTAACATTCAAGATGCATCACGTCTTACAACCCCTCACCCAAATTAATTCTTAAAGTGCACCATATATGTCCCATTTATTCCCAGTAACAGTGTCACAATAGGAGGACACGTTCGACAGACAATTATACCTTTTCACGTATCCATTTGATAGTGATACTATCATCACTGTGTTTAAAATAACGACACATCTACTTAAAAGTGAATTTGTCAATCATGGGTTAAATTTCAAACAATTTTTATTGCCCTTAATCCTAGGGATGTTCTAAAACCTTATATATATTCCCATGTGTCTTGTTTTATTTTTCTTCTTCTTTCCACTTCCCATTCTTGTTTTCTTTATTCATGTTGATTCCTGTTCCTGAAAATCCCCAGCTCAATCTTCATATATTTGATTACATCTGTCACATTTCTTTATTAAACATTCATTTTTTTTATTTTTTTTATTCCAGAATTAGGTTTGACAAAAAAAGCAAAAGTACAGCTTTGGTCATTGAAGAGATAACGATATCTTAAAGTATTCCAATTATACCAAAGAAATTACTGTTGTAAATATTGCAGTACCAAGAGAGCTATTCTGATTTTTAAAAAAAATTTCTTAACACAAAATAGCCTATTTGTTACTTTTTATAAGATCAATGTTGTTCATGTCAAAGGAATCCAGATGTTGTGTTACAATTCTAGAGGAAGGTGTTTTATAGTGTATCAATCTGTGGAGTTTTCTTTGAAACCGCAAATATCTAAATGTTTACTTTGGTATTTTACAGTAAAGTGGCACGCCGGGCACCAATTCAGCTGATTTTATTATCATTAGGAAGCTGTGTTGTTTTGCACGCTCAAATCTTTATAGTTTTTGCATAAAATAAATACATGTTTTGCAGAATGCTGCGCCATGAACCTGCATCATTAACCACACCCACTCACTCCAGAAAAATACTTCCTTATCAAATGTATGTACACAGCTCAGCAACTAACAGTACTCAATGATCTGAACTACAATGCAACCTGCGTTAGAAGATGATGACACCCAGTAAGTCCTACAGTAAGGATATCACTACCTATTTATAGCTTATCTGACTGTCTACAGCCAGGTTGTGAATTAAAAGCAGCTCACTCAGTGCTGTAAGGGGCTGGGTCTGTGTGCATACATTTAATAAGGAAGACTTTTTCTGGCATGAGAGGGTGTGGCTAAGGAGGCTTATGGTGCAGCATTCCGCAAAAACATATTTCTTTGTGCAAAAACTATAAAGATTTGAGCATCCGAAAAATTTACTCTGTCGTCTCTGATCCTTGACCTCGGCTTGTCTTATCGTTGCTCCGTATCTCTATACTCCTTTGACTTTGGTTTGTACTCTGACATTTCTCCTTTTGCATAACCCGGCCACTCTAAGGACCAGTATTGCAATTGTTCCTCTTGTGATCTGTCTGTGTGTCTGGTTCTGGAACCGTGACACTATATATATCATATATAATTCATGGAGTTGTAGATTTGGAAGAGATATCATTCTAGAGAATTGACTGTAAGAAGGAAGATGAAATTCTAGAGTGGTTGCTAGTTCACTGCGTCCCCATCCTAGGCCAGACTCCGTAAAAAAACATTGTGTTATAATACAGTTGTCCAGTTACTTAAAAAAAGCATGTCAAGTTCCCACTGGAAAACATACAATACAAATTACTTCCATTAGCTCGAAACCTGTCTATTAAATCTCAGACAATGTGTTCATATTGTTAAGAAGGACTATAGAGACACTAAAGGGAATTCATTCCTGCAAACACAGTGCGTGCAAACCTGTCAAGTGTAACAACAAATAATTCATAACATGTTTCTGGAAGACGAGGCAAAATGGAACGGATCACATTTGGAGACAACATCACGAACTGCATATCTTTTTCCAACTCAATGTCTCTGTGCCTTACTGTAGACCCACAAGGATATATCGAGGCTCGAAGCTGAGATGAGGAAACTGAAAGGCACAGCTGATTTGTTTGAAGTAAATGTCCCTGAGTATAAGCAGCTGCAGCAATGCCGATCTGACATCATATTGCTCAAATCAGTCTGGGACATGGTCATATTTGTGCGGGTAAGACAGTTTGTGGACACAGTAATAATATGGCTAATTCAATATACATAGTTTTTGCATGTGACAGGACTCCATCTGGTATAATAGAACTGTGTAGCTTGAAAGTTCCATGGTTTTATCATCTATACTTTGCCCAGAAAATGTCACTTCTAGTTCTGGAACCCCAGTGCCTGCAGAAGATCTCTGTATGTAATTGTGATCTTTATTGGATGCAAAGTGTTCTGGGAGACAATTCAGAGAACCTGTATGACTACTAATACAGTCAGTAATGGAAATAGCAACAGTATTTAAATATTAATATCTCATAACTACTCATGTCTGCATTTGATTGGCTAGTGCCTTTTAGAAGATAATTTCAGCAGCCTTCTATCTGGCATTAAGTGTCTTTTTTAATGTCAACATACCTTAGTATAAAACTAATGGCTTTATTCATTAAACATATATTTGCAAAAACAAAAAAACTAAATATTTGCAAAAATTAAGATAAAAGGGCCAATCTGGGACTAGAGCTGAAATAGAGATTTTTTTTCCCAAAGTGGCACTTTTTTGTCACAATTTTGCAGTTCGGTTTTCTTTTGACTACAACAACTTGATAGAACTTGAATAATCCCCAAAGTAGTTCACTTCATGTTATTAATATATAGCCTAAACATGTGTTTATACTCAGCTCTTATGTTCCCTCTCATCGTTAGAGAGGGTTAACACAGAGTTATTTTGAAGTCAATTACCCAGAAGATTTATATTACATCTGATCTATCATATTCTGGGTTATTCTACATAAACCACAAAGGGTTCACTGCATATGCATGTATCTAATCATCACCAATTAATAAACTACATAAAAATAGTTGCTCCTTCATCTCTGCTAAATTAGTTGACATCAATATGCACTGGCCAATTAAACACTGACACTGTTGATAAGTGATTCTCTTTACAGGCCCTCGTTGCTACTTTTGTGAAGTCCTTGCTTTTGTGGGGAGAACTCATTAGTCATTAACTGTTTTTTTTTTGTTTTTTTTTTACAAACATGTATTTTTACTAACTGCTTAACATTTTGACCATATGGGACTATGCAAAAAATACAAAGAAAACAACACACACATAATTGAACAAATGTATCAATGGATTTAATAAAGCATTTGCAAATTCTACATTTTATTCTATTAAATTTAATAGAACTACAATTATACTCACCAATAAGAAACACCAAAAAAATGCATCAAAATTGACTGCTAAAAAGTACTATTAGTTTTATTCACTATATTGAGACCTTGTAATAAAATATTCTAAAAGGCTGATCTGGTAAAATAGTGAAAGTGTAGAATTTTCTCTACTTTAATATTTTTCCCTACGTTTTTTTCCTAAATACGCTGGTTGATTCTTATTACTTCACAGCATAGTGAACAACCTTGCAGAGTTTATTCAATAAACAGTGATTACCAAGAAATAACAAAATACAGGCTAATATACTCTAGCTGTCATTTTAAACAAGGTGTATGATTTTTTCAAAACAGCTATTTGGGGATTCAGTTTGCAAGAAAAAAAGATACATATCTTTTTTACTCAGTTTCCGAATCGGGAGCTAGTGATAGGCTGAGAATGTCAGCTGACACTCTGAGCCATCAGCAGTCTGAGGTTTTCTGATGCCTCAGACCAACAAATGAAGTACTATGAGTCGACATTGTCATTGATAATTGGGGGTTAAGCCATTTGTTAATGGTTTAACCCCTTAAAGGACCAGTAAAGACACCCAGACCACTTCATCGTAATGAAGTGGTGTAGATGCAGTGACCCTTTAGTTTTAAGCCTGCAATGTAAAACATTGCTGTTTTAAAGAAACTTCAGCGTTTCCTTTGCAGGGATAAACACACCTCTAGTGGCTGTCTTCCTGAGTCACTTTCCCTGTGAGAACCGAGTCAAACTCGGATTTCAATTAAATGCTGCTCTTAGAGCAGCATTTGATTGGAACAGCATGAGCACGTGCAGGGGCGGACTGAGAACCCTCAGGGCCCCCGGGCAAAATAAATCAAGGGCCCCCTTACAGGCCCCACCCATACTCTGCAGCAAGCGCCACCCTTGTCCCGCCTCCATGCACCGCCTCCAGCCACACCCTACACAATCTTTAGACACAAGGAACAAAAGGGCAATAAGCCCTTCGAGGCCCCAGTAGAGACTACAATTGAGGGCTAATGGGCCATGGAGGGGGGTCTTTCTAGCGGAGGCTATCTCAGTGTCCTTTAGAGAGTGTGTTAGATAGAATCCCCTCCAAGCCCCATTAGAGACTACAATGGAGTCTAAAAGGCTTGGAAGGGGGTCTTTCTAACAGAGGCCATCTCAGCGTCCATTAGATATCCCCTGCTGGAAACAGTCGCCTCCAGGCCCCAGTAGAAACTACAATTGAGGGCTAATGGGCCATGGAGGGGATTTCTAGCAGAGGCTAGAGTCTAATGGGGCCTGGAGGGTGGTCTCTCCAACACTCTGGTTCCTATTCACAATATAGCAACACAACATAGCTCGCTGATACCTAAGCCAAGTTGGCTCCTCTTACCTTAATTACTGTTGCTGGCTGGCAGTCTGTGGGCTTGCTGGCTGCGGCTGGCAGGCTGTGGGCTTGCTGGCTACTGCCGGCAGGCTGTGGGCTTGCTGACTGCGGCTGGCAAGGCTGCGGCTGGCAGGCTGTGGCTTGCTGGCTGTAAGCCTGTGGCTTGCTGGCTGTAAGCCTGTGGCTTGCTGTAGGCCTGTGGGCTGGCTACTGGCCTGTGGGCTGGCTACTGGCCTGTGGGCTGGCTAACTGGCTGGCTACTGGCCAGCCTGTGGGTTGGCTGGCTGGCTACTGGGGCACTTGTAGATTATTTAAAGAAATAATCCATGCACAATAACCACTACTGCTCCAGAGTAAGTAGTCAAACCGTTTAAGAACAGTTTGACAACTTACCTGGGGTCTGCTGGGATATGAGGCTGTAGTAGGGAATAGGAGCAGTGGTGCAATGTGTGTGAAAGGGTCAGTGTGTGTGTGGGGGTGTAGTGTGTGAATGTGTAGGGTGTGTGGGCAGTGTATGTGTGTGGCAATGTTAGTATGGGGGTCTGTGTATGGGGGTCTGTGTGTATATGGGTGGGCAGTGTATGTGTGTGTGTGAGGCAATGTGTGTAAATGTGTATGGTGTGTGTATGGGGGCAGTGTGTTTATGGGGCTAGAGTTCACTCTCACCACTGCGACCACCAGGAATCCATGGGGTTACAGTGTTGAGAGTGAACTCTAGCCCGTAGCTCCAGGGCTAGAGTTGACTCTCGCAAGAGCAGTAACGTTGCCATGGTAACCGCGGCAACGCTCTGTGCTCGCGCAAGAAGGACCCAGAGGAGCTGTAGGGTGAGCTCCCAGGTCCTCTCTTCCTCCCCTGCCCGCACGGTGCCTGCGGACAGGGGAGGGGGGGCATTCTTCCCTCTCTTTCTCCCCCCTCCCCCAACTCTCTATTCCCCCTCTTTCTCCCCGTGTCTCATTCTTCCCTCTCTGTCTCTTTCTCCCCCTCCCCATCTCTCTATTACCCCTCTTTCTCCCCGTGTCTCATTCTTCCCTCCCAATCTCTCTATTCCCCCTGTGTCTCATTCTTCCCTCTCTCTCTTTCTCCCCCTCCCCATCTCTCTATTCCCCCTCTTTCTCCCCGTGTCTCATTCTTCCCTCTCTGTCTCTGTCTCCCTGTGTCTCATTCTTCCCTCTCTTTCTCCCCATCTCTTTATTGCCCCCCCTTTCTCCCCTCCCCATCTCTCTGTTCCCCCCTCTTTCTCCCCCTTTCCCATCTCTATGTCCCCCCTCTTTCTCCCCCCTCCCCATCTCTCCCCTCTCTTTCTCCCCCCTCCCCATCTCTCCCCCCTCTTACTAGTCAGAGGGGGCTGGCCGTTTCATTTTAGAGCCGCCGGACCGGGTGGCAGCCTCGCCGGTCCGGCGGCATTCCGCTCACTAACACTGAAGAAGAAGGAGGAGGAGGAGCATGTGTCTGTCATGCTCCTTTGCGGTTCCCACATCCTGTGCTGGGAATTGTGGGAACCGCAGGGAGCATGACAGACACATGCTCCTCCTCCTCCTCCTCCTCCTTCTTCAGTGTTAGTGAGAGGAATGCCGCCGGACCGGCAATGCTGCCACCCGGTCCGGCGGCTGCAGCATGAAACGCGGCCGGCCCCCTCACAGTGTGCCACCGGGCCGGCCACCCGGTGGCACCTGCAGTCCCCAAATGCCGCCCCCAATCCAGCCCTGCCGCCGGGCCCCCTGAAGGCGGCCCTGGCGGCGGGCCCCCCTCCCGGCCGGGCCCTCGGACCGTGTCCGAAGTGCCCGACCGGTCAGTCCGCCCCTGAGCACGTGAGCCCTAGCGCCCCAATGCTTCCCTATGGGAGGAGAGGTAGCTGCAGACTAAAGGTAAGTACCACTATCATTTTAATTTACACAGGGGATGAGGGCTGTAATTTACACAGCTAGCAGGTCCCTATAGCATTAGGAATACAAGTAAGCATTTGTATTCCTAATGCTATAGTGCTTATTTACCTCCTCCCATTGTAAAATATTAATGGCAATTAAGTTGTTATGGTGTCCAGAATGGTACTTTAAAACATATACAATTTTGTTCCAATGGTGAAAAAAATCACTAAAACCTGGTGGAGTCTGAGGACTGGCTTAAGAACCACCGTTCAGTGTTTATCAAGTCCGGGGTAAGTCAGACACAAGGAGCATTGTGCAACGCATTGACGAGATTCATGGAAGTCAAAATATATGTGTTTGGCATATTCTGATACACTTGCGTAGAGAAGTCTGATGCACTTCCTATAGGGTCCCTAAACTCCATCACTATAAAGTGAAAATGAATTCTCTTAGTATCAAATTCAGTCATTTCCATGAAGACATTTGTGCGTATTTTACCCCCTACACAGAATTCTGTTTTGGTAAAGGGTTTACAGTCGGAATACTGTATAAATAAATGCCAGTATGGCTCAATAATACTCATTTGTGATTCTATTAATGCTCAAACACAGCTTGATGTGAAATTCCTAGTGAGTAAAATTTATTTTCATGGCACCTTCTGACATTTTGCAGTTTCATCGTAAAGTTCATACTTTATTTTTTTTATTCTTCAGACGAGCATTAAGGATTGGATGAAAACGCCATGGAAACAGATAAATGTTGAACAAATGGATATGGAGTTGCGAAGATTTGCGAAGGTAAAAATAATGTGTCATTAGTATACATATGAATGGTGACTTCTTTTAACCCTTTCAGTCATGGACTGGTAAGAAAATCTCTGTTGTGAGGATAAAGAATGAGTTCAAACAACCCAGCTGATTTCTTCAATACTAGAATGTCCAGTGCCATTTCCTTTTAGTTTAATGTCACTAATTTTAGTTAGTAGTATTAAACCAACCAATCTTAAAATGTCCCATAGTGTGTAGCAGTATGCTTTTTGTCTTCTTTTTTTGAGTCCAAAATGATGATGTTCAGGGTTCATGATATTCTAGCAAATAAGTAGGAGAGCTGTGTCTCCCATGGTACATATACTGATCAGCCACAACCGTGGGCGTCCGCAGGAATTTTTCCAGGGGGAGGGCATAATTGTAATGACATCCATGCTTGGTACCTTTTTGACAGTGTCATGAAAGGGAAGGGGCATAGCCATTATCACATAAAGCCAGGGTGAATAGCGTTTTCACAACTATGGTGTCAGAAATATGTTTGTATTCCTGACACTATAGTGTTCCTTTAAGCAAATTAAAGGACCATTCTGGTCACCATAACAACTTCACCTAAATGAAAATGCTATGATGCCAGGAAGCCCCTGGATGCTCGCTTTCCTTTAAGGGGTTAAATCGCTCCCAAATGGTTTAACCCCAAAGGCTTCCTCCAGCTCCAGGTCGCTCAGTGGTATTTGGCTTCTGAAACAGAGTGTCAGGAAGTGCAGATTGACGTCAGGCATGGGTGCCGCTGATTGGCTAGAGTGGTCAGTTGACGCTCTAAGCCAATCGCTAGTTCCCGGTTCATAAAATATTTTTACTTTTTATGAATGGGGAGCTACTGATTGGCTTAGAGTGCCAGCTGACCGCTCTAGCCAATCAGCAACACCCCTACCCAACGGCACTCTGTGCTTCCTGACACTCAGTAAATAAAAGTGAACACATTAATACTGATATTTTTTACCTTTGGAGATGAGAAGGTCCAGTGTTTCCCTGCCTGGCCCAGGTACCAAAGCCTTATGATGTGGTGTCCAGAATAAAGTGGAGGGTTCACTTCATTTGTCCTTCCTGCTCCAATCTCCTTTTCCTCTCCTTCATTTGACAGTCTTTTTTTTTCTTCTGACACTGTTTTCTATCCTTGGCCCCTTCTGCTCTTTTATCTTTCTGCTACTTTCTGCTTATTTTGCGCCCTTCTGCTCCTTTCTCATTCTGATCCCTTTCTGCTCCTTGCAGACCTTTTCTGCTCCCTTTTCTACTTTACCTTTGTGCTCCTTGCTGTCCCTTTCTGCTCCTTCTCCTACTTTACCTTTGTGCTCCTTCTGATTCTTTCTGTTCCTTTACCTTTGTGCTCCTTCCTGCTCCTTCCTGCTCCTTGCAGGCCCTTCCTGCTCATTCTCCTATTTTACCTTTGTGCTCCTTCTGCCCCTTCCAGCTCATTTCTGACCCTTTCTGCTCCTTCTACTTTACCTTTGTGCTGCTTTACCTTCCAGCTCCTTGCTTACCCTTCCTGTTCATTTCTGTTCCTTTGTGCTCCTTCTCCTACTTTACCTTTTGTGCTCCTTGCTGTCCCTTCCAGCTCCTTGCTGCCCCTTTCTGCTCCTTGATGTCCCTTCCTGCTCATTTCTGTTCCTTCTCCTTTTCTTACTTTACCTTCCTGCTCCTTGCTGACTCTTCATGTAGGCTGTCTCCCCCATCCCTCACTTCCATAGGCGTGCGCACAGGGTGTGTCGGGTGTGCCTGGGCACACCCTAATCCCCGCGGCACGCCAATGGATTGAGACCGGCAGGGGAGATCTCTGGATCTCCCCGTTCGGCTCATGCAGAGCCGACGCTATCCGAGCGGCGGCTCTTGTCTAAGCCTCCATGGGCCGGTGGGGAGATCAAAGTTCTACCTCACCGGTCCACAGCAGCATGGAGGGAGGCAGCAGAGAACCCGGGCTAGAGTTCACTCTCCACTGAACCACCAGTGAAGGCAGCAGGACTGGGATATTAACTAATCTGCCCCCACTTTCACCCAAACATACAGCACACACACACACACAGCACCTACACACAGCACACACACCCCACAAACAGCACCTACACACATACATCACCCTCGCACACACAGCACCCACACACATACAACACCCACACACACCCAGCACACTAACAGCACCCTGACAAACACACAACACCCACACACAGCACACAAACAGCACACTAACAGGACCCGAACAAACACGCACACACAAACCCCCTCTCTCACACACACACAGCACACTACCAGTTCCCTCACACACAGCACACAAACAGCACACTAGCAGCACTCTCACAAACACACACAAAAACACCTACTGGCCGGCGCCGGTATTGCAGTTCATTTTCAATCACACGAAAAATAGCAGAACAAGCTGAAAAATCCAGGGGGGCCGGGCAAGTGCCCCCCTTTGCCCCCCCCGCGGATGCCCATGGCCACAACATAAAAACCACCTGCCTAATATCGTGTAGGTACGCTTATGCTGCCGAAAATAATGCTGACATGGACTCTTCAAGACCTCTGAACATGTCCTGTGACTGGCACCTAGACATTAGCAGCAGATACTTTAAGTCCTGCAAGTTGCGAGGTGAAGCCTCCATGGATCGGATTTGTTGTTCCAGCACATCCCACAGATGCTCAATCGGATTGAGATCTGGGGAAATGCAAAGCAAAGGCAACACCTTGAACTCTTTGTAATTTTCCTCAAACCATTCCTGGACAATTATTCCAGTGTGGCAAGGTGCATTATCCTCCTGAAAGAGCCCACTGCCATCAGGGAACATCGTTGCCGTGAAGGGGTGTACATGGTCTGCAACAATTTCTAGGTAGGTGGTACATGCCAAAGTAACATCCACATGAATGCCAGGACTCAAGATTTCCCAACTGAATATTGTACAGTGCATAACACAGCCTCTACCAACCTGCCTTCTTCCCATGGTGCTTACTGCTGAAATCTCTTCTCCAGGTAAATGATGTATAGCATCCAGTCATCCACCTGATCTAAAAGAAAATGTGATTCATCAGACCAGGCAAACTACTTTTATTGCTCCCTGGTCCAGTTCTGAAGCTCACGTCCATACTGAAGGCACTTCTTTCAGTGGCCAGCAGTCATCATGGTACACCGGTTATCCTTCCTTGCACCACTTTTTGTAGATACTAACCACTGCATGCCGGGAACAACCCACAAGACTTGCCATTTTGGAGATGCTCTGACCCAGTCTTGTAGCCATCACTATTTGGTCCTTGTCAACATCTGATCTTTTCAGTTGCCCATTTTTCCTGCTTCCAACACATGAAATTCAAAAACTAGCAATATATTCAAGTACTTGTGGCAATATAATCAATGTTATTCACTTCACCTGTTAGTGGTTTTAATGTTGTGGCAGATCAGTGTATGTTGTTCCCGTGCTTCTTGGTGTACTTTTCAGTACTACAAAAGTATCAAAATGATAAAAGTATCAAAAAGTGCAAGCTTATAAAATAGGAGGGCATTATTTCTCCTTAAGTGACACATGCTTAAAACACAAGCACCTGTATTAACCATTAATGAATATGTCCTTTAAGGATCCATTGGAGAGGGCGGTATACTAGCTACTGGTAAAAGATACTTTTAAAGTACCACTTAATAATTATTTTCAGGAATCCATTTGTGTAATCCTCCTACTTGGATGCCTAGAATGGTTAATTATTTGTAGGAAGTTAAGTACTGTTGTCATTGATAAGATGAAAAGAATAAACTGTATTATTTACTAGAGAGAAGAAAAAAAATCTACCGCCATGATTAACATAATTGTTCATTGTGGGGGACTTGCTGAAGACTGTGCACTGCAGTTCATTTATAGATACTTTTATTTTAACTTTTTGCAATATATAACTTTTTATGATGATGAATGTTTAACATTATTTCTTAAAGAGCAGAATGTTCTGTGATCTCATTTGTCTTCTGCTCCTAAATGAAACAACTTACAGTATAATTGCATATTATTCTAGCATAGGTGAAGAAATTTTATAATTAATAGGAGGTGAATATTTGCTATACTTTTTTTTTTTTTACATACACCTAGGACAAAAAAGCAATGACCAATAGATAAATAAGTCACTTTCAATTTCTTAAATGTTTTAAAAGGTTAAAACATAATAGTCACTTCCAATTTCTCCTGCGGAACCGTGAACAGAAAAGAACTAAACGAGAACATACTCAAGCCACGAAGATGAGTCCAATCACCAGGAAACCAAAATCCCAACAGGTTGTGGACAAGCCGGAAAAAGAGACAATTGTCATAGGACCTTGAAGGAAATAAGCATACATAATTACAGAATTAGACTCATTTCAATATAAAAAAATGACAATAATTAACCATCAAAATCTCCCACCCTCCCGTAACATACTAACGCATAAAATAACATATAACTTATTAATTAAAATTACTATAAAATAGATACAACCCCAAATACAACAAGTATTGATATAGCCAGGAAAAGGACAAAGGAAAATTACAGAAGATAAGGGAAACAATAGAGGGGAGGGAAAATATTCGCCTCCTGCCATAAATAAAATTAGGATTATTTCTTCACCTAGCCTAGAATAATCTGCAATTTAATTACATGCCTGGAGGCTTTATATTTGTTAAGTTAATGCTCTGGCAAATCCTCATATTAATGGTAGTTCTAGAACAGGTGGTGATATTTCATGTGGCAGCCACTGTATTAAGGGATACATGATAAGCAAAGTTCCATAAGCTGTTAATTATTGTATCCCTCTCTTGTAGAGCTCTTATAACATAACCAAGGTTGGTTTAAAGGGACACTATAGTTTAATGCAGTGGTTGTGGTTCTGGTGTCTATAGCGTGTCCCTGCAGTATTAGCACTGTAACCACTGCCTTCTCACAGAAAAGACAGGGTTTACACTGGTGCCTAATAACACTGGATATATTGATTAAATGCATCTCTATCAATAGATGCTGATTGGCGCAGCACAATGTTGTGCCGCGCATGTGTGATAGACTCCCTATGCTTTCCTAAGGGACAACATTGGATTGGCTCAGATCATCAAAATTGATAATCTCAGCCACAGAGGTGAAGCCAGCCGCGGCATGGGAGAAAAGGTGGGGCAGTGACCTAATGCTGCATTACATATTTGTATTCCTGACACTATAGTGCTTGTTTAATGTTTATTGAATTCACTCTATTTCAATCTATTTGTTAATATTAGTCTATTTGTGATGGCTATTGCAAGTAAATATTACCTACAATATCTATATATCTGTTGCATTAGCAGTGGTTGAGACTTTGTAAATGGGGACTACATAAATGTTGGACAATTGGATTTAGACCTTGTAATAAGTGGGGGGTTTTTAGATTTGGTTTAAAATGTACTTCATTTTACTTTGTTTCTCAATCTATAGGAAATGAAGACATTAGACAAAGAAGTGAGGACCTGGGATGTTTACCTGGGCTTGGAGTCCACAGTAAAGAACATGTTAACATCTCTGCGAGCTGTAAATGAGTTACAGAATCCTGCAGTCCGGAAAAGACATTGGCTTCAGCTAATGAGCAAGACTGGGGTACCTAAACTTCTGGGTCTTTGCTTCATATGCAAATGAAATAATCCATATAGCTTTCATTCTGAGATACAACATTTTCCTTACAGCATCATGTAGTATTTTAAAAACTATTCCTATACAACCTATATTTATTTTGGTTGTGCAAAGAATAACGCATGAGCTTACAATGCCAGCTCAACACTGACCATTTCATGAATAACAATCGGTTATTTTCAATACAAAACCAGGATACACCACTGTGTGTAAGGAGACTTCTTTAGGTGAGATGAGTCGGGTGTCGTATAGGGGAGATAACCATCCAGGCTGTGTACTTTGGAGCTTGCAGAGAGCTCTATTTTCTATGGGCAGTACTAGAGCTATTGAACTGCTCAGGGGTTAATGATCAAGAGGGCACTGTTTGTGTTATGTGTGTAGACATGTTCCCTGTAGTTAATGGTGTCGCGGGAGGCATTATGTACTGGTATAGTGGTCTGTATAGTGAGGAATGTAGTGACTGTGCCATGCCCTCTGTGCCCAAATCAGTAGTTATTAAAAGCTTAAAAAGCAGTCTTCAGTAAGCATAACAATACAACTTGAACATCAACAGAGAATGTATAAAAGTGAAATAAAACATTTGTTTTGGGTGAATGCAAGCCTGTCTTTGCAGGCAGACAGGAACCGATCAAGTAGTGGCAGCTAGGTAGGCATCTGGTGTTGTCCCTTGGGGTACGATTGGGAGCACTACTGTCGGGTTCCAACTGGGGGTTGGAGGTGGTATTGTGTGGTCGTACTTTGACCAGGTAGTCCAGTGGGAGGCCCAGTGTTGGCAAAAGTTCCTTTGCCCCCTGGAGATCCTGAACAGGATGTGTTGCAGTACTTTGATGATTCATTAATATGCATGGCATTTTCCATCTGTACACAATGTCTTTGGACTGGAGGAGAGATGTAAAAGTCTGGAGTGATTTTCTCCATGCCATCGAGTTTCTGGACAAGTCCGCGTAGAACGAGAGCGGCATGCCCTCAAAGGTGTATGGTGAATGATTCCTGATTGCATTCAAAACAGCTGCTTTGTCTTTGCCACTTTGGAATCACAAAGGTGCTGAGGTCGGTGCTTTGGCTGGTTTTTGCAGTCGGAATAGCCCATCAAGGCCCACCAATTTAGCTTGCTTGGAGGGTAGAAATGCTAGGAAAAGGTGCCGCATAAGATGTGGTAGCTCTGCATCCGGGGTCTCTTCTGATATTCTTCTTATCTTGAGGTTTAGTCTGCGCCTCTGGTCTTCAAGCGACGTGAACCGTTGGGCTGCTGGAGTTGTAGATCTCGCACTGACTGTTGCAGTTGGGCAGTTTGCTGGGCATTTTGGTGGGCATCTGAAAACCCCCATGTGGCTCGTTAGGCCCTGCAGATCTTTTTGGATGTGGGCCATGTTAGCCTGGATGGTGTGCTGGAGGTCTGAGAGCAGTTCAGTTCTTTCATGATCGCTGTTGTCACCGGGAACAAATCTGGTTGCGAGGTGGTCGGCTTGAGAGCCTGCAGTTCCAGTGTGTCCCTCTGCTGTTCCCAAAGACAAATCATCTGAGATATCAATACCGTCGTCTGAGATGTCGGCCATTTTAAGGTCCATTGCGCTCTTGGCCTGTATCCATAAGTATCTGATATTCATGCCCATACTCTGCTTATCATGTCTAGGTTTTCTGTTTTTCCATCCCATATTTTGAGAGACAGCTTCAGGTGTGTTTTACCAGTTTTGGGAGTATAGAAAAGTCTGCAAAACTGGTTATGAGTAGCTTATCGGTACGGAGCTCATAAAGCATGCAGCCATCCAATTCAATAGCTTTGCTACCCCGCCCCCACCAGTGCTTATTTTCAATACAAAATAAATACAATATTTACTGCTATTGAGGACTTCTTTTGGACAGATTAAGTATTCTGCACGATCAGACAGTTCTAACCATTATTCTTTTCTGCACTGTGGAATGTTGGCAGCTAATAAGCTAAATGTACATAATTCCAGTTTCTGATTGGTTGTTGGCATAACATGGTCACTGGTTTCAAAGTTGGGATTCAATTCAAGAACACCACGTTAATATATTTTAATTATAATTTTTTGAAAAACTGATTTGCATCAAGAAAATGTCTGGCCACAGAAGAGCTCATCTACATGTCCTATATTATTTTGGGGCGTATATTTTTGGAAATCCCAAAAATAGATACCCTATTACTTACTTGACCGCATGGTCATACGTAGTTGATGCACATTAGTACATTTCAGATATAGTGGGGAGTTTAAATCATTTGTTTTATATTACCACTATTTTTCCAATGCTTGTTTGTATGCTGCTAGCTAGACATCCACCATTGTACAGCACCATAGCATACAGATAAACCTCAAAAGTATTAAACTTCCATGGTTGAATATTGGCCCTAATAGATATATAAAAAAACTCTAATATTTTCTTTAAAATGGTGTTAATGGTGTCATTACTAAGGGAGCCTACATAACTGTGTGTTATAAATCTGAAAAAGTATAGTTGTCTATGCTTATTTGCATATTTTACAGGGCATTCTGGGTAAATTGTGACAATACAGTTTTTAAAGATGACCCTTACCTAGAGTTTGGCTTGGGGTATACAATTGAATATTTTTTGATAAACTTTTAAAAGGATTTACTATTATGAAAAAATATCAAACTGTAGTAATATTTTGATATATTTTTTATATATTGACATATTTTATGTGATTTGTTTTTGAAATTTTAATATTTTGAAGAAGTTTTTTTATTAAAATTTGAAAAGCTCATCTAACAATATTAAATCAAGCCCATAATCTTATAAAATAATCTGGTTGACTTTACAGCTTCTCAACAGGTTTGGACTTGCAAAACAGATAAGCCACCTTCAATAAGTAAATAAGAAAATGTCCTTTAGTATAAAACAGAAACTAAAACAGTTAAAAACACTAGTACATCTTCCTTTCAGTCCTCTGAGATAGAGTCGTGATACTTTCTTATTTTTCTGTAAGGTAAAATTCATAATGAATGAAAACACTGTCCTCGGGGACCTCATTGCACTTCAGTTACATAGAGTGGAGGATGAAGTAAAGAACATAGTTGACAAGGCTGTGAAAGAAATGGCCATTGAAAAGGTACAGTTAGGTGAAAGTTTATTATTAGTTATCCTCAAATGTATTATCATCCTACTCATTCATGTCTTTAAGTCAGTGACAGACTGGCAATTTCCAAATGTTAGACAAGCCAAATCATATCAGCCCACAGCAACTATAATCTTCCTTGACGGATGTTTTATTTTTTTAATTCTGATCATTATTCCCAGGCAAATTAACCTCAAAAGCAATCCCTTAGCCGCATCATAACAACTGGAGCAGAATTTAACTCATCCCATCAACATATAAGAGTATATAGACTTTACATGCCCTTTATAAAAAACAAGATATACCTTCAACACCCTCATGGGCCATGAGTGAATGAGGAGAGATTTAGTGTTCTGTTCTAATAAAATAGTCTAAAGTACTAAATAATGGACAATCCCCATGAAAACTTGTGAAACCAGCAGGCTCATTTCATTAGTGATCCCCCGCCTTTTACATTTTTGCACCACGTGTGAGAAAATAACACTTTGTTAAATCTCTACCAATGTCTGTTTCTCCTCCTCCAACAATTTCTTGCCCCTTGTTTGTGCCCGCACTGAAATGGATTGTGAGGTTAATTGCTAAATCTTAAACATACTTTCAAAAGAAAACGTAACATGACGCGAAAAAGTTTAACACGGGTTAAACGTCATGTTCAATGTTGAATCCAATTATGTAATTTCAAGAGAGGTAAGAGATTCCCTTTTCCCCAGAATATCTGCCTTTAATCTGTGTGTGTGTTTCATTTTAAATTTTTCTAAACTATGAATTATATAACAAGACCGATATATATCGCAGGTTCTAATGGAGATGAACCATACTTGGAGCATTATGGAATTTTCTTATGAAAAGCATCATGATACTGGGACACCGTTACTAAAATCAGATGAGAATTTGATTGAGACACTAGAAGACAATCAGGTAAAGATTATTGTATTGACTGTAAGTATGCTGGAATTGACTGTAAGATGACATATCATGTTCATCAAAGTAGATGTTCCTGATTTCTATATTTTGCCTATTCAAATCTGACCGGCAAACGCATGTCTATATTCGGTAGGTCTCCAGACAGACCTGTCTAAATGTATCGGCCACAAATGAATAGCCACCATTTGATGCTCGAGATCAGCAATTTACAGAAAATGTGAGCAGCAGAATGCCATGACACAGTCCATCCAAGAATTTGAAAAATCTTGACCATCACATCCTGAACTCATGCACAAATCTATCATGTATGCATATACCGATAGATTGGCTCTCAACTCCCCACATTCATGGAAATAAGTCTCCAAGACAGTGGGATACATTCGTGAATGTTGCAGCATCTCTTTTACAGGCACACTCTTTAAGAGATTAAAGTAGATCTTTTGTTTGGTAGAATGTTTGGATCACATATCTTGTTCCTCTGCACACACAGAGCATAGCATTAGAGTGGAATATAATAATTGAAGTTAATCGATAAATATGAAAGACAGTGTGTTTGCTGGTTCATATACCTGAATAGGGACAAATCTTACAAATATATAGGGTGAGATTTATCAGTGTCATTAACACTTTTCCATCTTTTAGTGCAATTTAGTAAATTTAGTAAATCTGTTGAATTTATTTCATTTGTTGCATTTTTCACACCCTAACCATAATTTTTTTTAACATGTCTCGTTTTTGTGCCAACACAAGGGATTTATAAATATTTCCATATTTCTGCCTTTTTGCAGACAGACAGTAGCAGTCTTGTAAAATGGACATTTTGGCAAAAAACAGTATAATATACTATTAAGAAAATCGTCACTTTTTACATCACTTTAATAAATAATACTTAATGCCCTGTGGATACCAGGTTCAGGCAGGTGTCGAAGGATGAGGTGTGTCAGGACAGTATTTTCTTCAGGGACGTCGGAAGCAGAATGTCTTGGACCCTGCTTTTGGCAGCCTGCTGGGGCTTTCAGTGTGACATAAACGCTACATTAAAAATGGAATACTGAGATATGAAGTACTCTATTGGGCGTATTTACTAACAGAGCTATATAACCAAAGAACTGTAATTTTACAAATGACAAGGGACATTAGAAGTTCATATATATGACTGTATACCCCAACACCCTTTTATTTTACCATGTAACTTATATATCCTAGTTGGGTGATATTCTGTGCTCTTTTTTTGGACCCATGATCCAATATGAAGAATGCCATCAATAGGGATTAATCTAAAATATACTTTTTTAGGTTGAGTAATTTTGTAACATTCTGTTTTATTTGAAGAAATGCCAAAAGGCCTAGAAATTTCTTTAAAATATTTTAAATTTTTTTATTTCTTTTTGTGGTGGCGCTCCTTCCTAGCTGTGAAGCTTGTCAACATGTATGAAGAGTAGTGACACTCAAAGAAAGTGGTAGCCTGCCGTGCCTTATTGCTTAAGTACGTCCTACTGCTTATTCCCCTGTTTAGTTTGAATAAAGAATCAAGAATCAGAGCAAGTTGCTCTGTTCGTAGCTAGAAGCTGAATGCATCCATCAGTTCTATTGTGAGTTACAGTTTGTGATAAATAGCTGTTTTTTTAAGCATTTAGCATTTTTACCTGTTTTTAGACCTCCATTTCTGTGCACAATTTCTTTCTTCTGACCGCTACATCATGTATGGGCTCCTGGATTTAAAAATGGACCTGTGGGTTATGCAGTACAGAGAAATTTGCACTAACACAGAACTGCATGCAAAGCTTGACTTCAAATACTTCAGTAGGTGGTAACGTCTAATGACTGTGACTGTTTTCAAAGTTATTTTATTCCTTAAAGAAAAGTTTATCCTTTTTTCCCTTTCCGATTTAAGCACATATCTACAGATTTTGTTTCTATCAAGATTCTGCTCCAGTGTTTGGGCCTTGCCATGGTCCAATCAAATTAGTTACTTTCTACTCACAAAAGTTCCATTTCTACTGTACAGTTCATGAAAAAAGGGGAATTAAAGGAACCCTGCCCCCCCCAAAAAAGAGAGATTTAAAAAAAAAAAATAATAAGTGAGGTTATTTATTCATTTAGTTAGAGACAGAAACCTAGTGAATAATATGCTAAAATATTTATTTATGTAAATGATGGTTGCTAACTAGAATAGCTCCCTGGTGGAGTTTGCATTTCTCAATAAGAAGGACCTCACATGTCTCCCTGATCTATATACAGGATGCCTCCTATTTGTTCTCAACACCTGTGTAACACCGAGCATAGAGTCTCCGTTTAGCTGAAAACAAGACTAATAAGGGCAAAGGAAGTTTCACCAAGATCTGGATTTCAGAAAGAGACATGCTGGAGTACACAGGGTGATTTAGCATTTACACCACTATGCAAGACACTACAATATGGTACAACAATGGTATTTGAATAGATGTCAATAGCTACAGTAGTAGCATGGACATTCACAAAGGACCACAATGAGACCTAAATATCCAAAATTGCTACTTCTATTTATGGTTCAATTTTTCAATTGTTTTGTGATTGCCCTAGGCCTTTCAATGTGATCAAAGTTTAGATCATAACAAATTACACTTCCAAAACTATGACATCTGTATTTTTTTTCTTTGTTTCATTTTCATTTCAGGTTCAATTGCAGAATATTTTAATGAGCAAATATGTTGAATATTTCTTGGTTGAAGTGAGCAGATGGCAGAAGAAATTAATGGTTGCGGACATGGTTATTTCTGTTTGGTTGGAAGTCCAGCAAACTTGGGCACACTTGGAGAGTATATTTTCCAACTCTGAGGATATTAGAAAACAGCTTCCTGAAGATGCCAAAAGATTTGAAGGAATTGATTTGGATTTTAAGGTACTGATCAGTGTAATTATCTTGCAACAGATTGTTGCTTCACGTCCTAACCAAGTAAAACCAGAAATATGAAGATACAAATACTCTTTACAGATGCATGGAGGTAATTTGCAATGTTGAGTCTAATTGGAGGCAAACCCTCACTCAATTTGTAAATTAATCCTCTGTTAACAGGGGTCCAATCAAATAGTTCCACAAGAATAGTATTACTACTTTCACTACACTCGTAGAATTGAAAGACAGTTCTAAACAATCACAAATATTTCTAAAACATTTTAACCAAATGTATAGAGTTTTAGCTACACAATAGCCGGAACACGTATTTTGTGCATTTTCAAAACATATAATCACATTTCCAACTTTGTTTTGGATCAATCAATGCTTCATGGATTTAAATCTGCTTGTGCAACTTGACATTCTCTCATTTATATATGTTTTAGGATCTAATGGAAAGTGTAGTTAATGCTAGCATAGTCATCGATGTAACTAACCAGCCTGGATTTCTGGAAAAATTGGAAACTCTTCAACAAAGGTATTAATTATGATTCTTACATAACTGCATTACTGAGTATACCATTTTGTATATCTCTATTACTAGCGACATTGGCGGTATCAGCAGAAACATTATGCCACATTCCCAAATTAGTCCATATGATCTTGGCTGTGGCTTCACACAAAAATGTTTTTTTATTTAATATGGAAAACAAAAAACTAAGACACTTTGGGGGAAAAAAAATCTAAATTGGCAACTTTACATTGAATCTTTGGACAGATCTTTTCAGTCCAAAATTAAATCTACTTTTACATTTAAAAACTGGTACCTTACTAGAGTAATAACAGGCCAACCTTCTACAGCATAAACAAATCAACACCCTTAAAAAATGAACTAACCCGTTTTACTCCCTCCCATGCTGCTCCAAATTCAATATGTTGGAGCCGACCATTCTTGTCTACTTTGTCTTATTGTAAATGACGGGTGAAAGAGATCAGATTTTATTTTATTTGTTCTATTTTAGATTTTTGTTGTGGTATTCCTTTAACTAAAAAAATATTGTATATGCTAATAAGACATCATCTCCTATTTGTCTAACTTAATATGTACTATTTGTAAGTCCTATATCTGCCAATTCTTATGAACTCACGATAATAAAAAAGTTTAAAACTAATTATGATTCTTACAGTTGCAGATGTTATATTTAGTTTAATTATTTTTAAATTATTAATATCAAATATATGTTCTCCTTCAGCAGACGTTATAGGGATAACAAGAAATAAATAATTGCTGTTGCTGGAAATGTATTCAAAAGTTTATTAAAGAATAATACTCAGGAATTCTTTGGGGACAACAATGTCTAACAATATCAGCATGGTTTTATGAAAGATCATGTCAAACTAACTTAAGTGCATTTTGCGAAGAATAGATCAGAGTTTTGCAGTGGATATGATCTACATGGATTTTGTTTCTCTGAATGAAAAGATAATTTTGTCTCTTTATAAATCAATTGTAAGGTCACACCTTGAATATGTTGTGCAATTATGGGCATCTTTTTTAAAAATGATATCATGACACTAGAAAAAGTGCAGAGGTTGGATACAGAATTATTTAGGGAAATTATTTAGTTATGAAGACATGCTAACAAATTTTTAATCCATTTAGTTTTGAAAAATGGTGCCTTCAGAAGGGATATGATAACGTTATACAAATATATTGAGGGCCAATACAAACCATTGCCTGGAAATCTATTCATAAATAGGACACAATGTCACTCATTCAGACTGTAAGAAAGGAAATTTAGTCTTAAGGCAAAATAAATGGTTCTTTACAGTAAGAACAATAAAGATTTGGAATTTTCTGCTTGAAGAGGTGTTTTTTTCAGAGTCTGCACAGAATTTTAAACCGCAACTGGATGAATTCTTGCAAAAGCATAACATTCAGGGATACAATATATAATATATCAGTTAACAGCGACTTGATCCAAGCCGAGGGCTGACTGTCAGTCTGCGGTCGAGAAGGGGTTTATTTTTTTCAGTTTGTTGCAAAATTCAAAGAGCTTCAAACTGTTGTTGTCTTTTAGATCAACAGCAGAAACAGATGTACTGAACTTGCTGACGCAAGTCTTTTTTCAGCTTATCGTAATTATGCATTTTAATATGTATATGCAAAATACAGAGGTGTTCGAAAACAAAATGTTTTACTCATAAGCCAGTTGAAATTTATTAATTTGAGTTGGTACTCATACTTAACATTTAACTGCATCCTTTTATATCATTACGTTGGATGTCAATAACAATATCAAGAAGCCAAGTATTACAGGGGCAGGCAACCTTTGGCACTCCAAATGTTAAGGACTACATCTCCCATGATGCTTTGCCCACATTATGGCTTTAAGAACAATATGGGCGATTTAGTCCACAACACCCGGAGTGCCGAAGGTTGCTTACCCTTCTGTTTGGAAATACTGTATAGCAATAAAAAAATGCATTACAATATGAAAAACATTGAAAAAATTCCCAGGCACTTTACAAAACACAATTTAAATAATATGCATACATGTTACAGTTTTGTATTTTACATAGAGATGTTGTCATGTGTTACTTTGTTTTTACAGTGCTTTCCAAGGTACAAATGAGGAACATTATGCAAATATCTGGCACCCAATAGTTTTAACCTTGGACTTCTTTTGTATTTAGAAGACACTTAACCCCCCAGCCCTAACACCATATATGTATATTGTTTTTTTACGTTTATTTGTAGGCTTACACTCTGTGAAAAGTCATTAGCAGACTATTTGGAAGCCAAGCGGCTTAGATTCCCACGGTTTTATTTTGTTTCAGCCATGGATTTACTAGAAATCATTTCAAAGGGAACACAACCAAAACAGGCAAGTAGCCAATATTCATTCCGTGTTATTATCACATTACTGTGCGGAAAGAGGAACGTGAGTGAGGTTGCCGTTTTGCCTCTGTTTTAATAGGTAACCAGGCATTTGCTGAAGTTATTTGATAATGTTGCTGATCTGAAATTTGAAGATGAGGAATCAAAGACACAATATGCACTTGGAATGTACAGCAGAGAAGGGGAGTTTGTGCCTTTTACTAAACCGTGTGTGTGTGAAGGGCAGGTAAGAATTCTATAGTAACATTCATCTCTGCACACGTGTTCTATATAATTCTATAAATCACCGGTGCATTTATTACCGTTACTTCTGTGTGCCTGAATTGCAATTTCCTTCATCTTTTCCAAAGAAAGTTCCTGCTTTTGAGTCACAATGAATTTACGGTAACTTTTTTAAGGTTTTATTCATGATACCAGGAATTCTGTAGAAAAGAGAATGCAATATACAGAGGGGTAAAAAAAAAATAACTGAACTGGAAAAATGGCTATTTTGAGGATTTTTTTTTCAATTCAACAATTTTTGCCACCCCCCAAATTTCAACTCTTTTGTCATTTCTGTAATATTAACAAATAAACCTTCAGTATTTACATAACAAATAACTAGTCCATTCATAAATGTTTTACTGTAAGTAGCAATAATACTTTGAAATGTATGAAAATATCTCTTATCGTGATGAAATAATAATAAAGCTATAAATTACGCACACTTTCCTCATCATATTTATTTTTTAACATGTTCTATTATACATTTAATATAGTTCTGCAAATTTGACACTATTTGCATATATTTATTCTGTGCTGGGTGACCTGTATTAGGCAGGTATTAGCAAAAATCTGTATTTTTTGCGTTAGAAATTATTTCATATGTCTATGCCATCAGCAAACTGCTAGACCCTGCAGCAATGTGTGCCACGGTGTCCACAGACTGTTTTGAAAGACAGGGAAAAAACATTATCTACATAAACACTGTTACGTTTAGACACAGGCCTGTACAGCACATTTTATTTGGGTTAGCACCTAAGAATTCTTTCTCTGTTATTATTTAACGTTATATACGGTGAATATTACAAGGCTTTGCACTTGGTGACTGTGTTTTGTGCAGGTGCAGAATGCCTGTAAGTGTTGTAGCTGTCTGTCTGTGTGTGTGTGTGTCATGTATATGGCTGGCTATGTGTGTGTTTTGTCTTTGTGTGGGTAGCTGGGAGTGATATGCTTGGCTGTGCCGCTATATGGGAGTCATGTGTGTGGCAGTGCTCGCTGTGGGTAAGTCTATGTATATCTATTGGTAGCTGTGAGTGATGTGTGAGTAGGTAGCAGTGACACATTTGTGTGTCACTGCTGAGAGTGATGTGTGTAGCAATGTGTAATGTGTGGTTAGCCGTGTATGACGTGTGCTGCTATGTGTGGGCAACTGTGAGTGATGTGCATGGCTGTCTATGGGTAGCAGTTACACCCTGTGCAAACGCCTGTGCTCTTAAACATGATTTAAATCAAAGGATGGGCAATATTCATGGTGGGGGCATTGACGCTTGTGTATTTGGGTATAGTACGTATGTACATCTCTTGGCACCTGCAATGCACAGAATTACAAAGTTATTTATTAAAGTGAAAATTCAAAGGAATTTCAAATATAAGATCAGAATAGCTGACTTGGACAATTTTTCCAGTTTTACTAATTTGATCATAAATTTAAAATTCACTTTGAATGCTCACTTTAGTGAATAACTCTGCTAGAGTTAGATTTAGGGGTTCTTGAGCCTGGAGCTAAAAAATCATGAGCCTGATGGGAGCAGTTGAATATCTATTTATTTTGCCTTAGTAGTCATGGACTATGTACAACATGTCGCAAGTCTACTGCTAGTCCACACAACCTCTAGACTCTCCCTCCTGTAGGATTCCAATATCTCTTATCTGACTTAGCCCACATAACATGACATCTATCCCATAATAATAATACAGGCTGTTAAGCTCTAATAAAAAAAATGATGATTTGATAGGAGTGGAGTACCACTATATTTCACAATAAATAATGGTGAAATAATTGCCATGGCAATAGCATATTTTATTAAAAAAAAAGTCAAACTGAACATCTACGTTGTGGCTATTTTGGCCTATTTAAAATCACAGATCTGGAGTTGCCGCTCTAATAACCCCTATGTAAATCTGTCCCTGGATATACTTCTACAGATACTGTATGATTATCATGTAAGGCCTATTATGCACAAGTGGTAGGACTCTGATGTCCTCTCACAGGTCAAAGAACACCTCTGTGTGTTAAAGGAACCATATGTCATCTCTTTTTAACTGTTGATTAAAATCTTTATTCCCCTAAGGCGGAAGGTTGGTTGGGAAATTTAGAAGACACAATGCGTTCATCTATTCGGCAAGAGATCATGGAAGCAGTGGCTGGGTATGAAGACAAGCCTCGAGACCAGTGGATGTTTGATTATTCAGCCCAGGTTGCCATAACTGGTAATCAGATCTGGTGGGCAACTGATGTGGAAATTGTCTTTGAGAGACTGGAAGAGGGATTTGAAAGTGCCCTGAAGGATTATAACCGCAAGCAAGTGCGTAACTACCTATGTAATGCATTTTGTAGAAGCAATGTCATTAATATAGTGTTTACAGGCTGTACAATCACCTGGTTAAAATCAAGAAATACAATACAAGACACTGCAGACTTTTAGTGGAGCCTACAAAAAAGCCATGCAGTTTTCCGCAGACACTACCTTCCTACTCCATTTCCAATGGGTGTAAAAACGTAGCTTATGCATTGTGAGCTATATTGGCTCTAGTGCAATAAGTGGGAGTGGATAAGGGAAGGTGGTATTTCCATTACCAATAGCCAGGCGGGAACTGACGGAAGCCCTGGTGGAAAAATTAGTTTCTACGTTGGGTGATGGCCATAATTTCAATGGAGGTAAAAGTAGGAACTTCATCTGCTTTGCAATGGAAAATCATATATAACCTGTGTTTTCACTGGGTTCTATTGGAATCAACATTACCAGTACTGTTAGTAACCTTCTGGTATTGCAACAAATACTTTACATAAATATAATTTCCCATAATTAATGTCACTTTCCTTTAAATTAT
The DNA here is from genome assembly GCA_933207985.1 of Pelobates cultripes. Lineage (NCBI taxonomy): Eukaryota > Metazoa > Chordata > Amphibia > Anura > Pelobatidae > Pelobates > Pelobates cultripes. The sequence goes on along the minus strand of OW240918.1, from coordinate 37,195,029 downwards.
ACGATTTATCAGTATAATGATCAAAGTTAATCTCTATAAAAAACAAAATGACCTTCACAAATGCATTGAACTCAACTCGAAAAAAGATTTATATTCTTTAAAAAATCTGTTTGTACCTGTGAGCCACATATATGTATGTAATAGGAAATACGCATTCAACATGAAATGGGTCTAATAATGAGCTATTTATCGAAGCTTTTCACTTGACAGACAACACAAAGAGGCATGTCTTGTCAGTACCACTGTAAATTTCACAGATGCATTTAACACTTTACATGTGATAGATTTTACAGCTTTTTTTTTTATTCCAAGTTTAATATCTCATCTGAATATAATTATTTCGCAGATTGCTCAGCTGAATACCCTTATAAACATGCTCTTAGGAGAAATCACCCCTGTTGATCGTCAGAAGATCATGACAGTCTGCACAATTGATGTGCACGCAAGAGATGTGGTAGCCAGACTTATTGCACATAAGGTAATTTGATGCAGAGCAATTACCCTAATGCATTTTTAAAAGCATGAAATAAAGAATAATTTCATTCGATGAAAAGCTCACCCCTACCTATGTGTAAAACTGACAGACTGTTTTGATGCAGTCATTATTTCGTAACATTTTTACATTCAAATTTAGACAATTACATTTACGAGTTAAAGAATTGACAATTTTTTCATAAAAAATATTGTCTAAATGTTTAAGGATTATGCTGATAATTGTGTTTGAAATTTTTAACATGACAGATGTATTCATTTTGTTCCCGCAGACCTACGCCACGAACAATTCTGATTTAGTCAACCTTCATACAGGAGTTTAGACACCTGTTCTGACTCCACGTTTTTGTTTTTTTCCCTGCATTTTATTAAATTACTTTGTACGATCTAATTTCCTCTTAAAGGGAAACTATGCCAAGCGGGAAGCTGGATCTTGTGAAACTTAAATGGTCTGCAATCTATCCTGTCGCCATTCTTTTTGTTGAAAAGGTTTACAATACTCTGATATTTATTTCCAAATTTGCCACAATAATAACTCACTAAGCCGCCATCTTTTATATAAAAGCAAACTGTTCTAATACAGGTGACTTTTTATAAAGTTTAAACCTAAAGATTGCCAATAGATTCTAAAAGATAAATGGTTTTGTAAAGTTTTGTAATTTATAGTCTTGCACACAGCAAGACACCGTTCACATGTAAACTGAAATTGTTTTGACATATATATTTAATTTTATACCATTATTAACAAGTCAACAAAGACATGGTACACATTAATGTACTATCACACACATGTCCTGGGCATGTAAAAGAATGTTGAGATCAGTTTGAAAATTATTAACCGAATTGCAGAAAACTACTATTAACTCTTTGTAAATAGACCATTGGCGTTTTAAAACTTTCAGTTGAAACAGCTGAATTTAGACTAAAATCAAAAAGAACTAAGAAACCTGTTTCTTCTGATTAGTGTCTCTGCCTCTGCCAGGTATGGAAATGTAGAGTTGTGTTTTAAAATATAAAACACTATCAATATATTTCTATTATGAAAAAGATTGATACATAAATTATATGTATTGTTGCTTTGTATGCAAGGACAATTTTATGTTTTTGTGATTTTTTTCTTCTTTTTTCTGTCATTGATCTGTTATATTAAGCATGTAAATTAATAAATATAATTTAAAAAAATAAAAAAAACACAAAGAACTTACATGGACATATTCACTAACCATCAACAATTCAAGAACGACATTCTTCTCAAATCAAATAATCCATTTGTAGTAAATACCAAAATTCATATAATGTCCACTTATGTCAAACACCAAACATTAAACTATAAAACTTTCACACTAGCTTTCTAGAAAATTATAGAATGTTATAATGTCATCTGACATTGTTTGACATTTGAGTCTTTTGTTAAAATCAATTGCTAACAATGTTTTAGACACAACTTTGACAATTTCTGTAAGCAACCAAATTGTACTATTGTTGACAACCCCAAAACAATCTAAAAAAGCACTCGATGCCGCACTAGTATGGAAACTCCGATGTCACATGGAAGTCAGAGATAAGATTTGTCCTTTTGCATTCAAATATCAAGAATTATCAACATTCTCCGTAGCACATCGCAATGTGTTTGAACTGGCAGTCTCCAAATACATGGGAACGTTCTTGGCAAATTCCAAATGTCGGCATATTTTCAGGCGAACCTGACGTGCCAGAAGACAGCATTTCAATGAACTGTAGAGAATCAGCATTTTGTGCCAATGTATTTATTGCTAATACAAAAAAAAAAATCCCAGATAAAGTGCTCATATCATAGCTGAGTTAACCATGTAATACTACATTAAGGGAAGCACTCATCATTGTTGATCACTCATCGTTGTTGATAAGTCAGACTTGGTTCTAAGGCACTAAGGTATTTTTCTCTCCTACCTGCAGGTATCTAACGGTCAGGCATTTGCGTGGCTGTCACAGTTACGTCACAGATGGGATGAAAGTCTAAAGGAATGTTTTGTTAATATCTGTGATGCTCAGTTCAAGTATTCCTATGAGTATTTGGGTAATACCCCTCGCCTTGTGATCACACCTCTCACTGACAGGTGAGTGTCAAGCCGCCCACCGAGTCTAGTGCCGTGCATTTTCAGACTTATACCTCATTTAATGTAACTAATTATTGATTGTTAATTGGGATTATTTCCCCTTTCACCCATTTTGTTAAAATCAATAGCACTGTCAATCAAGGTCAAATATTTGCTAACACCATCAATTCATATGTGATTATACACTAAAAGAAAGTGCCCATTGATTGGAATTGCTTCACTTCTAAGGTGGAACATTTCCTTTAAAATTATTAATATAAAGTAATAATGAGCAGAACGTACAGCCTTTTTGATTTCAGATACTTTTCACTTAAATTTGTCCCATTTAACAACTCTTGAATTACATTTAACAAATAAACCGTTATTCCAACCCAGTGCAACCAGTTTGTATTTGTACCTTTCTGTATTTCTGTGTTTTAACCAGTGTATCTGTGTATATATACATTGTTACTTTCTTTTTATGCATTCACAGATGCTATATCACGCTGACTCAGGCTCTCCACTTGTCCATGAGTGGCTCTCTCTCAGGTCCTGCTGGAACAGGAAAGACGGAAACCACTAAAGATCTTGGCCGTTCCTTGGGAATCATGGTTTATGTGTTTAATTGCTCTGAGCAAATGGACTATAAGGTATAAACAGCCACAAATGTTACGTTTGACACTATGAAATGCTTTAGTAGATTGCATTTATTACTATCGACTGTTCCTTGCTGGGAAATTCTGGTGATTACTAAAGATACTAAAAAAAAACAACTAATTGTAGCTACAATGCTAATTTAGACTACCAGGCGAAATTTGTAAAGTGAGAATTTAAGATGAATTCTAAGTGAATTTGTCATCTTAATAGCAAAGGTGCCAGGTTCAACTGGCAACGTATCTTGTAAGAAGCAATTTACAGCAACTACAGTGATACACATTATCTACCGCTGATGTACAGACAATAACATAACACACTTTCTTTCAAAGTCACTTACTAAAATCAAACACTGAAATCTTTCAGTTTCAATAGATAGTTGTTGCATTTTTTTTTTTTTGTTTCGTAGTCCATTGGAAATATCTATAAAGGTTTATGTCAGACAGGAGTTTGGGGGTGCTTTGATGAATTTAATCGCATATCAGTGGAGGTCCTCTCAGTGATAGCAGTGCAAGTGAAGACCATACAAGATGCTATACGTCACAAAAAGAAAAGGTAAAGTAAACATATTCAATTTTTAAGATTTTTAAATGGTGATTTTTGCTAGCATAATTCTTTACTTTCCCTTAATTACTCTTTAAACTGACACTATAGTCGTGGTTCTGGTGTCTGTAGCATGTCCCTACGAGCTTTTCAATGTAAATGCTGCCTTTACATTGCTGCCTCGTAATACCTCTAGCGACAGTCACTCAGAAGGCCACTAGAGGAGATTCTTAGTCTTATCAGGTACCTTCAGCGTTTCCACCCTCTGCATGGAGGTGTTGAACTTTCCCTATAGAGATGCATTTATCCAATGCATTCAATGATCTAAGATTTTGCCATGCATGCACAATAGCCTCCTAATGCTTTCCTATGGGAACGTATTGGTTTGGCTAAGATCATCAAGAATACTTGTGGGGCCAGCCATGGCATGACCAGTATGGTGAGGGAGAAAATTTAAGTTAACTAATTGTTTCATTGCAATTTGAGGTGTGCCCAGAACCTAAGCATCTGCTCCAGGACTAGACTATTAGGAAAACATGTTTTTATTCCTAACACTCTAATTTTCATTTAAGTAAACACTGAGGTCAATAGACAGGATTTTATGTTTATAAAACCATCTTTGCTAACATGCCCACAGTGCACTCTGCCATAATTTCTTATAAATGCAGGCGCCGAGGTGTTGGGGTAATTATGGCAGAGAGAGCCACAAATCCTACGGGTTGGTGACCGTAAACCCATATCTCCATAACTACTACAATGAACTAATCATTGTTGTGCTTAGAGTGCACCCTTACTGCCCTTAAAAAAATAATTTAAAAAAAATTAGTTACCGTCCTATTTTAAAATAAAATATTTTTTAAAAACTCAAATATGTTCATTTCCATCTAAAATTAGTAAATAGTGTAAATACATGTGACAATTCCATAAAATTTTCTTTCATTAAAAAAAGAATTTACACATAGAAAATAAGAATCATGCTATTAAACTGCTATATGCTACATATAAAGTCTCTTAAAACATTATCGTTATCTCATATATTTTTCATTGCCTGATCGATACACATCTGTTAACTTTTACAGATTTTTTTTTCTGGGGGAAACAATTGAATTGAAAACTACAGTTGGAATATTTATCACTCTTAATCCGGGATATGCGGGGAGAGCTGAACTTCCAGAAAATGTAAAGGCTCTATTTCGGTAAATATCAAATTACGCTTCAATAACAATTACATTACAGACAAAGCAGATTTCCAAAAATCCAGTAATATATTTCAAGGTTTTTTGTTTTTTTTCTGTGATGCTATACGATGATGATTGAAACTGTAACAGTAGGGCAGACATCAAATCTCTTAAACCAACTTACTCTGCATGTCATTATGGGATGGCACAAGGCTTACGTAGCACGTCATGATTAATTTGTGGTATTGACTGCTTTTTGTTTTGGTTGAATTGTATGGTATTATTTTATTGTAATATCAATCCGTATCTTACAGTCCATGTGCGATGGTGATTCCTGATTTTGAACTTATCTGTGAGATAATGCTGGTAGCTGAAGGATTTGTTGATGCAAGAATGCTTGCCCGAAAGTTCATCAGCCTGTATACATTGTGTCGACAGCTACTTTCAAAACAGGTATTTGCAATGTACTGGGAAAGGGTCTTGCATGAATTTTAACCATAAATTATCCATAATTATGAGATAGTATTGATTTGCATATTGTAAATAGAACAATTTCCAGGTCAGTATGTGCATCTTGATGCAATACATTGTTTTTAAGCCCACCTCTCTTTTTAAGCCCATATATTTTTTTTTACTTCTCGGTTTAATGACACATCATTAACAAATTGATGGTTTATTTTTTTGCATGTATTGCCTTCCTGAATATTTTTGGTAGGATCACTATGACTGGGGACTGAGAGCTATAAAGTCTGTCTTAGTCGTGGCGGGATCTTTGAAGCGTGAAGATCGAAGCAGGCCCGAGGACCAGGTGTGTGTTCTGTCCTTGTTAATCTGTGTTAATGGGTGGTGGCCTCAGAAATCTTGCGGAGGTCATTGCCGGTGAATCGCTCTATGTAACTGATCATTCCTAATCTCTTTTTATCATGTGTTCATGTCTTTCCATCATTGGGAGGTATGACAAAGCCACATCCTATGGAAAAAGGAAATATACTATTAAAATATATTTCTACAAAACCACATGGAACCATACATAATTTGATGAGTCATACAAAATATAATTTTCCCTTTATCACTCAAGCCCACGAACATGTTATAGATTTTCGTAATAAAAACGTAATAGTGTTTCCATTACACAAAATAAAGTAATTGTGAAGCTATTCAATGTGTACAGAAAACAGATTGACTTTAACTAGCCATATGGGTTTTAATTGTCTAAGTGTGAATTTCTCATAATGTTTGTTCATGTTATGCTTTGTGTTATGGCTTATTATTATTACATATTAATTGAAGAGTTGTTCCTTCTTCCTAGGTTTTGATGAGAGCCCTGAGGGACTTTAATCTTCCTAAAATTGTAACCAATGATGTTACTATTTTTCTGGGTCTCATCAACGACTTGTTTCCTTTGCTGGAAGTCCCGAGGAATAGAGATGTGACGTTGGAACAGATGGTGCGCCAGTCCATTGGAGAACTTCACCTGCAGCCGGAGGAGAACTTTATTCTGAAGGTGGAAATAATGGCTTTCTGCTTAGCTTATTGTACATTTTAAATGGGGTGATTGAAGCTGATGCTCATCGCTGTTGTTTGATGCCTGTGGTATTGAGCATCTGGCTAATGCTTTTAATAGCCGTAGCAATAAACAGCATCTTTACACCTCTTCCTTCAGTTATTTCCAGTGGATGAAAATGTTAATATAATCCTTTACGCTAGGAAATGAGCTTTGTTACCAGGATTTAATTTGCGATAGGATTTAAATCCATCACCTAATTAGGATGATGATATACTGCGCCTTACTACTAGATTTGAAGGTGTTTTTATTTCAGGTTTGTGCCTGGAGTTATTAGTTAATTTAATTGTATATTCTCTAACGGATTATTAATTAAACAAAAAAAAAGAATTAATTGTTGCCATTTTGTTTTCCGCTTAATCACCTAATCTACTGATCGGTAACACAGTTCTTCATTTTTTCGGCTATCCTTTCTATGAGTCCCAACAAGACAGATCGAGTGCCACCACTGTCTTAATCGTTATGTAATAATTCTTACAATACCAGTGTACTGGATGTTGTATCATTCTCAATGTAACTAATTCCCATCACATTAATAGACTGCTGAATGAGGCAGACTCCTTTAAAAAATAAATATGGGTCTAATTAATGCAATTTTGCAGAATCTTTACATTTATGTATGTGTTTATCGTTTACGATTTCTTCTTGTAGATTACACAATTAGAGGAGCTACTAGCAGTTCGACATTCTGTCTTTGTGGTGGGAAATGCAGGAACAGGCAAAAGCACGGTAAATATGTAATATATTGTATGTTTCTATTAATATTAGCTGATACAGACTGTAATTGTATTGTTGTATAAGATTTTTATTGTCACACATTTTCCAAAAATGGTTATAGGTTTGGGTTTGGCATTTCCCATCCAAAAGGACGACCGAGGCAAATTCGGACGTTTTTGCAACTCCCGAAAGATACATGAAATTTTACTTTTCTCCTCTTGTGTTCTGAAATGTTGCAGGCAGAGCTCCGTACACCTACCTAATAGTCCACCCAGAGAGCATTGGTCCACTGTGTGCAATTAATGTCGGTTGCTAAACTATGATGCAAAATAAACATCTTAAAAATTGCCAACCTAGCAACACAGTAGCAATTTAAACAAATTTTTTTAGCAGCATTATTTTGTAAAAATACAAATCATAGTGAGCAAATAAAGTATATAAAGCTAACTCTCACATATTTTGTTCTCATGGGACTTAATCATAAACACTGAAATTCTGAGTTGATGTGAACAAGCTAAATTGGGATTTGTAGTTTTAAATAGAGCTCATGCAATCTTCTACACAAGCACACATTTGTTATAAACAACTTAAAACTGTGATCTAGGTTTTTACAACTTTTCACTCATCTACGCATTTAGGGCGAAATCAAGACACTTGAAATATGTTCGTTAAAGTTGTAATTTCCATATTACTTCCTGGAATGTGGAATGAGTGAACTGCAACTACAGCTTAAAGAGTTTAATATTTTTTGCAGATTCTGAAGACGTTACATAAAACATATTTTAACATGCGATTAAAGCCCATGTGGAATGACATCAATCCTAAAGCTGTAACAACCGATGAGCTGTTTGGGTTTCTTCACCCCTCAACAAGAGAATGGAAGGATGGTATGTATTTATGTACACACAGTTTTGTTACATGTAATAAAACCACATTTAAATATGTCTGCAAACTTACAAATATATATTTTCAATAGCAAGCAAGGCATATTAGAAAATTATTACAATTAAAAGAACCTTACTATTTATTAGGTACATTTGTACCGTGAATTATACCATGGTTGTCAATGTCTACATATTGATATTGTAAATATTTTTTAACTGACTATTGTTTATCTTAAATGATTTTGTGTGCCCAGAATATTCAGATAGCCTGATAATATGCTAATTTAGTAAAATCATCCTCTAATCTACTGGAATAACAGTTGCAGTCCAACTTTTCCTTGTTAGTTTGTTTCCTTTCTGACCTGGTGTACTACTTTTTGAGCATGTCATTCTGATATCTTTATAGTCCTGTACATTTTGTGTAGATTATTTTGAATGAAATTTTTAAATTTATGTAAACCTGAAAAAAAACATAAATCATAATAACAAAATAATGCAAACATTATTGTGATTTTTTTTTTTAAGGATTGTTTTCTTTCACAATGCGAGAACTTTTTGTTGTCCCACATGAGGGTCCAAAGTGGATTGTACTCGATGGAGACATTGATCCAATGTGGATTGAGTCGTTGAATACAGTCATGGATGATAACAAGGTTTGTATATTTTTACGGTATATTTATTTTTCTTATTAATAGTTTATTAATAAAGTAATATGTTCTACAAATTCTGATTTGCTAATTAATATAAAAGATATATGTGTATTTGTTCTACAAATTCTACTTTGCTTATTAATATAAAAGATATATGTGTATTTGCTTACACATACATTGTGTGGATAAAAGAGACATGTGATTGTATCAGTATACTTTATAAAATCATCAAATATTCTGGACCATGCGAAAATGTCTCTATCATGAACTCTCATGGAACATACCACAACATTTTACAGTTTCCACGTGTTTCATGTTACACCAACAGAGAGGTTTCTATTGTGAGACCTCACAATAATAAAACTTAACATAACCAGACAGTTCCCTGCAACCTGTCACTCTCCCGGAGACATAACCTTGTTCTCTGTCTCCCTCACCCCTCCCACATTAAGAATAATTTGGCTAGCCACTATACTCTCCCTTTAGTATAGCCTGGAACTCTGCTGTATCTGTGGACATCATGCATATCAGATTGTCAGGTAGGTGGATGTGCGTCCATCCACTCCAAAGAACATCTCCTCTTTTTAATGTAGTTCCTCCATGTGTTGGAACCATGGACTGAGGGGTGGAACCACTGGTTTCCTCGAGTACAGTGGGACAAGGTCTTTGGCAATGTTCAATATACGGATGGTCATGGACTTCTGATACATCAATGTATGTGTAGTTGTGTGGTATAGTAATATGGGCACTGGGAGAAAAGAAGGGGGGTTATCTGAAAATCTCTAAAATGTGAATTTTCCTCCAGAATGTACATATCATTCAACAGTCTCATTGTATATGTAAGAGAATGACATCTCCAGTACTAGTTATCAGTCAATAGGTCTATGGTGTGTAACAAGTGTGGGGTTCTGTACCAACATACTAAAAGCGACGCTTCCTCCCACTTTTCAATGAATCTGGGAGTTGATGCATGTAAAATAAAAAATATAAACATTTATTGAAGAAGATACAAGATGCAAAAAACCTGATGCCTCTTTACGGTAGGCACCTTGGAAACTCACACACTTCTCCCAATGCAACACTTTGTCTGCTTTTCTGTTTCTTTTTTTTTTATTAACTTTTTATTCCAATAAATATGTTGTGCACATTCAAAGGTGGGCATATGACACTCACCCACAAAAATCCATTTTAATTCCAAGTTGTAATGCTTCCTCACGTATAAATGTCCTAGTGGAATGATGACTTATGCAAGGCACTATAGACAATAATTATTTATTTAACTTTGTAGTCCCTTATGGGATATTGGTAAGACTGTAACAGGCATTAGAAATGTCATTGATATGAAAGATTTTAATATGCCTTCATTACCCAAAAGTGTCTGTAGAGGTTTGGCAAACATATTAATGCCCCTAAAGATTAAATTTCATCTTTTTTTTTTTTTCGTTCCTGAATTATCTGAAGCCATTCATCAATATATTAAATGGGTTAATATTATAAAGTATTCTTGTAAAATTAATTCTAGTCACTTTTACTTAGCTTTCTCGCATTATATTTTGCATTAATGCTGACCTTGACATTTACATGGTTAAGCTACATCAGCTAAAAATGATATGCGCTTCGCCATGTTAACAAAGTGATTCATGGCTCCTTTATTGTTTCAAAATATTATTGCAGGGAGCGCATTTACTTTCTTGATTGATAAATAATAGGCACACATTTGAAAGTTGCATATATACACTGAACAAAATTATAAATGCAACACTTTTGTTTTTGCCCCCATTTTTCATGAGCTGAACTCAAATATCTAAGATTTTTGCTATGTATACAAAAGGCCTATTTCTCTCAAATATTGTTCTCAAATCTGTCTAAATCTGTGTCAGTGAGCACTTCTCCTTTGCCGAGATAATCCATCCACCTCACAGGTGTGGCAAATCAAGATGCTGATTAGACAGCATGATTATTCCAAAGGTAGCCACAATAAAAGGCCACTCTAGAATGTGCAGTTTTATCACACAGCACAATGCCACAGATGTCACAAGTTTTGAGGGAGCGTGAAATTTACATGCTGACTGCAGGAATGTCCACCAGAGCTGTTTCTTGTGAATTGAATGTTCATTTCTCTACCATAAGCCGTCTCCAAAAGCGTTTAAGAGAATTTGGTAGTACATTCAACCAGCCTCACAACTGCAGACCACGTGTAACCACACCAGTCCAGGACCTCCACATCCGGCATCTTCACATCCAAGATCGTCTGAGACCAGCCACCCAGACAGCTGCTGGAACAATCCGTCTCAGGGAAGCTCATCTGCATGCTCGTCCTCATCGGGGTCTTGACCTGACAGCAGTTCGTCATCGTAACTGACTTGAGTGGGCAAATGTTCACATTCGATGGCGCCTGGCACTTTGGAGAGGTGTTCTCTTCATGGATGAATCCCGTTTTTTCGACTGTACAGGGTAGATGGCAGACAGCATGTATGGCGTCGTGTGGGTGAGTGGTTTGCTGATGTCAATGTTGTGGATCGAGTGGCCCAAGGTGGCGGTGAGGTTATGGTATGGGCAAGCATATGTTAAGGAGAACGAACACAGGTGCATTTTATTGATGGCATTTTGAATGCATAGAGATACCGTGACGATATCCTGAGGCCCATTGTTGTGCCTGATAATGCACAGCCCCATGTTGCAAGGATCTGCACACAATTCCTGGAAGCTGAAAACATCCCAGTTCTTGCATGGCCAGCATACTCACCGGACATATCATGCATTGAGCATGTTTGGGATGCTCTGGATCGGCGTATACAACAGCATGTTCCAGGTTCTGCCAATATCCGTTCCTGTGGAACTCACTTCCCTCCTCCGTTAGATGCTCACCCAGTCTCCACTCCTTCAAAATATCGTTAAAAACCCACTTCTTCATAAAAGCGTATCAATTAAACTGTTAATAGCTCCTGACTGATTCCTCTTCTGCAACTGTCACTAGTCTAATACTATCCTTACCTTTTTGTGTCATTTTACCCCACTCCCTCTAGCATGTAAGCTCATTGAGCAGGGCCCTCAACCCCTCTGTTCCTGTGTGTCCAACTTGTCTGGTTACAACTACATGTCTGTTCGTCCACCCATTGTAAAGCACTGCAGAATTTGATGGTGCTATATAAATATCATAATAATAATAATATCCAGCAACTTCGCACAGCCATTGAAGAGGAGTGGACCAACATTCCACAGGCCACAATTAACAACCTGATCAACTCTATGTGAAGGAGATGTGTTGCACTGCGTGAGGCAAATGGTCGTCACACCAGATTCTGACTGGTTTTAAGACCCCCCGGGCTCCTCCCAATACAGTAAAACTGCACATTTTAGAGTGGCCTTTTACTGTGGCCAGCCTTTGCAATAATCATGCTGTCTAATTAGCATCTTGATATGCCACACCTGTGAGGTGGATGGATTATCTCGGCAAAGGAGAAGTGCTCATTAACACAGATTTAGACAGATTTGTGAACAATATTGAGAGAAATAGGCCTTCTGTGTACATAGAAAAAGTCTTAGAACTTTGAGTTCAGCTCATAAAAAATAGGGGCAAAAACAAAAGTGTTGCGTTTATAATTTTGTTCAGTGTATGTATATAGACACATAGCTATAATAGTTTTAATTTTTATTGTGCTTGCTAAAGAAAAAACATTTGTAGTGTATTCAAAAAGTCTCACTTTTCAAATGAAAAATAGCAAATTTCCACATTTTCGATTTCCCCAAATAGCCATCAATAGCCATCTTGAAAAGGTAACTATCAACAATGATAGACAATCCGCTCCAAAAGCATTGGAAAAAAAGTCTGTTAAATCAAAACTGTTAAAATAAAATGAAGAAAATTGTATGGAGAACCTCAAAAGCCCTGTTAAACTGGGAGGTAGACGTGGCTGTCGCTCCATCATCTGAGCTGGACACAATGGTGCTGACAAAAACAAGCAGGAGATGAAAGACCACAATCTATCCAGACAGGGTCTAGTATGTGGTCTTCCTATTTCCTTACCCTTTGTGTAGTGGAGTAGGGGGTTACTCAAACAAAACGTTATCTTAAAATTTAAAATTGAAATGAACAAAGAAATGTTTTTGCTTCTAATGTTGCCTAGGTTCTGACATTAGCAAGTAACGAACGTATATCTTTGACGCCTTCCATGAGGCTACTTTTTGAAATCAGCCATCTTCGTGCAGCCACTCCAGCAACTGTGTCCAGAGCTGGCATCCTCTATGTCAACACGCAAGACCTCGGATGGAGCCCGTGAGTAAAGTACCTATAGTTTGTTTTCCTGATTACATTATTTTGGTGCATCACTAATACTCACTAATACTCACGTCTTATCAAGACGTGCATTAATTATCTTTTCCTCATATTTTTCTTTTTTGTTAAATTATATGCGGATTTCCTCCTCCTTGAATGTACAGAGAGTTTTATACTTGGTTTAACACCTATACCTACTCGTAACACCTACAACACTCTGCTGCCTTATATATATAGAGAGCATGACAATTATATATATTCTTGGAAGTGGCCTCTTGGGGTCCTCCCTTTTTCTAGCTGTATGTAAGAAATAACCTATATCTGAATGTAAATGTGAAGAAATCCCTCTCTATGTATAATATTTCTTCCATATTCATTCGGTAGATATAAATACCGAACAGAGACCATCCCCTGGCTTGTTAAACTACAAAGAATGCTTCAATTGAACCCTCTATCTGTGCGGCCAGTGTTCGTACTACCGAACGCCACATGGCTGAGAAAACAGCAGCCATCTTTTTTTAGGCGAACAAAGGCAGCGGGACTTGGTCGTCGAGTGTCTGGAACTAAAATCGGACACTCGACTTCCCGAACACCGGTCTCAACAAGCGAACTCTTGATCTCTATTTCCCGAATAGCTAGAAGAGCGCTATTCAGTACTTTTGTGCATTCGAATGAGGGGAACAATCGCTGCTAAGAGCCAGGGGAATACATTTGTGGAATTATTCGGTTTTTACCACTTAACTGAATAGACCGGCAAAACCACCCAAACTCCTGGAACTATTTTGGGCAGCCAGCTTGCGGTTAGCCGGTCACAAAGGACTTCCACACTTTTTGAGAACCCTTGAACTGATCTAGGTGAAATTTGAATATGTTGGTCACCCAGATCGGGGCTATCAGGGGACATATTATTTGTGGGGATATCCCATGTATAATTGGGTGTTCTGAATATTGGGGAAAATTGTGATTTTTCTGCCTGGAGATAATCAAGTTATTACTTTATCAGACTTTATTATCTCCAGGACTAGGGGAGGGAATTGTATGTTTGTGCTGGGTGTGTTTTAAAGTTTTCCTATAACTGATTGGTTATACTGTGTCCCTCCCTGTGGGATGTCCCCTGGCATGGGGACTTCCATAAAAGCCTGTGTGTGGTCATTAAAAGCCAGTTCAGTTGTACCCTTCTTCTTGACTTCGGCTGATGTTTGGGGATTCGTATGCTTTATTAAGGGTATCATCTTATAAAGCTATTTGTATTCGTATGGATTTCGTCTATTTCATCTACCGAACGGAGAGCTATACTCACTGATGCTCTGGCGGTTCGGGAGGAAACTACCGAATGAGGATTGAATATACTAGGTTTCCTTACAGTAAACATCTTGAATTTTTGCTTCTTCATACATTTTAAAGTTTGTAGAGCTAGTTTAGCTTCTGACTCACAGTGGTCTTGACTGAGAATTAATGAGGAAGTTCATTTACTCAAAAATCCCTTATGTTGCATAAACTACAATCTTAGATGTATAGTAATACTTTATTTTAGATATACTTGTTATACAAAGAGATTATTGTTAAAAAAAGACCAGTGGTTTCAGCCCAATGGTACACTTTATTGCCCCTCCTGCATACTGTGTATTGACATAAGCCCCTCACAGAACCCCACCAAGTTTTTAATTAGCTCAAAAATGCTAAAATAAAATGACCTTGACAGATCTTTTTTAATTTCACCCACTATTTCAACCACTACCCCTTCATGTGAAAAAAACTCTATATTTTTTTACTGTTTGAGGATGGCCCTGTATTATGTATCTCACAAACCACAAGACAGTAAAAAACTAAAATATATACGGTTTTCTTTTTGAAAAAACAAACACTAATTATGAAAAGTTTATATTTAGTACATTTTTCATATTTATGATTTTTGGCTGTGCTTTGAGACTGATTTCTCTCTTCCTTTATTAGTTATGTTACCAGCTGGATTGAAACACGTAAAGCTCAGTCAGAAAGGGCAAACCTGACCATATTGATTGATAAGTATGTTCCTTATTGCTTGGAGCAAGTACGATGTAATTTAAAAACTATAACGCCAATTCCTGAAATCAGCATGGTACAGGTACATACAAAATAAAGGCATATCATTTTCATGCTTTTCATATACTCTTTGCTAATCAAAAATTTTGTTGTGTAACAAATCTTGTCAAATAAGTATCAGGAGATCCTTATAAACCTTATGTACAAAACTTACAATTTATTTATAAAATGTCCTTGTTATGTATAGACAGAGAGAGTTCAGAAAGTAACGTGAGGTGCACAGGGTTCTTGAGCCTTGTCGTAAATTCTACTCTAGAACAGTTGAAGTTCTGGATGTACCTTAACCCCTACAAAAATAATAACAGAGTGTAAATATCAGAATACATTAAAACATGTTTTTACTTGCCATCTGAATGTTATGAGAGTTATTGGGGTGCAAATTTGTTTGAATGGTGCCCTTCAAACAAAAGGTTAGGCCAGGACTCATACACTCAGCATGTGCCATAGAAACCAAAGTGCCCAAATAAATGAAGATAAATGTAATCTTATTTTAATATAAACTATATGGACATTTTAGATCCTTATTTGGCCTATTTCCATATAGCTTGTTGACTATACAATAAAACCGGCTTATTTTCCTCCATGTAGACTTTGTGTTCCTTATTGGATTGTCTCCTGACTCCTGACAGTACCCCTCCAGATTCACCTCGAGAATTATATGAAGTTTATTTTGTTTTTGCTTGTGTCTGGTCCTTTGGAGGAGCGCTCTTTCAGGATCAGGTAAGAAAATAACTAGAGTGAAAAAAAATAAAATACAATATTTACTTCTGTTTCGTACTTTTATGTATTAACCATATTTGGTTGCCAATAAAATGACTGGTGAACTGGATATTTAAAATGTATTTATTTTGGACTATTGTAAGTCTTTTTAGCCATAATTCTAACACACTCAATTCACTGTTGGACTATAAAAAAAGAAATGTTTTCCAAAGACCTTTTTTTTCTTGTTTTCTCATTATCTATTTTCCAGTCCATATATGTTATCTATATATTTTATAGCATTTATTTTTTAGTTATTATATATAATGAAAACAATATTGGTGCCGTCTGAAGACAAAATATCTCTTAAAAATTCTGAAAACCACTTCTGAGATAGAGAATTAATGCAAAATAGTCTTGAATGTACTTAAAGTGCCCCAAGACGAGGCAGACAACCTAATGACATTAGTGAAATTAGTCCTGAATTAAACAAAAAAGTTATTCCAACAGTTGATCAACAATCAGAAATGAAACTGTAAATATACATTTAAGTTTGAGTCCACAGACATTTCAGTAACCGATCGGGAAATCATGTTCTTTCAAAACTTACCTCTTCTCACGAATTGTTCTGTGCTCCTGTGTGTAGTGTTTTTGGCATCATGTGATCATAAGGTCAGAATATTGCAGTGTAGAATCAGTTTTTACAGTTTTAAGACGTTAATCATAGGAAATGTAGGAGGTCTTTTGGTAATCTGCCTGGTGAATGCTTTTGATGACTTTAGGCGGGTCTATGTGAGTACACCTATTTATATACATGTTACATTTTCTACCATGTAATGCATCTTAACTATATCCCCAGTTAAATGTTTTCTTCCAGCTGATTGATTATCGCTTGGAATTTAGCAGATGGTGGAACAAAGAAATGAGAACCATTAAATTTCCATCCCATGGTACAGTTTTTGACTATTTTATTGATCCTGACACAAAGAAATTCACTCCCTGGACAGAGAGAATCCCACACTTTGATATGGCTCCAGAAATTCCTTTACAGGTAAATTGCAGATTACTCATAATTACAAAATTACCATTTTGCAGTCTGACAAGAATATATAAAGATATACAGTGTATCTACTATGTGCAGTGCTAAGTCCGTCATATACTGAACTATGTAAAACAGCAAAACCAAGGCGAGAGGGGAGTGGCGGTGGAGAAAAGGTAAGTTTAAAACCGTATTTATCCACCCCGAGGGAGCTGGGGACCCCAATAGCTAGTCCAATACTATCGTATTAGGAATGCATGTTTGTATTCCTAACACTATAGTGCTCCTTTAATGACTAGAAATCAGAGGCTGTTTTAACATCTCTATTAGAGAATAATAGAAGCTGTTAAACAATAAATAACATCTGCTTTTCAGATGAGTTGGTTTGATAAACAGGACATTCATACTTCTGCCTTATCATGTCAATTCGTACCAGATTCAGACAGTATTCATTGGCTGAGAACTGTCAGCTAACACTCTAATCCAATGAATACTATTTAAACCTTATATGAGTTCATATGATGATTCTGAATTATGAACGTCCAATTTATCAGACTAAATAAGACGGGAAGGACTGCAGACACCGGACACAGCAAACCATTCATTAATAGTTTCATCAAATACCGGCAGGTGACACCTAACACGAGAACTTCTACAGCGTTCCATGCATAATGAACACATTATTTTAACCATAAAGTTGTGTAACACCATTAAGGAAGTGTTTGAAATTATTATTATTATCACTATAATATTTTTATTTTTTTCATTATTTAGTTAAAACTTACTTGTTCTTGAGTCTTGTATACTTGTATATCTGCTTGGTTTACATTTCATTGAACTTAACTATTATTTTGTTCTTTTTAAATATATCTAGGGGAAAAGGGGAAAAACACCTTCAAGGTTGCTGAGGACTGCCGTTGACAGAGATACAGCTCTTTAAAGTCCCTGTTGTCCATTTAGAGTTTAATGTTTTTATCATTTGTTCCTCAGTGTGGATTAACAACCTTAGTAGTGTATTGGGTTCCTATTCTGAAGTCAGGATTTAAAATTAATTCAATAGCGCAGATTTACAGCGATTCTATATTTCACAAGGCAGAATCAATAATGTGACTGAAGTGAAGGAGATAAAAATTTATGGTATCTTGCAATTTAATGGTTGAAAAGATGCAATTGGAGAGATCATAAATTGTGAAGGAGTTTATGCTTCATTGCCCCTGATTCAGTGCTTGCCGTTAGATCCTGATTTGTGACTATTCACGAGGTGTGATTAATGAGGTGATCGATTCTTGCTTCAGCGCAGTAAAGCAGTTGTAATGCTCTTCATTAGAATAAATAAAATAAATTGACTGAAGCTTTATAAAAACTGTGTAACATTTAAAATCTCTAAAATGTCAATTTTTTTTCTTGTTACAATTTAGCTTTCTTCAAGCCGTTTCCACCTACGTTCGTCATTCATTGTCATTCTGCGATGATATTGGACAAGCCCATGTGGGTTTGGGTTAGTTTTATGCAAAGCTTACTGAAGAGGAAAAAAAGAGGGAGTTAAATGGGTGCTGATTAGAATTAGACTAATAAGGCTTGTGGATGAAAATGCCATGCAAGGCGTTGTATTTCCAAAGGAGCAAGCAACTCAGTGCTAAGTGGTGCCGAACTCACCTCCTGGCTCCCAAAGGTTTTATATATATATACATATATATATATATATATATGTGTATATATATATATATATATATATATATATATTTTTTTTTAGGTTCCTTAACCCTTTACCAATAATGAAGTGTCTTATCGTCATTTGTCATGTAGAAGGGGTTGAAAAACCAGAACATTATTATTATGATTGCTATTTATAAAACACCATTGTGCTGTCCAGCCACGTTGAAAAATTTTGAATGTCTTGCTCCATGCGGTACCTACTTGCTATCACTCGTGGCAGAGCAAGATGATAGGGTACCACAGTGCTAGAATTTCTTTCGATCTACCTTCACCCATTTTGTCTTAATTTTCTTCTACCAGACTCTCTCAACCTGCTACTCTACCATTGCCAATTTTTTTTATCTTCCCAAACATTCTAGAACTATCAGTCCCATCCTTACAAGAATTCCATTCACTTTACTTTTCATTTACTTTCCTCCTGCATATAGCTTTCCATTGCCCATGTTTTATCTTTTACCTTTATTTCAAAATTGAAAACCTCAAGAGAGGTATCTCTAACACTTTTCTGTGAGCTCAGACGACAGCAGTACCCCAATAACTCTATCCTACACCTACAGGGGTTCTCTTAATCATTGGACTCCAGTGCAATGCATCAGCAAGAATTCTCTCATCTGTAATTTACATCTATGCTTCCATGTTTGCAAAATTCTTCTCGAAAATCTCTGTTGTAAAGTTACCTCCTCTGTGACAGACCGACAGGTCTCATAAGCATGGCAGCAAAGTTAATTGAATTTCTAGCAGCCGTTGGCAACTTGGCACAGGTGAATCCTGCCACCTGAACAGCCATCAGACAAAGGCAAACTTAGAACGTATCTATCCTTTTCATTGTAAACTAACGCAGTTTTTTTTTAAATAACATTTAATGTAAGAATTATTTGCTGTCTCTCTGGTTTGGTTATCCTGTTATAAACTGATACAAAGTACATTACAGGTCCTTAGCAATAATAAGAAGTAGGCAAATAACATTATAGTTAAAGTGATGTAAAACCTTGAGAAATATGAGATCCTTTTGTTTTTTAACCCCATCATGAAATGGTTAGGCAAATCCCTTTTTATTATTACAGCACTGGCTTGGCACCTGTCTTGGGTTATACCTAAGAAATTATATGTACGTATGAATGCTTATGTCTTGAGCCTATCTAATAACTCATTGTTAATATCCTATTGCCACTGTGTTACAAAAGAGTAACAAGTTTTAAATTAGTGAAATTAAATTGTTCTGAACCACATTTATTATCCGGGACTATATTTTCATCTCATTTATAGTGTAGGATATAAACACCATGCTTCAATGGAGATGGTGCTTCTTTCTTTAAACCAAATCCCAAACATGTAAGTATTGTCTTCCAATACACGTTTTTGTTGCACGTCAGTGCTTGTTATCACTTCTATCTACATAGTCACCAAAACAAATCTATAAGAGAAATAATAATAATAATAATAATGGAATGTTGGTGGTCTTGTGAACTATTCCACCATCAAACCCCGCAAATTTAACCTTAAAGGTACAATCAAGACACATGTTGACCTCCTATTCTTATTCCGTTATGCTTAAAAATATGCAGCGAAAAATACATTAAAAAAGATCTGTCATTTTCTATTTTTTTCTGCTACATTTTGTCTATCTACTGTACATCTCATGTGTGATATTTCCTGTGTAAATCTCTTAAGGATTGCTCAGAGTATTTGGAATTGGTCAAGCATTCATGCCTTCTTCTATTTCAACTGGGCTTTTAAATTGTAGGCCCTATAGTAATGAAGTTCAATGTAACAATAAAAGTATTCTCACATTGTTAGCCTTGAGCACGGAACTGGATTTTTACGCGTTGCACTCCAAATGAAAGACTTAATGCTAGTGATCCGTAGTGTACTTTATGTGCATACATTTTTAAAAGAATATTTTGTGGTCTTCGTTGCTCTGCTGTGTTGCCTTTAGGGAATTACTGGAACCTAAACCATTCAGTGTCTTTAGTTGTGAAACCTTCAAACATTTTTCCTTAAAGTATGTTTAATACTATAACCCCAGAACACTTATAATACAACAGGTAATAGTGGGAAGTGCACGGCAAAAGAGGACACATATTAACAGCCACTGAAGCAGTTTGCAAAAAAGAATTGGCAGTTGGAATTCACATAAATAATTTTATTAGTTTACCAGAAATTCCCTGCAATAAAAAAAAAAAATTGAAATTTTTGGATTATATTGAATTAAAAAGTGAATTAAACCATATCTCCACTAATTAGTTCAGAAAGGTTGAGGAAATGCCCAGGAATTTTTTATCAAGCTGTCTTTCAAAAAAACTAGACTGTAAGTGTTCCAAGTACACAAAGATACAGGTATCCGAAAACTAGCCAATATTATTACCATGTGTCACGGAATTTCATAATACATGTTTTGGTGACTATGGAGTTGGGAAAGCTACCTGCTGGCGTACAACTCAAGAAAATGTGTATATATTAAAACATGGTATTAAAAGGATACTCCACTGCCCAAATAAGACTGTATAAATCACAATTTATTAGACAACCTCCCAATGAAAACATGCATGCATTTAGTTACACATTTTTTTTCATTTGGACATATCTAAAATTCCAGATCTCTTGGCTGAAGCCTTTGCAAGCCCTCTCATTCTTTCCAGCCCAGACTTTCTGTGTCTGTCCAATCACAGGCTTTCCAATGCAGCTCAATGAGAAGTCTTTGCAAGGCAGGTGCTCTGGGCAATTGATGCCTCTCGAGTTTAGCTCCACTGAGCTTACCAAACCAGGAATTAACAGGACTCGTTATCTGGTGGACAGCCGGGAGGGTTTAGCAAAGTTAAACACATGTTAAGTGATCTGCCTAACTGTTTTTGTGAAAAGGGTTAAGTAACTAGGTATCTATGTAAATGACAAAGTAACATCATATCACTCAAAGTTTTCAAATTACTCTTTTTTTGTCACCTTCATCTTATTAATAGATTACTGGCAATGGTGAAACAAAGTGAGAATCCAAAGTGAATTTCAAATTTAAGTTCAAAATAGCTGAACTGGAAAAATGTTATATTATTATTAAGCTATTCAGTTCAGCTACTGTTGACTAGACTCATCCACCGTGAAAAACTTTGTTTTGGCCAAGCATCTTCTGCAAATGTAGAAATTAAAATATGGACAGCTGAATTTTGTCCATATGGCAGTGTGGCTCGTCTGAAGTGTGGCTCGTTAAAGGACCACTATAGTGCCAGGAAAACATACTCATTTTCCTGGCACTATAGTGCCCTGAGGGTGCCCCCACCCTCAGGGTCCCCCTCCCGCCAGGCTGGATGGAGAGGAAGGGGTTAAAATCTTACATTTCTCCAGCGCCGGGTGGGGAGCTCTCCTCCTTCATAGCGACGTCATCGGCTGAATGCGCATGCGCGGCAGGAGCCGCGCGCGCATTCAGCCAGTTCATAGGCTTTCCTATGGACGCTGGCATCTTCTCACTGTGATTTTCACAGTGAGAAGCACGCAAGCGCCTCTAGCGGCTGTCAATGAGACAGCCTCTAGAGGCTCTAGAGGCTGGATTAACCCTATTATAAGCATAGCAGTTTCTCTGAAACTGCTATGTTTATAAAAAAAAGGGTTAACCCTAGCTGGACCTGGCACCCAGACCACTTCATTAAGCTGAAGTGGTCTGGGTGCCTATAGTGGTCCTTTAAGAAAAAAGATTTGAGAAAACGAATCATACAATTATATTATATATTTATTTATTATATATTTATGAAATATATCATATATAAATAAATTTTTCTCTGCTGCTACTCCTTTTCCACTCTATTGCTCCCTTCTCACTAGATCTGTAAATAAAATCAACATTTGATAAGATTTTGGAGGGCGATACATGGTAAAAGTGTGAGGGAAAAAGACATTATGACCAGGGCCATCTTTCCCCATGGGCATGCTGGGCAGTTGCCCAGGGGCCACACAAGCATGGGGCCCCCACCGTGCTGCCCTGCATGCCCAACCGACAGGGAAGATCCTTGGAAAGCCAGACCTGTTTTCTGGCCGTGGGCTCTCAGATCAGAGATCTCCCTCACTGGCCCAAGGGCCCATTGATTGGGGAGAGAAGGCAGGATGACCTGGAGGTAGGAGGGGGACCTTGGAAGCAGGCTGTGTGTAGCGTTGCCGTGCGTTACCATGGTAACGCTCCACACAGCATTCTGTGCGCGGGAGGACAGGAGACAGTCTGCAGCCAGACCAGCTGCAGGCTACACAGAACTCACCACCGGACCACCAGGGCAGACTGTGTCCCCCCCCCCTCCTTTACCAAAGGTAAGAAGGAGGAAGGGGAGGATGAAGATTTTTATTAATGTATAGTATAATTTTTTTTTAAAAACACACATTTACTACCTGCACCCCTTAAACTCTGCAACACACACACAGCACCCCCTCACACACACACACACAGCACTCCTCACACAACACTCTTCACACACACACACACAAACACACAGCACCCACCCACACACACACACAGCACCTCTCAAACACACTGCGCACACTCCTCACACACAGCTCTCCTTACACACACAGCACCTCTCAGACACACACACACAGCAGCCCTCACATACACATCAAAATATATATAGCTGAGTTGGATAGGTTGTTGAAATCAGCAATTTTAGCCTAGATTTTGAAAACAAAGTTCAGTTCACAGCAATTTGGTATTTAGTGAATAAATTCCACATTATTTGGATGAATATCACACTTTTAAAATCAGTCCCATTCATGTACTTGAACATATTGAAACTATGCCGATTGTAAGCATACCAGACCATCTAATTGAGACTGCTAACATCACCAGTCAGTATTTAGTGGTTTATTTTTTGAAGCATTATATTTGTAAAATTTGTATAAAAATGTCATTATCTTATTTTTTATTTTCGACCATGTTTTTCTAGACTGTCCTGGTCCACACGGCTGAAACAGTGCGTTTGAGATATTTTTTAGATTTACTGCTTGAAAAGGGGAAGCCAGTAATGCTGGTTGGCAATGCTGGTGTTGGAAAAACGGTTTTGGTGCTGGACAAGTTGGCAGACTTGCCTGAAGAATACATGGTGGCCAAGGTTCCCTTTAACTACTATACAACATCTGCCATGCTCCAGCGTAAGTGAAATGTGTTAACATATGTTTATATTAAGTTGTTAATTTAACTTTTCCATAGGATTTAAATGGATAAAAATGAATGGCTGCTGGCTATTTTAAAGCAACCTTCCAAACACCAATACAACGTACGCCTATTGCATAGGTTATTGTGCAAGAAGGTCCATTTGTCTCCCTGCTCATAATTATGGATAAGAAGAAACTAGACTCATTCAAGGCACAATTTGCAAGCAAATAAGTTCACCATAAATTAACAGTTCAGCATCTTAACCACTACAGCGTGCTTGGTGCCAGGTGCCCCCATTGTAAAAAGTCAAAATGTTTTTGAATGGTTTCCTTTTAACCTGGGGTCATCCAGTCTCCGCACCCTGCCTCCACTACTAATGCCGGAGAGCCTACAGTCCCTAAACAGAAAAGTATGTTAGCTCATTGGCTGAGAGCAATAATCTGACACTCTGACCCAGTGAGATAAGCCCTGCATTGTTCTGCCCTGTGGATCCCAGGTAAGAAGTCACACAGTTCAAAAAAGGTTTGATCACTTGCAATGGAGGGGCATCATAACCACTACAGCAAGGTGAATAGACAACACAGAAAACTTCCTTCGAACCCCCAAAATGTTTGTTAATGGTAAATGGTGGGCTAATCGAAATCACATTTGATCTTCTTTAAAAACTGGTACTACAGTGACTCACACATAGTGTGAACATGGATAGCTAAAAAGATGTTACACATTTCACCAAACAGGTGTATTTATGGGACACACTGTTGCCTATACCTACCGTTAGTTAGTACTGTAAGTTATACTAGTTATTGTAGTTATAAACCTGATAGAAAAAACTAATTTGTAGGCATACGGGCACTAAATTTATACCCAGAGTCTGTAGGTAGAACATTACCCCAATAGTCCAATAAAGTAAAAAAACCTGCCCTTTTTCCGCAGATCGCAGAAGAGGAAGCTCTATTTGTGCATAAATTTGTATAAAAATCCAAGGAAAGACAAAAGCATGTTTGCATATCTTGTAATTCAATTATTACAAGTTCCTAATTAATTAAGTTTGATTGATTTGTACAAATATATATTAGATTTTTTTTTACATATTTAGGCATTCTTGAAAAGCCTTTGGAAAAGAAAGCTGGAAGGAACTATTCTCCACCAGGCACCAAAAAACTGATTTATTTTATTGATGATCTTAACATGCCAGAGGTTGATGCCTACAGCACAGTGCAGCCTCACACGTTGATTAGACAACATCTTGATTACAGTCACTGGTAAGTATGACATGACATAGTTTTCATACATTCAGAGTCTTTTTAGGCCCATAATTACTCCACTCCCATATCTCTAAATGCAAAAACTACAAGTTCTACTCTTTGCTCATCAGAACGTTAATTTTCTGAATCAACATTTCAGTGTGTTTCAGGATCTGCCAAGTGTACACTATAAAGATAAACTAGGTATATCTGCAGTTGCAAACTGTTTTCAATCTATACTAGGGGAGTTTTTTACCACTACCCCTTCATGTATGTGGAGGGGTAGCAGATGGTACAAAACCCACAGAACTTGGGTGTTCGGCCAACCGATCGCCTTATTATTATTACAACTCCTCTTCAGGAGTCATGGTGGGGGGGGGGGGATCAAAACCCGCTAACAGTTAAATTAATAGCTTTTCTGAAGAAGTGTGTTTGAAGGAGTGTAGACTGTGGGATAGTCTAGCAGAGAATGGAAGGGAGTTCCACAGAAAAGGTGCAGCCCTGGAGAGGTCTTAGAGGCGAGCATCAGCTGTGGGAGTACGGACAGATGATGGATGTAGGTCTTTGGCAGAGCGCAGGGGCCTTGAAGGGACATACTTGTGTATTAGGGAGGATAGATAGGTTGGAGCAGCATTATGTAGGGACTTATAAGCAAGCGCCAAAATCTTAAATTAAACCCTATATCTAACTGGAAGTCAATGTAGTGACTGACAGAGGGGGAGGTGTGGGTGGTGCAGGCGGACAGGAAAACAAGCCTCTCCGCTGCTTATTAAGACCAGGGTTTAGACATCTCCTGGTCTTCTTCGTAATGGGTAGATGGTTTAGGTCAAAAGATTGAGGATATCCTGGTTTATCACCTTCAAAATTATACATTTCTTTTTAGGTTTATTCACTAAATATCGAATAGTACTGGTCTAGAAGCCAAATTTAGACAAAAAGAGCTGATTAGAATAATTTTCAATCTCAACAACAGTCACAGCTTTTTTATTTTATCCTAAATTGTGCAGTTTAGTTTGCTATTCAGTACAATTCTATGTTTATTAATATATTCCCTTAGTGAATTTTTTTTTAACATGAGATTTCTTATTTTCAGGTTAACATTGATTTTTTTTTTTTAGTAAAGAAAACATGGAAATCATTCCTCTTCTAAGGAAACAATAAAACACATGGTAGCAGTGAATACAGACATTATAATTACTCAATGACATGACCACTTATTGAATGATGAGTTACTGAACAGAATGAATGACAAGCACAGACAGTTGAGAATGGAATCTTTCTAACAACAACAACCCTTCATTCCCATTCACTAGTTTTTATTCCCTGGAAACCACGGAGCGTGATTGCTAACTGTTTCAGTGCTGTACCAGTCATAAAACACACTTGAGAATAAGCTAGATGATACTCTAACCTGAACCTTGTACTTAATGATTAAACTCTATTTTTGTGATTCCTACAGGTACGATAGACAGAAACTCATTGCAAAAGAAATTCATAACTGTCAATATATAACATGCATGAATCCTACTGCTGGGAGTTTTTCCATCAATCCTCGTCTGCAGGTAGTGAATGTTTTTCAGTTTTATATCACTATCTAACCTTAGTCAAGTCTTGGTTCGGAAGGCAATTCATTAATCAAATGTACTGTGAAATATATGACTTTTGGAATGTTAGCTTTTGTGGTTTCAGGGTGAACAGCTCTGAGCACACACAGTGAAGCATTTAACTCTGGAAAATATAATCTCTTTTTTTTCAGAGACATTTCTCCGTGTTCGCTGTGCATTTTCCTGGAATAGATGCACTGACCACCATTTACAGCAAAATAATTAGCACGCATTTCCAAAATGGCGGCTTCAGCTACAGTGTGCAGAAATCTGTGACTACCCTAGTACAAGCGGCCATTTGTCTACACCAGAAAATGACCCAGAATTTTCTTCCCACTGCAATAAGATTCCACTATATTTTCAACTTAAGAGACCTCACACACGTATTTCAGGTAAACATTTAATTTTTCTGTCCTTTTTTTTATTATAAGACATTTTCAGAGTTATTAGTGAGAATTGGTGAGAAGGCAAAGTAAATTTCACATTTTTCACCTAAAATAGCTCAATTATAAACATATTTACAATTCATATTTTTTGTCGTACATTTTAAAACTTTACTTTCAATTCTGACAGTTCATAGTTTAGCGAATAACCCTGTGTTTCTTCTATATAAAGCAATATTGGACTTTGACTAAGTCAATCTACAAACCAAATCCAATTCTGTAAAAAGAATATTACATTTTTCCCCTGTTTGCTAGCAGCCATCTTTTGATACCACTTAACTATTTGAGTACCAGAGCAGAGCAATCCACAGGGCACATCTCTGACCCTCAAAGGGTTAAACTCTATTAAATCATTTAATAACATTTTCATAGACGAGGCCCCAGTAACTCTTGGTTTTACAATGAATAATTAAAAGCAACAATTGAAGCTGGAAGCAAGTCATAAATATGTCAGTTAGTTGCGAGTTCTGCAAATTGCTTGTGTAGAAACCAAGAAAAGTGAGGTCCTAACATGCTAATTACTTTTAATTGTGCTACTTGTATGCAAGCAATTTGCCGAGTTCTGAAGGATGTGTGGAGCCAGCGTGTTGTAACTCAGTGTTCCGTTTTGTCAGCAGATTGATTGGTAAACTCGTAGCAGTTTATTTACTCAACAGCAAGTTGTAATGATTTAGCTACAGCAAAGTTTGAGCCAAAATTAATAAATTAGTTTGCATTAATTCTGTTGCATATCACTATAGCTGTGTTAAATGTAATGAAAAAATATAGGATGTTTCTTTTACTTCTTTTTCTTTTTTTGTTTTCGTTTTATTTCTAGTAAATGTTTCTTAAGTTGAACATATAGTGGATGAAACCATTAGATTGCTACAGGATAAAGTTTCCATTCAAAGGATACTATATTCACCAAAACAACTACAGCTTATTGTAGTTGTTCTGGTGAGTATAGTCAGTCACTGCAGGCATTTTCGTGTAAACACTGTTTTTTCCGAGAAAAGGCAGTGATAACATTGCAGCCTAGGAACACCTCTAGTGGCGACTCCTCTAGAGGTGCTTTTTGCGGCAGTGCTGCACATTGTGCAATATCACAGAGGGTGGGATAAGGGGAGTGTCACATGGGTGTGTCACAGAGCAGGGACTGTGCAGCAATTACATGTCAAAATGGCATAAACTCTCTATGTACAGTGTTTCAAACTAAAACGCTGCGCATACAGACTCTATGCACCATAATCACTTCAAATCAGTGACTTGATCTTGGGTGGTTGGAGTAACCCTTTAGATCACCTGTTAAATATTAAAAATAATATATAAAATATATAAAATTATCTTCTGGTTATTGTTTCTAGGGAATGCTTCTTGCATCTCCTGAGTGTATTCGATTCTCCAGTGACTTGGTCGACTTATGGCTACATGAGTCATCCAGAGTATATTCCGATAAACTCATGGAAGAGAAAGACGTAGAACACTTTAAGAAGGTGCTCATAGATACTGCTAAAAGATACTTTGAGGTAAGTTGTAAGCCTAGTATCAGTTCTCTAAGTCAGTGGAGACCACGAAGAATCCCAGCATCTACAACTCCATAGAGCCTTTGTCAGCCTTAGTACTTGATAGTCAAGAATTATCATTACCAATTCATAACTGCTTACCGTTCATCATGCTCATTATATGTGGCTTTTTTGCTAAACATTAAACTGCTGTTAGCAATATTTTGTTGTACTCATATATGAAGTGTTAATTCTTATTTATATTTTCTTTATCATAATGTTCCCATTATTTGTGGCATTGTTGTGTCCTCTAAAACCAGCAATTCTGGATCATTTTAGTTTTAGATAAACTTTTCATGACGGGTTAACTTTAAGCCCTAATACCTCATTTAGTAAAAGAAATATCATTGATCCCTCATTGTTTTATGAGATATTAGGTTAAAACATACTTCCTGTCAAGTGCCAAGGACACTGCCATCACATTGCCATAGTAGAGCAATTTTGCACTCTTACTCCTGATACTTAAAGGGACACTCCAGACCCCTAAAGCACTTTAACTTACTGAAAAGCTTTATGTGTGAAGGCTGTGTCCTATTTTTTCATTTTGGAAAAAGTGCAGTTTGTATAGAAATTGGCTCTTTTATAAATTATACAGGTTACACCCCCTGGCTTTTCAAGCAGACTATAGGACCTGTTACTTCCTGGTTTGGTTAGTTTATTTGCACAAAACTCAAGAAGAAGCAATTGCTCAGCGCACCTGCCTTGCAAAGACTTCTCATTGAGCTGCATTGGGAAGTCTGTGATTGGACATTACACAAAGTCTGGGCGGGGTTAGAAGAGGAGGGTTGGCAAATGCAGCCGACAAAAGATCTGCAGTTTTTGTAAGCTGTTTTTAGATATAACTCCATGAAAATATGCATTATTTAAGTGCATGCACGTTTTCATTTGGGGTATATCTACTAAATTGTTTTTTTAAATTTATTTTGTATTTGGGCAGTGGAGTGTTCCTTCTTAAATATACCACACAGGAAGGGGCACAGTGAGTAAGTATGTCACCGACTGCTTGCAATGGCCTATGATTGGGCCTTTGCATTTTTTGTTTTGCTTAGGTTACCTTAATTAGATGAAAGATACACAAGACAATTACATTTAAAAGGGAATTAGAAGCATGTTAAATTACTAGTTGATCTAAATAACATATATTTACAAGATATATCACATTAAGAAGCTGTGCACTCAGATAATCATAGTAGAATATTATTCTTAATATTATTATTACTATCTACCAAGGAACTTGTCCACGCTCTAGTAATTTCCTGCATGAATTATAGTAATCCTGTCCTAATTGGTCTTCCCAAAAGCCGTATTGCCTGCTACATTCTGTAATGAATGCTGCCGCCAGACTGATTTTCCTCTCTAGTCGGTCCTCTCACACCTCACCCCTCTGTCAGTCCTTACATTGGCTTCCTGTATCCCATAGGAGTCAATTCAAAGTGCTAACCCATACCCATAAAGCACTGACCAATTCTAGACCCTCCTTATCTCTTTACAGATCCATAGGTATGCCCCTTCTTGGTCTCTCCGCTCTGCCAGTGACCTTCTTCTGTCTGCTGCTCACACCCGTACGGCCAAGTCACGCTTGCAGGACTTCTTATGGAATAGCCTGCCTACCGCCATCAGACTCGCGCCTAGTCTTCAATCATTTAAAAAGTGCCTTAAAACCCATCTCTTTAGGAAAGCTTATGGCCTCCCAGAGTAACCTCTACCTCACATACCTGTCTTTTGCACTCTCCTAAAGGGCAGCACTTTACGTTCTCCTCCAGCTCTGCTTCACTTCAACTTTGTTTGATTGCTACTTCCTGTGCTATTGTGTTTTATACCCCACCTCCTATTGGCTGTAAGCTCGTTTCCTGTAAGTTTTCTTGTAATTGTCCTATTTATAGTTAAATTCCCCCCTCTCATAATATTGTAAAGCGCTCTGGAATCTGTTGGCACTATATAAATGGCAGCAATAATGATAATAATAATTTAGAAGCTGTGCACTCAGATAATCATAGTAGAATATTATTGTAGGAGTGTCTAACTATCCTCTTTTTTTAAGTGTTTAACACACACCATGCAGATGAATTTGAATTACTATTATTAACTGTTATTTTCACTAAATGTATTCATGATTCAATGTATTCCATAACGTAGTACAAACAGTGCATACCAATTTGTTCGGGCTCCCTATTATATCTAAATAATATTTTTCTCCTTCCTGATTATACCTACTTCATAGTTGGTGAATCTTCCCTTGAAAAATCACTCAAGACAATTAGTATCTACTAGTATCCACTACTAACGTGACAATGATGTCCATTTAATAAATAAACCAATATCAGATATAGGTTTGAGTTCCTATCTACTCAAACTGTAGTTATCATATTCCTTCTCTTGATTTACCTTATTGCAATGCCGTGAATCTAACACATTAGCCAATAGATCCTGGTGCCTAGGTGTCTGTCTGTGTGATATTGATTGAACATCCCTCCTGATGGTGTTTGTTACCAAAAAAAAAAAAAAACACACAAAAAATTACCAACGTTTTGGGTCAAATTAAACCCGTTCTCAGCTAAATTTCCTGGATTGTACTCTATAATTATATTACAGAAGAGAAGCTTGCATTATATCTTCATAATGTATTTTACATATTTTGTATAAGTCATGCAAGCAATTAAATAAATCTGTGGGTCGCAAGTAGCGATGTAGAAATAAAATACTACATGATATTTTACTGACACCAATGCTTTTATTAAATGCATGCATATTTATTTCAAGAACATTGATTTGGTTTCTGTTAACATGAATTATTTTTCTCTTGTAGGGTGTTGACGAGCACATATTTATCCATAAGCCGTTAATTTATTGCCACTTCGCTCTTGGAGCTGGAGAACCTCGCTATTTTTCAGTATGTGATTGGGAAAAGCTGACTAGAATTCTAACAGACACACTTGAGCATTACAATGAAATTCATGCAGCTATGAATCTTGTTCTGTTTGAAGAAGCCATCCAACACATGTGAGTTTTCCCCTTATTGTAATATATTTCTCTGATTTTTATCACAACAGAATAAAACGTAATGTCGTATCTATGTATCTAAACAAAATATTTCAAGAGTACGTAGTCCTGGCACAGATTCAAGGTGGCGTGAACTTGCTGCCTGGTTGTCTCAATAACAGCCCATGAACATATTAAATGCTTAGCACTGTACACAGCTTGATAGGCACTATCAATCCACATCTTAGATCAGAAGACTGGGATCATCCTTATCCACTCTCCCAACCCAATAATTCATTTTACTCAGTTAGCTCACTTTATACTCAAATTAGACCTAGTTTGGACCACAATGCTACACATTCGTGTTTGTACCGATGGATAACACATTTTGCAACATTAACTCATGAAATACTCATAGCAACAACTGTCAAATGGCCTAAACTACCCCCATCGGCTACAATCGTGTCTGAAAAGTTGTAAATACAGTAGCCTTTATCACAGATTTTAGTGTAATGATTGTTAGTTAATAGATATAACAAACTCCCATTCTCTTGCTTTCTTTTTTTTTTGTGTGATTACTTTCATAGCTGCCGAATCTGCCGAATTCTGGAGTTCCCCTACGGAAACGCACTTTTGATCGGTGTTGGCGGCAGTGGAAAGCAAAGCTTATGCCGCTTAGCAGCCTTTCTCTGTTCACTTGAGGTTTTCCAAATAACACTTCGTAAAGGATACAGCATTAACGATCTCAGGGTAAGATGCAAAGTTATCCAGTTGTGTCCAAGGCATCTGATCTATCATCTAAGCTGTGTAAGAGAAACTCCAAATTCCACAACAACCTGTGCTTATTGCATAATGTATGGTACAAGAGGGTCCCCTACCCTTGTCTACTTACACATAATTGCTTATAACTGCAGCGATTTGCAAAAATTACTGAAACTGAAAGCATGAAAATCTGTACTTTCTTCTTTAAATGTACATTTATACGATGCATGCACTGCTCAAATTTGCTCTTCCCCTCAGGCTCTGTGAAAAATCTGTGGTTGTGTACATGTGTGGTCAATGGAAGTTGAATGTTGAAGTCTGTGATTGAGGCAGTCACTAGGCAGATAGCAGCTGCTATTAGTTTATTCAGGAGTTCAACTCATAAGATTCTAGAATGGATTGAGTCTAGGGGATAAACTACATATCCCATAAATCCCTGCTAGGCAAGAATGACAAACTCTTGATTGGTGGATCATCTTTCTAGTTTGAGAGGGGCTCTCTGCTGCTGCTGCTTTTTTGCATTGTTTAAATGAATTATCAACATAGTTCATTCAAAATATTGCATTAGTGTCCATTTAGTCTTCAAAAAGTAATGGAGAATGTGCTTATCTTGACTACTTAAGGATTTGCATTGGAAAAAAAAATTAACTTTAAACATGTTATATTAGTTAAAGGAACACAAAATTGTATTCCTGACACTATAGTAAAAAAACAATATTTAAACCCTCACCTTTATTCCAGCGCTACTCTGGTCTGCGATCCACCTCCTTAGCTGACATCATTAGAATTGATGATCTCAGCCAATCCAATGGCCAATTTCCCATGGCCAAGGAGGCATGCTAGGGGGCAGAGCCAAATGGTGCGGTGGCCAATCAGCACCTCCTCATAGAGTCAATCAATGGATCTCTCTTGAATAAATGCATCTCTATAAGGAAAGTTCAGTGTTTCCATGCAAAGCGTGCAGTACCGACCCAGTAAACACTTCAAGTGGCCGTCTGAGTGACTGCCACTGGAGGTGTCCCAAGACAGCAATGTAAACACCGCCTTTTCTCTGAAAGGCACTTACCATAACTATAGTGTCCCTTTAAATCTTCTATTCAGACTTGTTAATGGTAAATTTACTTGGTGATTTAGTATGATTGAGCTTTCACTTGCTGCTCTGGAGACTATTACAAAGTAGTAGGGAAGAATAAAGACCATTTCCCCTATCACAGTAAACCATCAAATAATTGACATTAAAAGTAGTGTGCTAATCACAGAGCAGAAGAACCCCAATCTAGAATGGTGGAGCATTACAAAGCTCCTGCCTAAGAAGACATTCTCCACCATGAACTTTCCAGTTACTTGGCTGCAGGATCAAAATTAACGGTGTTCTTTATAAAATAAGGATTACATAGCTTTATAATTAAAGTATGGACTAATTTTTATGGATCTATGCTGATCACCATTTAATTTTTTGGGGGGAGTGGTTAGTGGTTGATAGTTGACTATGGATCCCACCTAGTCAAATACATATTTTATTTTGTTAGCAGGAGGTTGATGTGTGGTTGACCACTAATAATCTAATTTATTGATAGCGTTTCCGAGTAATGTGTAGTTTTCACTAGATTTACCTAAAAAGCTTTGAAATGATATGTTTTTGAAGACCAGGAAATCATGGGTTAGATTAGGGAATTTATTCTCATACTATAAAAGGAAATGTTTACAGTACACTTGATATAGGCTCTGCTCAGCCAAAGCACTGCCACTTGCAGTGTGTATATAGAGTTCATGATAAAACCTTTGAGTATCGGGACTCCTGAGATGATAGACCTTATTGCAAACAAGTTCAATTCATATTGGAAATACACAGACTTAAACGGTCACTAAATTGTACAAGAGAAGGCTAAAAGACTAGAATATGTGGACTTTGGGGGATAGAAGGGAGATAGGATCATGACAAACTTCTACTGAGGATCTAACTATAATTAAAGATGGAAACATTGTAAAGAAAGTCATAGATTAAAGTTGAAGGGTAATAAAATCAAATATCACTTTGTAGTAGCCAGAATAGTAATCCGGTACAGGTAGTCAATGTTAATACTTAGAAATAATTCATGGTTAAGTAAGTTATAATTTGACTATAATGCATAAATGAGGAAAATTAACCTGAGATTTCACTGTGGGCACACTAAATATGCCAATTTGTTTTCATTTGTCATTGCAGTCTGTGTTCCCATGTTTTGCAGGGCCTCCGTATCACCACATGCGTACACCTGCTCACCATTTATTGTCAATATACGCTAAGTAAACAATACAATTTTCATTCTTGAAAAACAATTAAAAATTGCAGCAAAAAAATAGAATCTCTGTGTAAATAATGCCTTAAAGTAATGATTTGCTTAATTATCCATTTGCAAAACAGTCTGCAGGTCAATGCAGAATAAGCGTTGTCATAATTACAGAAAACAAACCAATTTTGTTAACTCATCCATAATTGCTATGGAGGCCTTGTGAGCTGATATACTTGATGTGACTGTTCCCATGGTTTCCAACTTTATGCTTTTAAAGAACAACTTCACTTAGATCTCATAACTCAAGACTGAGGATCGGTGATAGATAATACTTTGTCCCACTGCATTTTAAGAAATGTTCCGTTGTCAACATGGAAGTCACATTGTACTTTCTGGGTACAACTCAATCAATGTTTATGTTTCTGTAGAATAAAAAAACTGTAATAGTGTACAGAAAAATGTAAAATACAATAGATTGCACTTATATTTCATTATATTTAAAAAAAAATAACTTTTTATATGTATACCTACTAAGGACAGGAATAAAGAGCATCTGATTTTGTGACTTCAATTAGTTTAGGGCCAATTTACTTTCCCTTTCTGAAACCCCAGATAAAGTAAGGAAATACATACATACATATAGACTAAGTAGTCACCATAAAGGGACCCTGTAGGGACTGTAACCACTTCATCTTATTGAAGTGGTTGTATTGTCTGGAGTCCCATCGTTCCGTATTTCTAATTCTGTTTAACTGTTTTTAATGGTTTAACACTAAATGAGGTTCCCTCTTAACCAGCAGCCTGACCCCTCTGTGCTGTTTAGACTAAAGAGGAAACATCAGCCAAAGTATTAATTTATACCATTAATTGGCAGCTGTGATGGGCTGATAGATCAGCCTATTGTAGCGGCCAATTACTAGTATAAATTGGCACGTCAAAGCCTGAATATAGTCTTAGAGTTCCTATAACTCAATTGGAGGCCAGGGACCCATGTTCTCTGCAACCCTTTGCAACCCTTCCCCCCTTTGTTTTTCCTATCACAGACTTTCAGTCTGTGCCGGGGAAATTACCAGTCATTGAGGGGTTGGGGGTATACGGAGGAAGCCCGAGCCGGGCTTGAGGAATAAGGAGCCATGGAGGACAGGTAAGATGGAGCCATATAAGAGCAAGCTCACAGGCTCACTGGCACCTTTAAGAGAAGGCAGGCGCATTCTAGCAAAGCGCTTTTTTTTTTTTAATAAAAGTGCCAGTTTCTTACTTTTATAACCTGCCATTAAAATCAGATACTCTATACAGTAGACATAAAGCACTTCAGTTAGCATGTGTGAGGTGGTCCTTTAAAAGAATCTGGATATTTAAAACAAAGAGAGAAACAAGATCATATTATCAGGTAAGAATGTCCTGAATACAGGTTTACCTAAAACCTTGTGAGTAGAATGAAACACCTGCTGTCATGGTATTGGAGTTTTGTGGTAATAATACATATTTCAATAACCCGCTTTAGAAAGTGTTCTAAGAAGGAAGTAGATTAATTTCCATATATTCCACCTGTCTATATAAATGTGCGTGAAAATATTTTCTTACACAATATATAAAATATATAAATTTAACACATATTCTTTTTTCGCTTGATATCATTAAAGAGCGATATAGCTACACTGTATTTGAAAGTGGGAGTGAAGAATATTGGGACGGTATTTCTGCACACAGATGCCCAGATCCCTGATGAAAGATTTCTCGTCCTAATAAATGACATGTTGTCATCCGGTATGATATAAAGATTTTTGTATACTGCATGCAAACTGTGAAATTGTAGGATTGTATTTAATTATTATGTCTTGTTTATATTGTACCAATATAATATACAGTGCTAGATAGATACAATAATTAAAGAATATTATGAGATTTTGTTTGACAGAAAGCAACAAAAAAGCCAGTGGGCTTTTATATCACATGGTTTTCAGGTGAGTAATGTGGTACTAACTCAGGAATTTGTAAATAACTGATTTTACTGAAGGTCAATACTGTCACATCTTCAGCACCCAGAAAAAACGAACAAGATGAGCCATTAAAGGAGCACTATAGTGTCAGAAACACAAACATGTATTCCTGAAACTATAGTTCTAAAACCATTGTTTAGGTACCTTTTGTGAGAACTGTTATTTACTCACCTTTTCCCAGTGCAGGGCTCCTTGCATCTTGCCCTGCCCCAAGCCAAACACTGCGCTGGCCAATCAGCAACTCCTCATAGAGATGCATTGAATCAATGCATCTCTATTGGGAAAATTCAGCGTCTTTATGCAGAGCGCGGGGTGGCTGAACGTCAGTGATGCACACTGCGCAGCACTGGCCCAGGAAGCACCTCCAGTGGCCATCTGAGGAGTGGCCACTAGAGGTGTTCCTAGGCTGTAATGTCAATACTGTCTTTTCTCTGAAAAGACAGTGTTTACATTAAAAAGCCTGCAGGGACACACTATAATCATCAGAACAACTGTATGGCCTTAAATAGACTCTAGTGTCTATTTAAGGCCAGGCAAGTTTAGTCTTCATAGGCCATGTGCCTTGAAAGTTTAAGGATAATGCTGTTCCTCCCTTCCTTAACTAGCCGAGACCAAGTAAAGGTTTGCCTTTACAACTGGCGCTTTTGCCACTGCATTAGAGCTGTACATGTTGCATCATCTGGGGAGGGAAGGGTGCTGAAAGGATTACAGGAAGAAAACCACTGCAGCCATTGTAATGTATAGAAAAACAGTGAGAAAAAAAAGTGCAAATACAAAATGTGGTTTTTTTTTCATGACAAAAACAATTTCATACATGCAGCGGTAGTATTTAATAATTCAATAATAGGCATCACAGGCCAGAAGGCCCATAAAGTAGTGAAATATGGATGGACTCAAATAAAATTTTAAGTTCTGGTGTATTGTAAATGAACAAAAACAAAACAACAACTAAACAACCTCTATACATAAAAAACTACAATAATGCCCCAGACAGCTGCTTTGAAAGATAATGCTTGCCCTACAAAATATGTAAATGCTACATCCATTGATTGGCATTCTGGGAGAAATTTTTGAAACAATGCAACTGAGAATATGTTTATATTCTATCAGACAATTATTTATGGCCTATAAATAAATATTTTGAAACATGATTTGTGAATGTGATTAATGTAGAAATAGGTTTCGACATATGAAAAAAATAAACCATATATACAAAGTTATTCACTAACCTTTGAATTGTAGAGAATTAAAATGTGAAGGGCAAAACTGCAGCTCAAATAGCCAAGTTATCCCCATAGCTACATTACAGCTGAAAATCTTTCCAGATAGAACATTGATAGCAAAACAAAAAAATATCTAAAATAAATATATTTAATAAACTAAAGGTAAGGATTCCTGTCTTTTGTCTAATGTGATCTAATTACATTTTGCCAAAATTGAAAATAAAGATTGTCAAGAAAAACCCCCAACAAAACATGAGGATCTCAATGGTAATAAAAATTTGAACATAATTTTAAATATGCAAAGAGGGTGTTGGATTCATATATGATCCATTAAAAACTATTTTTTGAAATTTTTAAAAAAAAATTGTGTTTAATATGCCTGGTTAATGTACTTCAGTTTATTAAATACACTTTAATTATGATTTATATATAATAGCAACTAATTACATTATTCTAACGTACTCTGGTTTTGGGTTTGCTACTTTAAATGAGATAAGCGAAATAGCACAAAAAAATAAATCTTTCCAAATACGTTCATGATCAAAACAGTTCAGAAATATAACATTTTAAATGAACGCAGGGCATGGGGTTTTGAATAGGCTTCATCAGCATGTGTGAAAGGTCATCACTGCAGATTTGCAATAGGAGCTGTCAGCTCACCTCTGTGACACAAGAGAAACAAGTTGCTTAATATAATGAGTCGCAATCAGCAATAATTCGGTTTATTATGAATTTTTTTTTTCTTAAATATATCTTTATCTCCTCTTGTTACCGAGAGAAAATCTGTGATTAGTTAGCATTTCATGTATAAAAATATACACAATTAAAGCTGCAGTCCTAGACAAAATGAGTTGTTATTAATAACTGTATAAAGCTTAGGGCTTTTGCTGTACATTTTGTAACTAAAGTTGCTTTCTTCGTGAATTGAAGTTCCTGTAGCCTTTGAAGGCAAATGATCAACCTCGACATTTAAATGTGAACAAGTATGTACACCGATGGATCATTCCCAAATTTCCTAGTTGTCTCAATAGTCAAAGGGTTGCCACACCATAATTTTAATCAGACACATTTCAATAGAACAGTATTCCGGGTTCTTTTCTAACCTTACAGTACTGATGCATGTATATTCATACATTTTCTGAAAGGGTTCCTCTAAGTACCATAAGACATGCAGTTTGACTAATTATCCTGGGACGGCTTCAGAGCACTTCTGGCACCATAACCACTACATACACTACATACGGTACTTGGAGTGTTTCTTTAATGAGGAGGAACAACTATACCTACCAGAGTCTAAATATATTTAGTTTATGCCTGCTTTAGAATCATTAGGTTGATGGTATTTGTTCTATTATTCTTTTTTATTCCCCAAATCCAGAAATATATCCCCATTTCCTATCTGGAACTGTTCCAGCTCTCCCCTCCTCCATAACTCACAGCACGTTGGTATAGCAATAAAATTTGCCATACATGCTCTTTTTGTTTGTATCATACAGGTGATATTCCTGATCTTTTTAGTGAAGAGGAGATAGATACCATTATTTCTTCCACAAGAATGGAATTGCGAGCTCTCGGCCTTCCTGACTCTAGAGAGAATTGCTGGCAATTTTTCATCGACAGAATCCGGCGACAGCTGAAGGTAAGAATAAAAGAATGAAAAGAGAATCAAACAATACGGAAAGTCTCTATCATTCAGGAGACGCGCAAAAACCCAGCGTTTTATTGGCTTGCCGCCATTTGTCTCTGATACCCTGATGATTCATTGTTACTTTTACAATCCCTTAAACATTATCTCATTTTTTCCACAGGTAAAAAAAAAATAGAAAAAATAAAAATTGTACACATTAGTTATATTTTGTTAGATTTTGTTAGCGAGTTTCCATTAAATACGACACTGGGTTCTTGTGAAATCATTGATGCTCTTTCACTTTGTGTTCTGTTATTGAATGATAACACAGGGTTTTTGTGGATTTGAAAGTTGCAGCGTTACAGTAAATATCAATGCATCCATCTGTTCAGCTACATACACCTAAACTATAAAATGTGGAAAACAATCATTTATACATGTTTGTCCTCGGGGCATGAATGTTCCCCGCACGTTTGCTGACAATATAAGTACAGGTGATGTAATAAAATTGCTGATTTTAAGACACTGACAGGAGAAATAATACTACGTAGGGAATAAATTCATTTTTGGCCATTTGTTATTTAGATATTTTCTTCTCAATATAGTGCATGATATTATTATATTTTCAATATCATGCCAACCAACATTTAAAAAAGACCGACAGGATACTGTAATTTTAAATATGCGATTGGGGGTGTGACCAGGGGCGGGGCTGTTCTAAGTAATTGTAGCGATCTTACGAAAAAACAATTTATGCTGCTAAGATGTAATTTAGAACAAGAACATTGTGTGTCATTTACAAAGACTGATTTTTAAACATGGTAGAAAACAAGAAAAATTTAAAATGTGTAGTACAAGGTTAATTTAAGCCTTAAACAGAAAGAGGGGATAACCCACAGTTATCTATGAATAGAGATATGAAGTAACTGTACATGTCTTGAATAAAGTTGCCCTATGCGATGAGACATTTTCCTTATATCTTTTAAAATTCCACTAAAATTTCTGTAATCCATACATTTCTCGTAGTATATTCTGTTCCAGTTAAAAATGTAATTCTATTTTTATTGATAATTAGTACATTTCTTTAATGAAATAAAAAAAAACCTTTGGGTAATCAGGGCCGTCTTTAATATTGATTGGACCCTGGGCAAAGCATTTGCTTGGGCCCCCTGGTACCCTCGCCAGGTGTGCAATCATGTCCTCCACCCCAACGCAGAGGCAGACCTAAAGTAGAGAGGTGCAAGAATTTTTGTGCCTCCCTATCGCACGGGTGATTAGAAGGTAGTTCCCCATCTGTCGTGCAACTTCAGCAATGCATTGACAGCTGTGGCTCTACCATTTACCCATGTTTGAAGGTTTGTATTTAGCACAACGCTGTTTTTGTGTGTTTGAATGTAAACAGGTTTTTTTGTAAAATAAGTTTGTATGTGGTGTTGGTGTACTTGCAAGCATGTATTTATGTGTAGTGTTGGTTTTTGAATGCAAGGGTGTGTTTACATATAATTTTGGTGTGTAACACAGACATGTGTTTGTACCTAGTGTTGGAGTTTGAATGCAGGGGTGTATTTGTATGTAGTGTTAGTGTGTGAATGCTGAGATGTATGCACATATACACACACAGATTATATGTATACAAACTGACAGACATACTTACACAGACACATAAACTGACAGACATACTGACACATACATACTGACATATGGACACCGACACATACACTGACAGACAAACTGGCACACACAGACACATACTACCACACACCCAGACAGACATAGTGGCACACACACACACACACACACACACACATACATACTGACACACACAGGCATACTGACACCCAAACACACTGACACACAGACATACTGACACACATGGACCTACTGACAGACACACACACACACCTACTGACAGGCACACACACAGACATACTGACACACACAGGCATACTGACACCCAAACACACTGACACACTGACACACATGGACCTACTGACAGACACACAAACAGACCTACTGACAGGCGCACACACACACAGACATACTGACACACACAGGCATACTGACACCCAAACACACTGACACACTGACACACAGACATACTGACACACATGGACCTACTGACAGACACACACACACACACACACAGACCTACTGACAGGCACACACACACAGACATACTAACAGACCTACTGACAGACACACACACACACACACAGACATAGTGACAGACACACACACACACAGACCTACTGACAGACACACACACACAGTCATACTCACACACACAGACCTACTGACAGACACACACACAGACCTACTGACAGACACACACACACAATCATACTCACACACACAGACCTACTGACAGACATAAACACACACAGACCTACTGACAGACACACACACACAGTCATACTCACACACACAGACCTACTGACAGACATAAACACACACATACTGACATAATATGCAAACTGTAAAGCCATACCATACCATGTATCAATGTACAAATGGCTCTCATGGCCCATTTTATTTCTCTTTTCCTGCTAAAAACTAAAGTAAAGATTGTCCCAAAACATTTTTTTTTTTAATACTCATATTACCTACTAACATTTTTTTCAGAATTTTTATTTTTATTTTTCTTTTACTAAATAGGACATTATAAAAATTGCTATTTTGTTGTTTTTTCCCCCCCAGTTCTGCTACTTTTGCCCAAAACTTGCAATTCTGTTTAGAGTTCACTACAGTTCACTATTAGTGAATACATTCTTCATTGCTTTCTGCACTAAATGCATGTTTCTTTATATATCTGCATTTTTCTTTTAAAAATTTAAAAAAGGTTCTCTTTTTTTTTTTACAATTTGTAAA
This sequence comes from Pelobates cultripes, assembly GCA_933207985.1. Lineage (NCBI taxonomy): Eukaryota > Metazoa > Chordata > Amphibia > Anura > Pelobatidae > Pelobates > Pelobates cultripes. Next base: position 37,152,771 of record OW240918.1, on the reverse strand, counting down.
GACTCCTGTCCCAATACCTGTCCAAAACCCCCGCCCCCTTCTACAAAATCCCTGCAGCCCCACACACACATTTACAGGCAGACAGTCACACACTCAGTTACAGACAGTCACACACTCAGTTACAGGCAGACAGTCACATACAGTCACAGGCAGACAGTCACATACAGTCACAGGCAGACAGTCACACATACACATTTCCTCCGTGCGGCCAGTTTATCAGCTGTTTGCTTGAGTGAGCTGTACTGGCCGCACGGCACCCTAACTACCATGGGACACTGTGCGGCCACAGCTCACACAGCTCCCTCCAGCCAGGGCCGGTACAAGGATTTTTGCCGCCCAAGGCAAAAGTAAAGTTTGCCGCCCCACATGTGACATCACAATGCCCCAGCCATATGATTTGCCATGTTAACTAACGCCAGTGCTGCAGTGCCGCCGTGTTTACATTAAAAGGCCTGCAAGGACAGGCTATAGACACCAGAACCACTACATTAAGCTGAAGCGGTTCTGGGGACTATAGTGTTTCTTTAATGTGAGGTAAATTAGAGCTTAGTGCCACGAATAATATACTAGATTGCCTACTTACAACCAGATGAGGATGATGATGGGCTCTAGCTGCAGTCTGGCTCCACTGGTCTGGTGCAGAACAGGCTCTCTGGAGGCGGTTTGTAACTGTGGTCACAAAAAATCAATGTTCTGGGAGAACGGGAAGCAGCTCCATTTTTTGGGGGTCCTTTACACAGCTCAAGGTCTGGGTCCCAGGGTCCACCTTCATGTTCCACCAATGAGTTTGTTCACAGGGGGTGGAGTGTGTAGGGGATGTCCTGATATGTGTGTAAGGAATGCATTGTGTGAAATTGTGTTTGTATGTGTAAGGGCTGCAAGGTGTGTTTCTGTGTATGTACGGGATGCATTGAATGTGTGTAAGGGGTGCATTGAGTGTGTGTAATGAATGCATTGTGTGTTTCTGTGTGTGTAAGGGATGTATTGTGTGTAACGGTTGCATTGCTTGTGTATGTGTGTCTGTGTGTGTAATGCATTGTGTGTTTTTCTGTGTGCAAGGGGTGCATTGTGTGTATGTGATGAATGTCAATCTCTCCTCCCGCTCCAATTTCCTTCTCCTCCTCCCAATTTCAATTTCTCTCCCCCCCAATTTCTCTTTCTCACCCCCCTTCTTTCTCTCTCACCCCGCCTCCTAATTTCTCTTTCTCACCCCCCCTAATTTCTCTTTCTCACCTCCCCCCTCCCTC